>JAQQAC010009165.1:16633364-16955408 GCA_029783875.1 Phataginus tricuspis
GCTTGGCTTATTTCACTGAGCATAATACCCTCTAGCTTCATCCATGTTGTTGCAAATGGTAGGATTTGTTTTCTTCTTATGGCTGAATAATATTCCATTGTGTATATATACCACATCTTCTTTATCTATTCGTCTACTGATGGACACTGAGGTTGCTTCCATTTCTTGGCTATTGTAAATAGTGCTGTAATAAACATAGGGGTACATATGTCTTTTTCAAACAGGGCTGCTGCATTTTTAGGGTAAATTCCTAGGAGTGGGATTCCTGGGTCAAATGGTATTTCTATTTTGAGTTTTTTGAAGACCCGCCATACTGCTTTCCACAATGGTTGAACTAATTTGCATTCCCACCAGCAGTGTAGGAGGGTTCCCTTTTGTCCACATCCTCACCAACATTTGTTGTTGTTTGTGTTTTGGATGTTAGGCATCCACACTGGTGTGAGGTGATATCTCATTGTGGTTTTAATCTGCATTTCTCTGATGATTAGTGATGTGGAGCATCTTTTCATGTGCCTGTTAGTCATCTGAATTTCTTCTTTAGAGAAGTGTCTATTCATGTCCTCTGCCCATTTCTTAATTGGATTATTTGCTTTTTGTTTGTTGAGGTGCATCAGTTCTTTATATATTTTGGATATCAACCCCTTATCGGATACGTCATTTATGAATATATTCTCCCATATTGTAGGATGTCTTTTTGTTCTACTGATGGTGTCCTTTGCTGTACAGAAGCTTTTCAGCTTGATATAGTCCCACTTGTTCATTTTTGCTTTTGTTTCCCTTGCCCGGGGAGATATGTTCATGAAGAAGTCGCTCATGTTTATGTCCAAGAGATTTCTGCCTATGTTTTTTTCTAAGAGTTTTATGGTTTCATGACTTACATTCAGGTCTTTGATCCACCTTGAGTTTACCTTTGTGTATGGGGTTAGACAGTAGTCCAGTTTCATTCTCTTACATGTATCTGTCCAGTTTTTCCAACACCAGCTGCTGAAGAGGCTGTCATCTCCCCATTGTATATCCAAGGCTCCTTTATCAAATATTAATTGACTGTAAATGTTTGGGTTAATGTTTGGATTTTCTATTCTGGTCCACTGGTCTGTGGGTCTGTTTTTGTGCCAGTACCAAATTGTCTTGATTACTTTGGCTTTGTAGTAGAGCGTGAAGTCAGGGAGTGTAATTCCCCCTGTTTTATTCCTCCTCAGGATTTCTTTGGCTATTTGGGGTCTTTTGTGGTTCCATATGAATTTTAGAATTATTTGTTCTAGTTCATTGAAGAAAGCTGTTGGTAGTTTGATAGGGATTGCGTTGAATCTGTAGATTGCTTTAGGTAGTATAGCCATTTTGACAATATTTATTCTTCCTAGCCAAGAGCATGGGATGCATTTCCATTTGTTGGTGTCCTCTTTAATTTCTCCTAGGAGTGTCTTGTAGTTTTCAGAGTACAGGTCTTTCACTCCCTTCATTAGGTTTATTCCTACGTATTTTATTCTTTTTGATGCAATTGTAAATGGAATTGTTTTTCTGATTTCTCTTTCTGTTAGTTCATCATTAGTGTATAGGAAAGCAACAGATTTCTGTGTGTTAATTTTGTATCCTGCAACTTTGCTGAATTCAGATATTAGTTCTAGTAGTTTTGGAGTGGAGTCTTTAGGGTTTTTTTATGTATAATATCATGTCATCTGCAAATAGTGACAATTTGACTTCTTCTTTACCAATCTGGATGCCTTCTTTTCCTTTGTTTTGTCTGATTGCTGTGTCTAGGACCTCCAGTACTATGTTGAATAACAGTGGGGGGAGTGGGCATCCCTGTCTTGTTCCCGATCTTAGATGAAAAGCTTTCAGCTTCTCGCTCTTAAGTATGATGTTAGCTGTGGGTTTGTCATATATGGCCTTTATGATGTTGAGGTACGTGCCGTCTATACCCATTTTTTTGAGAGTTTTAATCATGAATGGATGCTGAATTTTGTCAAATGCTTTTTCAACATCTATGGAGATGATCATGTGGTTTTTGTTCTTCTTTTTGTTGATGTGGTGGATGATGCTGATGGATATTCGAATGTTGTACCATCCTTGCATCCCTGGGATGAATCCCACTTGATCATTGTGTATGACCCTCTTGATGTATTTTTGAATTCGGTTTGCTAATATTTTGTTGAGTATTTTTGCATCAACGTTCATCAGAGATATAGATCTGTAATTTTTTTTTTTTGTGCGGTCTTTGCCTCGTTGTGGTATTAGAGTGATGCTGGCTTCATCAAATGAATTTGGAAGTACTCCCTCGTCTTCTATTTTTTGGAAAACTTTAAGGAGAATGAAGGAGAATGGGTGTTATTTCTTCTCTATATGTCTGGTAGAATTCAGAGGTGAATCCATCTGGTCCGGGGCTTTTGTTCTTGGGTAGTTTTTTGATTACCGATTGAATTTCTTTGCCGGTGATTGGTCTGTTTAGTTTTTCTGTTTCTTGTTTGGTCAGTCTTGAAAGGTTGTATTTTTCCAAGAAGTTGTCCATTTCTTCTATGTTTTGCATCTTGTTAGCATACAGATTCTCATAATATTCTCTTATAATTCTTTGTATTTCTGTGGGGTCCATCGTTATTTTTCGTTTCTCATTTCTGATTCTGTTTATATGTGTAGAATCTCTTTTTCTCTTAATGAGTCTGGCTAGGGGCTTATCTATTTTGTTTATTTTTTCAAAGAACCAGCTCTTGGTTTCATTGATTTTTTTCTATTATTTTATTCTTCTCAATTTTGTTTATTTCTTCTCTGATCTTTATTGTGTCCCTCCTTCTGGTGACTTTGGGTCTCATTTGTTCTTCTTTTTCCAATTTCAGTAATTGTGTCTTTAGACTATTCATTTGGAATGTTCTTCCTTCTTTAAATAGGCCTGGATTGCAATATACTTTCCTCTTAGAACTGCCTTTGCTGCTTCCCACAGAAGTTGTGGCTTTGTGTTGTTGTTGTCATTAGTCTCCATATATTCTTTGATTTCTGTTTTGATTTGGTCATTAACCCATTGATTAATTAGGAGAATGTTGTTAAGTCTCCATGTATTTGTGAGCCTTTTTGTTTTCTTTCTAAAATTTATTTCTAGTTTTATACCTTTGTGATCTAAGAAGTTGGTTGGTAGAATTTCAGTATTTTGGAATTTACTGGGGTTCTTTTTGTGGCCTAGTATGTGGTCTATTCTGGAAAATGTTCCATGTGCACTTGAGAAGAATGTGTATCCTGTTGCTTTTGGGTGTAGAGTTCTGTAGATGTCTGTTAGGTCCTTCTGTTCTAGTGTGTTGTTCAGTGCCTCTGTGTCTTTACTTATTTTCTGCCTGGTTGATCTGTCCTTTGGAGTGAGTGGTGTGTTGAAGTCTCCTAAAATGAATGCATTGCTTTCTATTTCCTCCTTTAATTCTGTTAGTATTTGTTTCACATATGCTGGCACTCCTGTGTTGCGTGCATATATATTTATAATGGTTATATCCTCTTGTTGGACCAACCCCTTTATCATTATGTAATGTCCTTCTTTATCTCTTGCTACTTTCTTCATTTTGAAGTCTATTTTGTCTGATAGAAGTACTGCAATACCTGCTTTTTTCTCTTTGTTGTTTGCATGAAATATCTTTTTCCATCCCTTCACTTTTAGTCTTTGTATATCTTTGGGTTTGAGGTGAGTGTCTTGTAAGCAGCATATAGATGGGTCTTGCTTTTTTTATCCATTCTATTACTCTGTGTCTTTTGATTGGTGCATTCAGTCCATTTACATTTAGGGTGATTATCGATAGATATGTACTTATTGCCATTGATGGCTTTAGATTCGTGGTTACCAAAGGTTCAAGGGTTGCTTCTTTACTATATGACAATCTAACTTAACTTTCTTGTTAAGTTATTGTGAACACCATCTGATGTTTCTTTATCTCTCCCTTCTTATTCTTCCTCCTCCATTCTTTATATACTAGGTGTTTTATTCTTTGCCTTTAGTTAGTGTTGGGGTCGTTTGCTTTCTTTGCTATGATTTTATTTTCTCTGGTGACATCTTTTTAGCCTGAGGAGTGCTTCCCTCTAGAGCCATCCATTTCAGATATCCTGTAGAGGTGGTTTATGAGAGGCAATCTCTCTCAGCTTTCGCTTGTCTGCAAATTGTTTAATCCCTCCATTATGTTTAAATGATAATCATGCTGGATACAATATTCTTGGTTCGAGGCTCTTCTGTTTCATTACGTTAAATATATCATGCCATTCTCTTCTGGCCTGTAAGGTTTCTGTTGAGAAGTCTGATGATAGTCTGATGGGTTTTCCTTTGTAGGTGATCTTTTTTCTCTCTCTAGCTGCCTTTAATACTCTGTCTTTATTTTTGATCTTTGCCATTTTAATTATTATGTGTCTTGGTGTTGTCTTCCTTGGGTTCCTTGTGTTGCGAGATCTGTGAGCTTCCATGGACTGTGAGACTATTTCCGTCCCCAGCATGGGAAAGTTTTCGGCAATTATTTCTTCAAAGACACTTTCTATCCCTTTTTCTCTCTCTTCTTTCTCTGGTACTCCTATAATGCGAATATTGTTCCGTTTGGATTGGTCACACAGTTCTGTTAATATTCTTTCATTCCTGGAGATCCTTTTATCTCTCTCTGCCTCAGCTTCTCTGTATTCCTGTTCTCTGATTTCTATTCCATTAACAGTCTCTTGCATCTCGTCCAGTCTGCTGTTAAGCCCGTTGATCGCTTGTCTCATTTGTGCATTGTCTTTCCTCACTTCGCCCCTCAGCTCTTGCGTATTTCTCTGTAGATCCATTAGTATGCTTATGAATTTTATTCTGAATTCTTTTTCAGGAAGATTGTGTGTTTGCATCCCTTCAGACTCCCTCTCTGGTGTCTGGGTCTGGATAAGCTTTGTTTGTACCATATTCCTCTGTGTTTTCATGGCGATAGAAGTGGTTGCTGGTAGGTGCCACGTATGTCAGCTGGGCTCTTTAAGACCTTAAAAAAAAAAGAAGTAGAGAAAGAAAATAAAGAAAAGAAAAGGAAAGAGAAAAAGAAACACCAACAAAAAAAACACACACACAAAAAAAAACGCCCACCGGGAGTAGATTCTGTGAGAATGCTGTAGGTGGCACTGTTGCTCCACTATTCTGCAGCTGCGGCTCTGCTGAACCACAGGGCCCTTTGTAGCTCTGGCTGGGGTGGGAACGAATGGGAGGCTGCTCATCACTGTGGGAAGTCTCAGTGCGGCTACTTTTTCCCAATCGCCAGCCATGGGGTCCAAAATTCCCCATGACTCCCCACCTGCTGGGCTGAGTGTGCTGGGACGATCCTGCTCCTCCATTGGGCCCCTGTCTCTTTAAGACCGCTAAAAAAGCATGTGCTTTTCTTTTGTCCCGGAGAGCCGGCTGCGAGGACCCGGGTGCATTCCCTGCTCAGATCCTGCACCCTCTGTCTCCCCAGTCTCCGATATACCACGCGATGTGTGTCAGTGCTCCCAGGGCAGATCACCAGAGCTGGTTATTTCACGGGCCTGTACTTCCACTCCCTCCCAGCTCTGAATCCTCTCCTCCTGCCGGTGCGCTGGGGTGGGGGAGTTCTCCGGTCCCGCTGGGACGCGGCTCTGTATCTTACCCGCCTCACAGGGTTCCGAGTCCTCTCAGGTATAGATACAGGCTGGGTGCTGTCCTGTATCTTCTGGTCTGTCTTTTAGGAATAGTTGTATTTGTTGTATTTTTATAAATATATATGGTTTTGGGAGGAGATTTCTGCCTCCCTGCTCATGCCGCCCTCTTCCCAGAAGCCCCCAGGGATTCATTTTAACTGCCAATCTTGATCACATGGTAATGGCAACCTAGAGCAGTACACTGAGGAAGATTCTAAGGGTGCACGTAGATTCCTCATGAAAGAAGGTGCCAAAGCAAATTAGGTGTCATACGGGCCCAGTAAAGGAGAGAGAACAGACCGCCCATGGAGTGGCCGACTCTGTCAGAGACACCCGTGTATGTGTCCGCTCAGCTAGACCACGTGCCCTTGAGGACGTCGTTCTGTTCTCATAGCCTCTATTACAATTTGCATTCAGTTTGATCCTTAAGTACTCTGTTCCCTGATTTTAAAAGTTTACAATCTAAAATGGCAAATATAACATTTGAGATAGAATATGTTAATGGACAAGAAAAATATAAAGTGCTAATGAAATGGCCCTTGCAGCCTAGGTGGGGAACAAGAGGGGGAATTGGAGAGAGAGCTGTTTTATCATGTTCACTGCAGCAGTATTCACAATAGCCAAGCTAGGAAAATAGCCTGAATGTCTCTCATCAAATGAATGAGTAAAGAAAATATTACACACATACACACACCATGGAATATTATTCAGGCTCTAAAAAGCCTGAATAATATAAATATAAGTCCAGTGAGGTTATCTCTTAACTAGGTGCTAAATTCTAAAACAGTGAAAGTAAAAAAACTAGTATTGTTAAAATTGCCTATGAAAATTCCTTAACTTGCCCACTTAATATAATATACATTTAAAAATATAAAACCAGATACTCTATAAGTTATTCACTCTGAACTTCAAGAAGCACTGAATAGAGCAGTGAAAGGTACAAACAATACAGATATGAGAGCATTCAATCTTTTCTACCTTTAGGCACCCTTTAAAACACTACAAGAAAATGGAAGTGGGTAGAAAATTCCCCTTTCCTGTAGATTTCATTACAGTTTTTAGAAAATAGTAAATCTATCTACACTTAATATCTATCAATGGATTTGTTTCTTTTGAACCAATGTATATAAAAGAAACTAATGAAAGGCTTGGAACATACTTGGAACTTAAGTATTTGCTGGATTTGAACTTAAATCTTATTATTTAATATTAATACTTAATATTAATTAAACCCACATACAAACTGTTCTTTGAAAAGTGGTTTAGACCACCTTGGTTGGCTTCCTGTCTTTCCAAGTTGGCATCTTCTGTGTGGCCCAGTGAACAGCTGTCACTCTCTTGCCACTTACACTAGTTTCAAGGCACCTTGTTATTGTTCTGGAAATGTGTATCAAAGGAAAATAACCTTTTTCACCTATCACACTTGAAAATTTGTAACATCCCATGCTGATTAGGATATGGGAAAGAAGCACTTCTGTGCACATTTCATAGGTGTGGGAACTATTTAAATGTCTTTGGAAAAATTCATTGTGTAAGAAAAACAAAAGCCCAAGTCCGTATTAGTGGCGATTCCTGAAACAACTCACAGGTGTATCATTAGGGAAACAACTGAAGAAGTCACGGTATACCCACACACTGTGGAAAATGATATACTTCAAAAAAATTGGATAGATCTATATGTATTGATTAGAAGAGTGCCCATTATATTTTCCTTAAGTTAAATAAATTGCGACATAATAGGCAAAATGTGATATCACCTTTGTTAAGAACAAAAACTGAAAACAACCATAGAAAAATAAGCCTGTATGTATATGTATGTATATAAGACCTTCAAAAGAATGGAAGGATATGCCCTAAACTGTTATCATTGATAACCCTAAGGAGGTGGGGGGGCAGTTGGATGTTTGAGGGAAGAGCCAGATCATCTGTTTACCTTATTCCTCTCTGTTGCTTGAAGGTCTGGCCCAAATTAGTGATAATAGGAATTAAAGGAAAAAGACAGCTGGGAGATATAATATGGAAATGGAGTGGACGGGATTTGGCAGCGATCTGGAGGGGAGAGCGGGAAATGAAAAAATCAAGGCTATCTTGTCAAATTCTACCCTGAGCAACTTGGGGATCTGTGCCATCATTCACAGATGCGGGGACATCACGAGAAGTGAATCCTTCTTTATTGTTACCAGAGCGGAGATGACAGGTCTGGGTTATCGGTCAAAGTTGCACTGCTGCTTATTTTAAATGATAATTGCTCCTGTAGGAAAACTTACTATTTTGGTCTTGAAACCTCAAAAAAACTGCTGCTGTGTAGTTGTAGTCCTTGTAAACTGTGCTGTCTAATATTTTCCCTTATCCATTGCATATTCTTTAAAACAAAAGGACATTCTTTTCGAAATGGAAAATATTAAAAGAATTCAAAATCATCTCCAACATGTGAAGAAAAGTAAATTTTCCTGCTGTATTCAACGTGGCTGAAAGTATAAAATATGCCCTGTACACATTTTAATATCTGTTCCTTTTGTGTGGTTTTAATGTAGTCATTCCTCTTGCATGCGCATTTGTAACTCAATGCCTAGTATATTGCTGCTAAAGCGTAAATGAACAGCTTGCATTGTTGCTAAAGATATTCTACAGAGGTAGTTTTACAAAGATTTTTAGTTCTAGAAATAGCTTGAGCACTTTCATTCCATAGAAAGCAGCATTAGAAATTTAGTCCCACTGAGAGTTTATTTCTTGCAAATACTGTCAAAATGCTAGGTGAATTTCTGTATAATTATATCATATTTTATGTTGGGATTGATATAGAAGTGTGTAGTCCATCAGTATGAGCCCTTTTATGTAGATAAATGAGTCAACAAAGTCACCTGAATAAATCATTTTAATTTTCAACTCAGATATGTGGAAATCACCTGCTCTTGCATAATTCCATTCTACATCCATCACTGGTTGTATTTTTACTTCAGACACTGTTCCTGTGTTAGTCTTCCTTAGTTGAATTATGTGGGACTTTCCATGGGAAACGACTTTTATATTGTATTTATTATCTCTATTCTGAGTGAAAATATGAATTCCTATTAACTGCTATATTTTTATTTTGAGTGTAAGGAATTTCATGAATTTCAAAATCTTCAGAGAGTAGGTGATTACGGTGTGTGAATTCACAAGGTGGCTTATTTTATTGACTAGTTCTTATAGTTTGAGTTAAGCTACATATAGTCTCCCATTGGCAGACATGGAAGAGAGATGATAAAGTTAGTATTTTTTATATTTCTCGTTTTGCAGAAAATAAATACCACTGGAACCAGTAATGCAGATGTCTCTTTGGCTGATCCCGGAATGTACCAACTGGACATTACATTAAGAAGGGGTCAAAGTTTAGCCGCCCGAGATCGAGGAGGTAAGAACACAAGAACAACGTTACCTGGAAGCTAATTCTATGTATTTTTGACAAACTTTATTGTCCTTATAGTTGTTTAAGTAAAAAAAAAAAAAATCAACTATAATAATTTTTAGAAGGTTGGGTTCAGGGATGTGGTTTGAAACATTGTCTGATGGATGTGTGACCATGGAAAAGAGGTTAGGAAGCAAGTTAGAAAGTTCTGAACTAGTCCCACCCAGGCAGCTAGGTCCCCCTGAACCGCTAATGACCTAGACTCTTCATTATACATAAGTAGCAGCACAGTTGGTTAAGCACATGAAGCACAATAATTGAAGCCTTATGAGAAGTCACCTTTGGGCAGACCTGAAATTCTGTTTGCTGTATAGATTTGCTCAGTTGAATCTGCTGAAATTGCAGAATCTGGGTACTTTTCTGAGGCTTGGTTGGACATGTCATTAGTCTCACTGTGGATTAAACAGGTCCTCAATAGGCCATGATGAAGGAAAAACAAGGCAAATATTCTTTAGTTCCTGTATTCCAAACCCAAAGTCAGTCTCCTAATCAGTTAGCCTGCATCACCTTAAGCATTATTTTAACCCAGTTTAGAGGCAGGACCAGGGATTTATGTAAGAATTTATATATACATATATATGAACTTTTATGTATATGTAAGCTTTTAAGAATTACCCCAAAATAATTTACAGTTAAATAAAGAAAACGATGCTATTTACATAGTATTATTTTGCTGTATTTATGTAACACTTTTAGTTTTATATGAATATATAAAATTATTTTTTGTAAATATTTATATATACAAAATTATATATATATATATAATATATATCTTTTAAGTTTCATACATATATATGTGTATATGTATCAACCAGCATGTGGGAGGAACCTAAAATGGAATATAGCTGTAACCACACCTCTGGTGGATGAGGAATAAAACAACTAATCTAAGTGATTATGTAAAGCAGTATTTGGATTATACACTATAAAACTCAAGACAAGTGGTTTTTAATATATAGACAGAAATTAAAACTAATCTAAGTGATTATGTAAAGCAGTATTTGGATTATACACTATAAAACTCAAGAACTAGTGGTTTTTAATATATAGACAGAAATTAAAACGGATAGAGATGTGTGTGTGTGTGTGTGTGTGTGTGTGTGTGTGTGTGTGCGTGTGTTCCTAACTCTAACTGCTGGAGGTCCTAGAAGCAATCACCAAGGTACAATGACAAAGGAGCAGTCCCCCCTGGGCCCAGCCCTGGGTTTCTAAATACAGCTTCCCTAACAAAAGTAAGCAGGGCTCCTGGAGAAATGGTTCATTGCAGATCTGGGGTGGGGAAAGTACAAGATGAGCCTGCAACATTTTGCAGTGCCAAAAAGGAAGGAAGTACTCAAAACTTGATGGCAGAATGTCAAAATGACAGGAGCCAACTTAAAGGAGCTGCTCATGGTCAAAGCTGGGGCAATTTCAGCAACAAAATAAATCATGGTAATAATGGATTGTAACCTATAGAATAATATAAATATCTATGAGTTCATGCTGGTAAATTAATACATGGAGGAGAAGGTATAGCTTTTCTTTATGGTAGAGCTCCAAAGCTCCAAATGCAGAAGGAAAATAGAAACAGAAAATCACCTTTTAACAAACACCGTAGTAACAATTGTTGAAGGCAGAAATAAACAATTGATGCTAAAACTATATGTGCAAAATTGTGATGAAAAACAGGCTATTTGTGTCACTTCAAAGTATTTCCCCACAAGATATATATGAATTACGAAGGGGAAAGCAGTAACTTTTTAGTAGAGAAATTTGGAGGATGCCACCAAGTGATCAAAGTTAACTTCGGCAATAATGAGACAGATGGATGTGATACCCTGCTGGCATTCTCGTCAAAAATGCATAAACTCAATGCAATCATGAGAAAACATCAGGCAAACTCTAACAACATATGGGGCCAGTTACCTGAGCTAAGTGGCACTACCCTTCAGACAAGGTGTGCGCAATCTTGTTCCATCATTCCATGTCTCCACAATTTTGGGTCTGGATGTCACTGTGCAGGCACCACTGTCTTTATTATAGTAGCAAATTATCCTCTGTAGATGTCTCTGCCAAGAATAAGAACTTTTTAATGGTAGAATGAGAGGGCTATGTTCTTTAAAAAAAAAAACAAAGAAGAGAAAATATTACTTTGTGGATATGAAAGCTCTCCCGAAGTGTTTAAACTGCAAGCTCTAATCCAACTTCACTATTTACTTATTTGCCTGGCATTCGTGTAGTTTTATTGGGTAGATATGGGAAGAGGTATTTAATCAGAGGAAATAATCTGAGTTAAGTTTGAGATTGATTAAAATTTATCTTAGCTCTACCTATATGAATAACGGATGTGCTAAGCATATGATTGGACGGATAGTATTGGGCCACTTAAATTTGTGAATTTATATACATATACTTTACATACATACAGGATAATTAAATGGAGATGGATAGTCTGAAATGAGAAAATAAGCTGGCAAACACTGCTGTCATGTAGAAGGTCAGTTTTGGGGGACTGAGATGGAACTACGGATGTGGAAATGGAGAAGGAGAGGAAAATATTAAGAGATGTTTCAGGGGCCTGTCTTGTGGCACCTGAGATCAGTTGGACGGGGAAATTCAGATAAACTATTGATATTTTTAAGGCTGATGATTAGGGAGCCTGGGAGGTAGGTGGATTTGGGGGAAAGATGAAAGTAAGCAAAAATATTTGTATAACTACTAGAATTAGCAGAAATAGTACTCTTTTATCATTTTCTACAGTGATCCTCTTACCTCTGGCCCAGCAAAACCAGAATGCCTGTGCCCTCTCTGTTCCTTATCATCCTCACACAGAATAGTGGAAGGGAAAAGCTCATTTCCAATATCAACACCATCACTAGAATGTTGTCTGAGCTTTATATCTCCAGAATCTTCCTTCATACATAATAGGCACTGATGTGGGCTCAGCAGTAAAAACTGGCCATCATTCTTCAATTTTATAACCTGTTTTATAGAACAGCAACTATATGGCTCTTTGGAATGCTACTGCCTTTTCCTAGGTTTTATTAACTCTGCCTTAAGCAGCATAGTGGACTAGAAAGTATATGATCTTGGGGAGTCTGATACACATAATATCAAATGTAAGCTCAACATTTTATCAGCTGTGTGATTTTAAGTGAGATAAGCAGTCTCTCTGCTGCAATTATAGGGTTCGAGAATTAGCAAATAAAAATACAAGATGCCTAGTTAAATTTGAATTTCAGATAAACAACCCATTATCTTTTAATATAAGTAAACATCTCATGAATCTAATACAGAGTATAATGAATATAGGCAATAATTGCGTACCATAATTACGTAATGTGGTAAATATTGATATAATGGCAATCACTATAATATATAAATGTATCAAAGTAACATGCTGCATACCTTAAATTTGTATAATGTTACATGTTAAATTTATTCAATAAGTAAATAAATATTAAAAAAATAAATACATCTCATAATATTTGGAGCATACTTATACTAAAAATGTATTTAGTATTTATTTGACATTCCAATTTAACTGAGTTCCTTATTTTAGGTAGAAGTCCTATGACAAATATCAATGTCTAGTTATTACTAGAAAAAGCCCTTTGCATTTCAACTGAGTTGAGCTCTTCAGGACTATATTATCATCGACCACATTTTGAATGTAATGTCTTGATGTGACTATTTGTATTGTTAGACAAATAAAAGCAACCTGTGTAGATATGTCTGGTGATCGCAATGCCCTACAATTTGATTTCTTGAAATTTACCATGGAGAACGTATTAATTTCCTAGGGCTGTCTTAATAAATTACCACAAACTTGGGGGCCTAAAACAACAGAAATTTATTATCTCACAGTTCTGGAATCCAGAAGTCAAAAGATGAAGGTACGGTGGGCAACACTTCCTCCAAAAGCTCTTGGGAAGAATTCCTCTTTGCCTCTTTCTGCGTCTGAAGGCTCCAGGCATTCCTTGCTCTGCTGTGCATCACACCAGGCTCGGCTTTCACGTTCCCATGGCCTTCCTCTGTGTTTCTGTGTCTTCTATCCCCTATCATTTCTCTCATGAGAACATCAGTCATTTAGGCCCCACCCTAAATCCAGGATCTCGTCCCAAGAATCTTAACTTAATTACATCTATAAAAACCCTATTTTCAAATGAGGTCAGGTTTATAGCTACCAGAGTTTAGGACTTGGACATATCTTTGGGGGAACCCAAGTCTGCCCATGGCAAAAGATAATCGCTTCTCTTCAAATACTAGGAACTAATTTAGATATCAAAAAAAGCAATCTTTATGAACTTGTTTATTGTGATTCTACCTGTAAGTATCAGGAATTTGTACATGGAGTTGAGTCAGATAGTTCCTATCACTCCACTCTGAAATACTAAAGCCCACTTTGAGTGTGATGTGTCAGCACTAAAGGAAAAGTTTCCGTGTTCTGAGAACAATGTTTTCAGGTTGGAGTGAGAATTATAGAAACCTGGGGGATGGGAAAGGGTTTAGAAGGTTACCCACCCCTGCCAAGTTGTACTTTATTCATGCTTCAGGGAAACCTCACTAACTGAGGATTTACACCACTTGTAAGATAGATCTGAGAAAATGAATTGGAAAGCATTTGTTTCGAATTTCACAAAACTGACATGTATTCTGTATTTTAAATGTAAACAAAGCCCTTTTCACGTTGGAAGGCCTGCCAACAATTTTATCAAAATTAGGACTTAATTTATGAAAGCTCTAAAAGAGGCTTAGTCTCTGAGTGGTTAAAGTGTAGTAATATTTCTAGTGTGGATTATGCATGAGGCCTGAGATTTGGTATTTATGTCTATGTCCTCTAGTCTTAACAGGATTGACTATTAAAAGCAGCTGCCACCCCAGCACATTCACACACCATTTGGTGTTCAGCGTCCTCTTTGATTTTGACCATTGGGAATTTCCTCTGCGGCAGGAGGACCATATATCCTGGTTTGCCTGGTGGCAGTACTGTTTGTTTCACCTGTTGACTGGCATGATTGTTAGTAGTGCTCCATTTCACTTTCAGAGGTGTCCAAATTTCAGAGACACAGTGTATACTGATGTCTCCTAGAAAAAAAATCTTAACCTCCATTAAAGTTAATCTGAAAATTAAGCATTATGAAGGTACCTTTTTTCCCAGAAGAATATGACTCATCATCGGAGAAAGGTTTATCTCCCAAGGTTGAGATACATCTTTTGGCAGCCTGTTCTTTAGGTTTGTACAGCCTTTAATGAGCTATTTTGATCAGGAATTGGTTTGTCACATTGCATTTTTGTGTTAAGATGGTAAATTGTAGCTGTTGATGATCATTTTTTTGCACATCTTACAGATGGTGGAATCAGGAATAGGCTTGTTTTACCTAATATGGACGCAACCATATACATACATGTTAATGCTATTCCGAACTTTCATCAGTTTCCTACCATTGGGAAAATTAAAAAAAAAAAATCATAGTGACTCATTTTTAATGATAGCTATTTCATATAGTCTATGATTTAAGCTTCTAATATATGTATATAATTATATACACATATTTATATGCATATATATAAAATATATATAAGCTTCTGCAGAACGCATATATTTTGTTCTGTTTTTTCTTTTTTTCATAGATGCAAAAACATAATCTTTCATTGACTCACAAAGATTCCCTTGTTGCATATTAATATAACTTGAACCATAAAATTACTAAACCCCAAAACAAACTTCTATCTGGAGATTTAGTAAATGACTCTACGACTGCACCATTGTCCCAGAAAGCTTTTTATACTGGTCTTAACACTTCATCTATCCAGAGCCAGAGCAAAGGGTCCAGTGGCCCTTCTCCAGACTGTATGCAGCACTACATATGTGGGAATAGTCCTTTCATAAGAATTTCCAAGGTTTGTCAATAGGTGACATCCTTTGCCAAATGTAAATCTGGAAGTCCTAAGCCATAGAGCGCATACTACTACACCAGTTCCCTGAAGAGACTCTGAAGATGATGTTTCCACATACAACATGCAATCGTATCACACCTAACTAAATAATATTTACTTCTAAATGTGCTATTGCTTCTATTACTATGGATACAAGTTTGCTTTGTTTAATTATGTAGAGATAGGAAAAAGGATCAGTTTTCACTGAACATTTTCAAATAGCTACATTGCCATGAATAGTCGAAGGCCCTTAGCCAGGCACTGTGTCAATCCCTGATACTGTTCTCGTAGTTTACAGATAAGACCGATCAATATGCATCATAGTTCCTTCAGAATCCGCATAGACTTGGCCAATGGTGGTTTGGTGTTTTTTTCTTTTTTTGGAAGTATGATTGGTTATTTATAGGTGAATTTGATTTGCAATAAGTATAATCTAATTCAGCATCTGTTAATAAAAGATTATTTGGAACTTAACTCATTTTAAAAGTACATTTCTGAGTTCCATTTATTAGAGACACCATCCTTAAATTCACCAGAGGTTAATTAACTTGTACTCACAGTGTTCCATATTTAGACTTCTTAAAGGATATATTCCTTCATGGGGGAAGCAAAAGGAAGTTTTATGAATTCCTGGATTTTTATGTTAATTACTGACATAGGGGGAATTCACATACAGACATGAGATTCCAAAGACAGTCAGGCAAAGTAAGGTGTGTATGTCATCCTGAACTAAGGAGAAGTGGGTAGGGGACTGGGAACTCCAAAAGGAAGGAAAGCAATTCACAGGAATATGAAAAAGTTAATGTTTGATAAACAAATGTTTGCTGGGCCACACAGAAAAATGGGACTTGGAAATGTTAACAAACATGCTTTGCTAAATTCCTCACCTTCTACCACTTCACTTATTTCACCCATCCCCCCATGCCCCTCCCCTTTGGTAATGACCAGTGTGTTCTAGTTCTGTGACAGATACTATACATACTTTAATAGACAGTGCATTGAACCTGTAGATAGCTTTGGGCAGTGTGACTATTTTAACAATATTAGTTCTCCCAATCCACAAGCATTTTTGTATATCTTTCTATTTGTGTTGTTTTCAGTTTGTTTTATCAATGCCTCATCATTTTCAAGCTACAGGTCTTTCACCGACTTGATTAAATTTATTCCTAGGTATTTTATTCTTTTTGATGCAGTTGTAAATGGGATTTGTTTTCTTAATTTCTCTTTCTGCTAGTTCATTATTAGCGTATAGAAATGAAAAAGATTTCTGTATATTAATTTTATATCTTGCAACTTTACTAAGTTCACTTATTAGTTCTAATAGTTTTTGGTGGAGTTTTTTGGGTTTTCTATATATAGCATAATGCCATCTGCAAATAGTGAGTTTTACTTCTTCATCACCAAATTGGATGCCTTTTGTTTCTTTTCCCCATCTGATTGCTGTGGCTAGGACCTCCACTGCTGTATTGAATAAAAGTGATAAGAATGGACATCCTTGTCTTCTTCCTGATCTTAGAGGAAAATCTTTCATCTTTTCACCATTGAGCATGATATTAGTTGTGGGTTTGTCATATATGGCCCTTATTATGTTGAAGTATGTTCCCTTTATACACAGTTTGTTAAGAGTTTTTATCATGAATGAATGCTGAATTTTGTCAAATGCTTTTTCTGCATCTATAGAGATGATCAGATAGTTTTTATCCTTCATTTTGTTAGTGTGGTGTGTCATGTTGATTGATTTTTGAATATTGAACTATCCTGGCATCCCTGAAATTCATCCCAGTTGATGGTGGTGAATGATCCTTTTAATATATTGTTGAATTCAGTTTGTTAGTATTTTGTTGAGGATTTTTACATCTATGTTCATCAAGGTTACTGAGTTATAATTTTCTTTCTCTTTTTTGGTAGTGTCTATGGTTTTTGTGTCAGAGTAATGCTGGCCTTGTAGAATTAATTTGGAGGCATTCTTTCTTATTCAGTCTTTTGGAATTAAGATAGGTATTAACTCCTCTTTAAATGGTAGAACTCACCTGTGAAGTCATCTGGTCCTCAATTTTTTTATGTTGGGAGTTTTTTTTTAATTACTGATTCAATCTCATTATTAGCCATCTGTCTAATCAGATTTTCTTTTTCCCAATTCAGTCTTGAAAGATTGTTTTGTTTCTAGGAATGTAGGAATTATGCATTGACTTATCAAGAATACTACATTAGCTCCTAAACACAAGTGATGGAGAATAGCTATTGTTTTCTATGCATACACCTTAAATTGTGTTCAGGTTACACAGGTGGTGCTAGCAAATGTCTTTAGGAAATTGCAAGGTAGAGCCTAAATTGCTCCATCATTAAAAGACCTCTGTTGTGCTTTTCTACCCCTGAAATATTATTCCCTGTGCAAGTGTAAGATTCTGCTTTCAATGTGTACTGCCTTTTGAGACTCTACAAACTCTACTTTCAAAAAGTACTAAAAAATCAATTTCCATGAGCATTTACTGAGCACCTAGTCTTTGCGATGCCCAACACATTACCAATTCCAGGAAGCATACTTCACACCTGGAGTTCTATAACACAGAGTGCTATATAGATGACAATGGTGTTGGTAATAATTACAACTATCCATTAGAGATTATATAGTATAACATAATAAAGCAATCTAGTATAAAATTATTTTGAAGATTTTGTGAGTTGAGATATGTAAAGTGTCAAGGATAGAGCCTGGCACATAGTATGCATACAGTGTATTAGTTATTTTAATAAAAATACCAATCACAAATGAACCTACACATAGTAGAAGGGTGTTTTGAAATTTGAACTACAGGTTGTTAGAGAAGAAAAAAAAACAGCCGAGCATTACATTCTTAGTACAACAGACTATGCTCCAAGGACTGAAGTTTAGCAGAGGTCCATGATAAGACAAGTCTAAGTGGATTCTTTGCTACAAAACATGTAAAACAAAAGAGAAGTAGCTAGGAAAGGTTGTGGAAGAAATAAGAGTAGACTATCTTCCAGCTGCGCAAGAAAAAAAAACACATAATGACGATGATGGCCACATCCAGCATTTCTATAGCATTTCTATTTTTCATATTTTTAAAATTCATTCTGGCTGCAGAGCCAGGGCCAAACCTGCTCAACATATATTTTAAGAGGGAAGTAAATAGAATTTATGAAGTAATTGTCACAATCAACAATTGATGAAAAATTAGAGAGTTGGACTTGGGTTTGGAATTCAGTTTTTAAATAGGAGAGGGATCAGAGGGTTGTAAACCTGAAAACTTACAGAAGATGCTAACAACCTTATTCAAAATTTGGAAGACTATTACATAAGATTATTCACTTTTTTTCTCTCCATCTAGAGTCTAGAAGAAAGATTAGGACTAACTGGGGAGAGTTGATGAAAAAGCTATCTGACTCCCATGGAAAAAAATGATAACAGTTTGAGTAACTCAATATTCACAATGCAGTACTGAGTTCATCTGTTGGATTGTAGCAGAGACTACTAGTTATCTCCCCTTCTTTCATCCTAGAGCTACCATGTTTCGGATAGACATACAGTTTCTCAGCTAGAGCTGGAAGGTACCAGCCTCCCTTGCAACTAAGTTCTAAGTTTGGGCCAATAAGATGTAAGCAGAAGCAGTATCTGCTACTTTGGGTAACTTCTGGGTCATAACCCTGAGACAAAAGCACAAGTGTTTGGCCCTCTTCCACCTTCCTTCCAGTTGGGAGAAGAAAACAACAAGAGGAGCTTTCTGGAGTACTGTGTGATCTCACTTACACACAGAACCTAAAAAAACTGAACTCAGAAATACAGAGCAGATTGGTGGTTGCAGGGCTGGGGGGATAGGGAAAATAAGTGATGATGATTAAAGTGTGTGTACTTCCAGTTATAGGATAAATAAATTCTGAGGATGTAATGCACAACATAGTGACTGTAGTTAATAATACTGACTTGTGTGCTTTGAAGTTGCTGAGAGAATAGATCTTAAATGTCCCCCCACCCCACATACAAAATGGTAACTGTGAGTTCATGGATGTGTTAACTAACCTTATTGTGATAATCATTTCACAGTGTGTACATATATCAGATCATGATGTTCTGACACTTCAAACTTACACAATGCTATGTCAGTTATATCCTAAAAAAATCTAGAAAAATAGGACTAGCCGTCTTGGACAGAGAGTCAGACGCCACACATTGAGAATGGCAGAATTGTCATGTTGGCTTAGGGTTACTTTTCCCTCTATGGTTTTGTAAGAGGGAAATGAATTTCTCTCTAGTTTAATCCTTACATATTTTTTAAATCTCTTTGTTATGGCAGCTTAGCCCTCTAGCTAATACACTGATACCTGTTATAAGAAAGTCTTTTATTAGGCCCAACTAAGTTTCCTTCTACCTTTATTTTGTTTCTCCAACTACACCATAAATATATTCTTCAAGGTAGATTTATTCGTTTTCTATTGCTTTGTAATTAATTTCCATGAGTTTAGCAACTAAAAACAATATCCACTTAATAGTTCACAGTTTCTGTAGGTCAGGAATCTGGGCATGGCATTTGCTTCCCTGCTCAGAGTCTCACAGGCCAAAATCAAGGTGTCAGCTGGGCTAAATTCTTATCTGGAGTTTTTTTCCTGGTATTGACAGAATTTAATTCTGTGTGGCAATAGGTCGAAAGTCCCTCTTTTCTTGCTGTCTGCCAGCCAGTGGTTTCTCTCAGCTGCTACAGACCAGTCTCAGGTCCTTTCCATGTGGCCCTCTCCACCTTCAAGCCTGCAATAGCATGTCAAATCTCTCTCGTGCTCCAAATCTGACATTACTTTCTGTTCCCTGTCTTTTAGAGGAAGTTAGGTTAGATTAGGTCCACCCTGACAGTCTTTTGATGAACTCAAAGTCAACTGATTAGTAACCTTAATTACATCTGCAAAATGCCTTTTGTCATAGAAGCAGAGTAGTGGCAGGAATGATAGCGCATCATACTCACAGTCCAGGTATTGGGACAAGAGATCTTGGGTTTACATTTTGGAATTCTGTCTACCACAGTAGAAAAATCATTTACTCTACCCTACATGTACTGCCAGCTCCCAATAATGACGATCTCATTAGGTGCTGGGCGAGCCATAAATCATTTAGTAAGTTCTCATTACCTTAAATATGACATCTTAGTGATGAAAGTGGTTGCCAAATATCATTTGATGTTATTACACTAATATAAAGATAAGATAATATTGATATCTTCAGGAGTTGTAACAGATTCTAAAATAATTTGTAGTTGATTATATTGTATTATGTATAGTTTATAAACCTAAAATGTAAAGGATGGAGTAAAGACAGAAAGATCAGAAGTATAAAAATTCACACTCATTTTATATATATTATTAACCTTTAGTTTGGCTTTGTCAAAATATTTCACACCAACTAGTCTTAAATTTAGAAATTACTATTAGTAGTTTAAAAAAAACAGTACACTTGCCCTTTTATAATTGGCCCTTTGAGTACCTCCTACTTTTCAGGATGTTCCTATTCCCTAATCAAAGGCCAATCATTATATCAGACAAAGCAATCTTAAAATATCTTTTATCTGTATATACATTTGCTCTTCTATTTTAAATCCCTTGAAGAAAAATACCAAGTTCTTCCCAAGGGTCTATAGAGTCCCACATAATCTGTGGTCGTGCCAATCTCTAACTTCATTTCCCGCCACTCACTTTCTAGTTTACTAGCTTCATCCACACTAGAATGCTTCAGGGCCTCTGCACTCGCTGCTTCCTCTACAGGAAATCTTCCCTTGCTCTTCTGATCCCTTTTCAAATATCTTCTTATAGGTGAGGATTTCTCTCCGCATCCTGTCTAGCAGGCCCCTCTGACCACCCTCCCTTTACCCACGGCTTTATGTCGCTTTGTCCACTGCTCATTACACCACATAGTATCCCCCTCTTTTTGGCTCCTTGCCAGCTCCCTCCACTAGAACAAATGATCCTTGGGAGTAGAGACTTCTTTTCATGCTCTGCTGAATACCCCATGCCTAGCACATAATAGACATCCAGAAAATACTGTTGAGCGCATGAATGTATTTCAGGAAAGGAAAAGTATACAAAAAATGGAGAATTCATTCATTCTGCAAACTAGCACAAATCTTACATTAAGAAAGAGCCCTGTGTTCCTTTAAAGATGTAACAGAATGTTAATGGAAATGGGGCTTGACAGAAGGGCAGAAGTTAAGAGTGGTCATTGGGAAATGTAGTGTGTAGGTTGGTTCTACAGTGTTTATTACACTTACCAATGTAGGCCATGGACTTTTCCATACCCTGCCAGAGAGCTGAAGGGAATACTGTGTTGAAGATGGGAACAAGGACTCACAACACCTACTACTATCCTCTAGCTGCCATCTTTGCCTCTTCTGGTGACGACATGCTTTAGCAGGATAATTGCAAGTTTTGAGGTCACTTGTCACCTTCAACACTTATTAACTGTTTTTAGGTTAAGGGGTGACATTTTTTGCATTGTTCCTTAAGTATTTTAGTTATATTGTAGGTGTTAACATTTTGCTTATCTTTTTTATTTGCTTATAAAACATGTAATGACTATATCAAATAATATGATAATTGAAGAAAAACCTTTAACTAGTAATCCAGGGACCTGGAGATAACTGTAATCATTCCCTTTAAACTTGTTGTTTTAGAAAGAATATAATCTTTCCTTTAAGTGCTTACTTGCAGAAGCATATCTTTTAGCAATTCTCTGAAAAACAATTGACAAGAAGATCTGATTATTGCATCTTTCTTTTAAAAACCTCATATATATAATTGTTCCAGTAACTAAATATATTAAGGACTACAGATGCTTAGAAGGAGTATCTGTGAGCAGGGACTAGCTGTTTCCTTATAGGTCTAAAGATCCAGAAGAGGTAGATTAGCTCTATAACATACATTTTGTAATAGACTTGTCCAAAATAAAATGCTACCTCACCTCACATAATATATGTGTTAAAAAAATACTAAATTTCATTTTGAAGTGCTGAGTTGGAAATGTTCAAACTGCCTCTACATTCATCTACATACCATCTGTCAGGTGTCACTTCTGTGGTGGGATTCTTGTACTCAGTGAAAGACTGGACAAGGTCTCTTCCCTTCTAAGACTTTAGGTTTCTTTAAGATATTCAATATTCACTTAATTTTGAAGGGAAAACATTGTTGAATGGAAAGGTAACCAATATGCAAAATATGACTTTTTTCATTTTGTCACTGTTGTTAAAATAGGTGAAGCAATTAAAAGAATAGAAAGGATATATCTAAAAACATCTGTGAATATTATTTTAAATATCATTAAATCCTAATCAGGTAAGATAGTATATAACATAGTCCTTAGAATTATATTTTAGTATTAAATCTCTAAAGAATCATTATTTTGATAAACTATTAATCAATTGCTGAAATATTTTGCTAATTGGATTTTTTAAGTATTTTTTAAAACTAAATATCAATGAAGTCCTTTCTTTAAGGCCATAAATCATGCATTTAAAAAAACGTATTTGTACCAAGTAATGCAATTATTGTGTGATTTGGCTTTAATTTGTTAAGGTTATAACTCTAAACAGATAAACTCTGTATATCAATAATGTAAGATAAGACAATCTTATATCTTGTTCTTATCATAGTACAATAGTGATCAATGATAAACATGACATATTTTATTGGATTTTTTTTTAATGGCAGCTCCTATTCTTGCAAACAATTTTTGTATCAGTTAAGGTAACTAGTGTTAGCACCTGTAAATATCAGTAATATGACATGTATCAATAATACATTAGGTAATATTATATTTTGTTCTTATCAGAGTGCAACAGAGGTCAGTGATGGAGGGTGAGGTCCCAATTCCGCTCCTCACAGTCATTAAGGGACCCAGCTTTTTTTCCAATCTAGTGTTTCTACCTCCATTTTGGTCCTCAATGTGTTTTTTTTCTTCAGCTAGTTAGTGTGAAAATAGAGGAAGAGTCACACAATGGAGGTTTATCATGTACTACGCTCAAAATTGACACATATAATCTTCTGGACTTACATATAATTGATGGGAATGCAGCCAGTTGGCCCCTCCTGGTAGCAGAGGAGGATGGGAGCTCCAGAACAGCAAGCGCACAGGAGCAGGAAGAAAACATGGATATAGATACTGCTTAGCAATGGCAGTCATGGCTACAGTCTACCTTTCTGGTCACCAAATATCTGATTTACTCTTCTTCCTGCACATAGAAAACATTCACCATCACCCTAGAGAACAGAGTCCCCTATTGTCGTTGTATCCAGCTCCAAGTCCAGGACCTCTGAATAGAGGGAAATACTTTATCAGTTCCAAATGTGGTTCCTTGTAGAAGTGTGAACTATGAACCTGTCTACCCCTTCACATTATACATTCAATATATAATGACTGACAGGAGAGCCTGGTGGCACATAGCACTTACATGTCCATAGCAGTTCTGAAGTCCCCATGGACAGGTTTTATGCAGGCCACTTACCTGGAGGGTAGGGAAGTTTCTTGATTAGAACTCGACCATTTGTGGACAATCCTTTTGTCTGTTGTTCTAGTGATTTAGCACAGACGTCTGTATGAGCAAAAATGGATATTTTTGAGACACAATGTGTTTCTTTCTTTTTTCCTTTGTGATTCTTTTTTTTCTATTAAGGTATTATTGATATATACTCTTACTAAGGTTTCACATGAAAAAACAATGTGGTTACTACATTCACCCATGTTATTGTTTCCCACCCCACACCCCATTGCAGTCACGGCCCAACAGTATAGTAAAATGCCACAGAGTCACTATTTGCTTTCTCTGTGCTACACTGTCTTCCCTACGATCCCCCCCACACCATGTGTGCCCATCACAATATCCCTCAAACTATTTCTCCCTCCCTCCCCACCTGCCTTCCCACACCCCTTCCCCTTTGGTAACCATTGGTCCCTTCTTGGAGTCTGTGAGTCTGTTGCTGTTTTGTTCCTTCAGTTTTGTTTCGTTGTTACACTTCTCAAATGAGGGAAATCATTTGGTGCTTGTCTTTCTTTGCCTGGCTTATTTCACTGAGTATAATATCCTCCAGCAACTGGCTCCACCATGTAGGAAATTCCTTGTCCTCTGTTCCCTGCTATAGCCATATCTGAAGTGGGTGGGAGAGTCTACCCTCCTTGCGAATTGCACAGCTTTCATACCCTGCTTCCTGCTAGTGTAAGACACGAATCTTCACCATCTAAGTTCATCTTCTCAGACACATAGTAGGCTTCCATGTGCCAACAACCATAACTAATGTTCTTTACTAGACCTACTCCTCAAACCAGATTTATTCCTTTGAACATGATGGCAGCTACCTTAAAGCCGTCATGTTTGGATGGGAAAGCTAATCTGATCTTTGCCTCTAGGCTGTTTCAATGAGCTTTTGTTGTTCAAAGGCTTTTTCAATCTTATTTTCTCTTATTTGAAGTCTAAACATAGTTTCTCCAATTTTTTCCTTTACTCCCTTTCATTTCTACTTGTAAATTAGCCTATGTTCACCTGAACTCATCTCTTCCATATGATTACTTACTAAAGGCAAAGAATTTTAGAAAATATAAACCTTCATTCTAGCTCTTTCCAACCATGTCTCCTCAAGCTCAGGTTCAATGGCAGGTGGTCTGCCTTCCACGTTTTCACAGGAACAGTTTTACCAAATGTTACCCTAGCCTAACAAGACTGTCTGTTCAGTCTTCCAGTGTTACCTTTCTTCCCTCCTCCCAACCACAAAGTCAATGCCACATATTTAATGTTTTTTTTTAATGGCAGCTTCTATTCTTGCAATGAACTTTTGTATCAATTAAGGTAACTGTTGTTAGGACCCATAAAAGATAAACACCCAACCTCAGTGATTTAACAAAAATAAAAATGTATTTCTTTAACACTTCCTAGTCCATTGTAGGTGGTGGTAGTTGGGCTTCTGTTCCATTCAAGAATTCTAGATTTTTTTCTATCATGTGACCTTGCTCTTACCTAGAAAAAAGAGAGAGGATTACGTACAGGAAGATGTCATGGGCTAGGCCTGAAACTCTGCTTACATTCCACTGGCTGGAGCCTAGTCCTCAGCCTCATGGCCACACCTAAATGGAAGGACTGGAGAATGTAATTTGGCCTATGAAAAGGAGGAAACACAGATGTCAGTGCAGGGCAGCTGATTCAGCCACAGTTTCTATGTATGCATGAAAATAACCTTCCTTCTAAATATTTTCTCAAAAATATGACAGCTTTAACTGTATGTTTGGAATATCTGTTTATTGGACATATGACATAATAATAGAAAAGATATATCACAAGTATATTCATTCACCTTTATTCTGGTATGGTTTCTAGTTGATTGTTCTGAATAAGTCCAAATCATTCAATCAATCAAATAAATACTCTAAACAGATTGCTACTAAAATGAGATTGTCTAAAAGCACTTTGTAAAACTAGGACAGATTGGCCATTTTTAGGAATTATAATGAAAGTCAGTTAAATTACCATAGTTTGGGAAAGTGGAGATGGCAAAATGCTTACTGTTGGAGGAGTGATAGCACAGTGCTTTTGTGATATTAAGCTTTACATATTTCATGTTCAGTATTTGAGAGTAAAATTTAGATGAAATTCTTAGAATCATAGTGAATATGAGTGGGGAAAAAAGAGTGGGAAATAAAGCATGTGCAACTTAAGTACTGATTACCTTATTGGTTTCTGTTGTTATTTTGAGATGATACAGATGTTCCTGCATTCAGTTATACAGAAGTGTTTTCAGTCAACCAGCATTTCTTGTTCACTTGTGATAATCCAGGTGTGGTGTCAGACATGAGGCATCAGCTGTAAACAAGGCCTCAGTGTGACAGTTGCTATTGCAGGGCAGGCTCGGGAGCATAAGAGAAGGGCCTAATAACGTCCATGGGATGGATCAGGGAAGATGTCCAATTAGTGGTGAGATTTGCAGTTAGTACCTAAGGAGGACCAGGGAAGGTGGAGAAGGTTGTTCAAGGCAGAGGGAAAGGGATAAAGAGGAGAGAAGCCGTGAACTTGATGTGCTGCAGGTTGTTCTCTAGATCAGAGATCTGGTGAAGAATGAGTGGAGAAATTAACAGGAGAAATATTTGTATAACATGCTAAAACATTTGAACTTTTTTCTGAAATCAGTGAGAAAGCAACGAAGAATATAAAGCAAGGGAGTAATATCAGATTTTTGTGTCAGAAAAATATCTAGGCTTTTCTTTTTTCTCAAATTTGAATATGTGAATATGCTAAGGAATGTATTACTCTGTTACCGTGCATTTGTGATGCATTTTAATCATATCATAATATAATTGTCTTGAAATTGATTCACTTAATGATAGTAATCGATCAACAAGTCATAAAACTATATTGTTTTTACTTATAGTTTCAATTGATAAAGAGGATTTGGTTTTTCTTTTTAGGATGGTAACTTTTTCTTTTTAATGGACTTCAGTTATTTTAATGTCATATCTTAGAATATTTCATTATACTTATGTTTATTCTTGTAATGTTTATAATTACTTACTGTCTATTTTTTTAAAAACAAATCCTATAGAATTCCTATCTCTATGCAACTGGGAAGGAGAAATCCCCTAAAAATAATAATCATTAATTTTTTTGCTATATATTAATGTATTCTTAAATGGTTAAGCAAATTAGCTAAATAGCAACTGTTATCTCAACTGAAATGAATTATTCTACATGGGAAATCAGGTATTTGATACCCATTTTGATGTGTTGTTATTTATTTCAATTTATATTTATTCAAGTTTTCAAATTGTGATGTAATTATATTACTTTGTCTTCATGTTGAATAAGATTAAGAATAAGAATAATTGCTAATTGTTATTGAATGTTTAGTTTGTGCCAGGAACTGTTTTAAGTACTTTATGTGTCATATAATTAAACCCTCACAGTGATCTTTATGAAGTTCTGTGATTATCTCCATTTTTATGTAGGTTAAGTGACTTGTCCCCATTCACACAGCTACTGTGTGCTGGAGCTGAGATTAGAACCCAGGCTTTCTAACTTGGAGGTCAAACCCTTAACCACTGCCCTATACTACCTAAACCACCTCTATCGTGGGCGGAGTGAAAATGATTGTTCATCCCCTTCAAAGATATATTAAACAATTTTATATGATTTAATTAGATTTTTCTATGGGGAGCTCCACTGAACAATTTCATTCTTTGCAGAGAACCACAGTTTTAGGTACCTAAATTAAGTGCCCAGCTTACCAAAGCTAATACATTAATAGTACTGTATGTTATTCATACAAGTCAACAAATATTTATTGATCAGTTGAACACCAGCTTTATGGTAGGTTCTGGGATGCAGAATAATTCTCTGCTCTCTTAAGATTTTCTACCTGATGATGGTAAAAGACACTAAAGAACGCATCTTCTCCAACTCATTCACCTGTGCTTGTCTAACTGCTATTCTGCCATGGTAATAGTTCAGAATTAATGATTGCCAAGTTCAGTAAGGCCCGTGGCTTCCTAGAGTAGAATCCAGTCCCTAACAGGGACACCTTATGGGAAGGCTAAGCTCAAAAATGATAGTGTGAGATAGGTGGGGCAGGTCAGTTGACTGGAAAAGCTTACAGTAGTAAGGTATTGTGATGTAGTGGATTGCATTTGGAATCTAGAATCAAATTGATCTTGTAATGGATTCTGGAGCTGCCATTTACCAGCCATGTAACCAGGTCAAGCAACCCACCTCCTTGAACCAGTTTACTCACCTGTAAGGTACTAACAGTATTTATTTATTCAGTAATTCCATAAACATTTATTGGATGCCTCCTGTGTGCTAGTTTAACCCACCTCACAGGGCTATAGTTATAACTAAATGGAATATTGTGTTAAAAACCCCAAGCATATAGTAAGTATGCAAGAAAGTTAGTTTCCTCCCACTTGACCCATTTATTTTTCTCTACTGGATTTTATCTTCGATTCCTGTAAATAATAACCCCTAGTTCCCAGGAATGGCCTGTGGGAAGCCTGTGGAAATATCTTGTTCATATCACCTAGACTTATGAAACTGAATTGAATGGAACTCAATATTGATTGGCTATATGAAGTCAAATAAATCATTCCAATAAGAAATAAACTTGTCTAGAAGGAAAGTCTACTTGGAAAGTATTCAAGTACAAGCTAAGCTTCTGGTAACAAAAGACCCATAAACACAGTGGCTTTAAAAAGATGTTTCCTCCCATATTAAGTCCAGAAGTGAGAGATCTCGGGCTGATGACGTGGCTGTGCTCTCAGTGACCCACAGCTTCCTTCTCTGATCCAAAGCAGCTCCTTTCTTTTTACCAGAAGATCCAGAAGTTGCAGGTGTCACTTCCACTCATACCTACCAGCAAAGACTTGGCCAGGTGGCCATACCCATTGTGTGGAGGATAAGACATTCTCCGATGGGATGATCATGTGTCCTGCTAAACTCTCAGAGGCACTATTACTAAAATGAAAAAGAGGAAAATGAATATTGGAGTTCAGTCTGTCACAGAAGCCAAATTAGGATCAGAAGTCTCCATGGTAAGAGTAAGATAATTACATTGCACTCAGTTTGTACAAAGTCCCCTGGACCAGGATAAGCTTTGATACCGGCCCCGAGCCTGGGTCCTGGAGCCTGGGTTACCCACAGCAGCGCTTATGGCTGTGGGAAACTCAGTAAATATAGTCTAAGAGGAATCAAGTAGCCTGATTTGTGTTTGACAAGAAAACTCTGGCAGTGTTTGGAGAATAGGTTTGAAAGGAAGCAGGGAAACCAAGCAGAAGGCTCTTAGAATAGTCTAGATAAGGAATGATGAAGCAATGGTGGCACAGATGATTTCAAGAGATATTTTTAAAAATCAGAATCAGAGGGCTTAGGAACGTTTTCGAAGTGGGATAGGCTAATTGTGGTTGCAGGTGGAATTTTAATCAGAATGTATAAGATTTAGAAATCTGCCTCGGTTACAGTAGGTTGAGCTGCTGTTACATGAATAAACCCCCCCAAAAAACCTTTAATCTCTCAATGCAGTAGAAGTTTATTTCTCACTCATATAACAGTCCAAGGCTGATTCTTTTTATTGGCAGATGGCTCTCTTCCACATAGTGATTCAGAAACTCAAGCTCCTTACACCTCAAATCACTTTTATCTTGTTATATTTTAAGAACCACATTTTGCTCACTGGTATAAACAGTAGCAGAAATAATACTCTCTGAGTTTATAACAACTCTAAGTTGAAAGGAATGAATAAGAATATATAGAATAAACAGATTATAGAAACATCCATAGTAAGAATACTTTGGATGTATCTGTTGACTTTTAGCAGCATTCAGTTGGGAATTTCAGAAATTGAAATATTTCTACTTGGGTTGCACTAGCTTTCTACAGAAGATTTAACTTTATTTTCGGACAACGTTGATGATAATTGCCTAGACACACAAAATCAACAAATGATGCTCTGCCCATTTTTTTTAATTGCAAGCATTAAGGAGAAAAAGGAGAAAAACAATAAATTTTAGAAACATTTCCTTCAAATGTATTAATAAAACAGATCTCATTTGATGTGCCAGTTTTAATTTCCTGGAAAATTAATACTATGTGGAATGGCTTGTTCTCAGTTAAGGGCATGTAAGTGACTTTTATTAGAGATCCTTGACTCTTCTCAGAGAAATTTTGGAAATCCCCTCTTTTTAGAGATGGCAAGAGACGTTAAAATGACTTAACACCTAACGTTAGTCTATAGACAGCAGACGTTAAATGACTTCTAAAAGACCACACTGCCCATAAGAAGCAAAATTGACTGGCCAATATTCTTTCCATCGTAGGATTACCGTGAGTAGTGTCATAGGGCCAAAAAAAGGGAAAAGAAGTTGCCGAGTCAGTGGAGTTAACCCACAGAGGAACGTGGCTGAAGACTCAGAAAAAGCAATTGAAATTGGCGATTAAAAGTGACTGTGATACTCAAGGAAACAATTTCAGAAAACTATTGGAATAGCCAGAAGCAAAAGGATTGAGGAGCATATAGGTACTTCAGAGCATAATTTTCTAATATTCTAATTTTTTAAAATAGGGAAGTTAAAGTACCTCAAAGTATTTCTTGAAAAAAAATTTTATATTTGATTTTTGCGAGAGGATTGGAATGGCTGTAGAAACATAGTAATATGTTTCAGCAGAATTCCAGGGAAAACAGTTTCCCTTTGGGTGAAAAACAATTTAATGGTGATGAATATATATCATATCTAGTCAGTGAATTTATTACTGGCCACAGAGGAAGCTCCCAGAGGCAACGGGAGTAAAGCCCTTTGGAAAAAATAATATCTAGGTCCCTCTCCTCTATGCTGGTTGCTCTTATGTCACAGATTAATAAACATTTATATTTAAAATTAAATCAGCATTTGCCTAAAGCAGTATGAAAAACAAAAGCACGGCCCTTCCATATTTTTATTTGCCTTCACTTCCGGAAGTAATCAGGAAATTGCATGTGCATACGACCTGTAATTTATGCCACGTACGAAGGAAACTTGAGTAAGCTGTCTTTATCCCAGATATAACATATGTTCACTTTTCCTTGCATATCCTGAACTCTGCATTTATAAGAGAAAAATAAACCAAAAAAATTACTCATAAAAATCAATAGCCTACTCCTGTCATTTACACCTTCTTTGTACAATGTGTCTTGAGGTGCCTTCTATTCTTCAAAGGAAGACATTTGTTTAGTTCAGTTCTATAATTCATTTTATCACAGTATTATTTTTAATTCGTCTATGTGCTATATCATGTAACTTCATTAACCAGGAATTTAAAACTCATTGGAATATGCATATTCCTCATTATGGAAAAATGTTAGTTTGCTTTTATGCATAAAGCCGTACATTATTATAAACTTCGTGCATTTAGGTCTTGATCTATTTGGTTATTTAGCCCTATGTGAAAGTTCCTCTATAGGGCATTCCAAATCTCTAACAAAAAATGAGGAAGGAATGGGAGAGCTTAAGGAAATAATTTTAACACCTAAATAAGGTACCTGTTTTGAAGATTTAAAAAGTCATTAGTAAAAGATAAATGTATACAGGTAGAATTCAAGATGGTGGCATGAAAGGTGAGACAGAGAGCTCCTCCCCAAACCACAAACAGTCCAAAAATATAGTTAATTAATACAACTAACCTTAAAACAGCAAGAAGAAAGAACGCTGAACCAGACTGCATACACACCTCACGAAACAGGGTAACATACGAAAGCCTTAATCCACCGGGACCTAAGCCCTTCCCCCACCCCAGGTCGCTGGTGGGAGGAAGAGAAACAGAGATGGGGGGAGGGTAGAAGCCTGGGACTGCTGAACACCTAGCCCTTGAGATCTGCTTTGTGAGCAGAAACCTATAGTGTGTGGTGCTCTGGACGTTGGGGAGCTCGGACAGGCAGAGTGCTTGAGAAACTGACATCCCGGCTGTTTGTGGAGGACTGGATCCACATCCAGCAGCTCTGTGTCAGAGGAAAGGCAGGCAGTCTGAGAGGCTTCCTAGCAGCAAGAGGGCTGCTGAAGGGGCGGGGTTTGTGTGGACCTTGCTGCATGGGAGAAGGGAGAGCTGGATAAGGTTAAGGTTGTCTGGGCACACTCTGTCCAGCTGGTTGGGAATTTTGAGGAGCATCAGGTGCTCCATCCCCTGGCTGCCTACTGAGCTCTGAGGCCCCCACTGTGACATGCAGCCTGCTGCACCTTCCTTCTAGCCTTCTGGCACTGGTTTGAAAATTGGCAGTCACTGTGCTGGCATCAAGCCAGCCAGAGGGAGGCCCCACCAACAACAGCTAGAGACACAAAGCACAGAGGCTTACACGTCTGTGCTTGGCCCACTGGCTCTGACACTGGAGACAGGCACCACAGATGGGAACCAGGAAACAGATCTTCCTCCCCCCAGGCAACAGCTCTGCTCCCCTACGACCCCCAAACTCACTCAAGGGGCTGAGCAGCTCCAGAGACTAGAGCTTCTGCACACTCGTGGGCACCACACAGAAATATGAAATGTCAAAAGAACATGGTTCAGACCAAAATCTCACAAACCACAGAAACAGGGCCAAATGAAACCGAACTCACCAGTCTTCCTGAAAGAGAGTTCAGTATAAAAAATATAAGCATGCTTATGGAAGTAGAGAAAAATATACAAGAACTCAGGAACGAATTTAAGATGGAGATTCAATCATTAAGAAATTCCATATCTGAAATGAAACATACAATGGAGGGATTTAAAGGCAGATTAGATGTAGTAGAAGAGACAGTAAATGGAATAGACATTAGAGAAGAGGAATGCAAAGAAGCTGAGGCACAGACGGAAAAAAGAATCACTAAGAATGAAAGAATATTGAGAGAACTGTGTGACCAATACAAACGGAACAATATTAGCATAATAGGGGTAACAGAAAAGAAAAAGGGATAGAAAGTGTGATTGAGGAGGTAATTGATGAAAACTTCCCCAATCTGGGAAGGCGATAGTCTCTCAAGCCATGGAGGTGCACAGATCTCCCAACACAAGGGACCCAAGGAAGACAACATCAAGACATAGAATAATTAAAATGGCAAAGATCAAGGATAAATACAGATTTTTAAAAGCAGCTAGAGAGAGAAAAAAGATCACATACAAAGGAAAACCCATCAGGCTATCATCAGACTTCTCAACAGAAACCTTACAGACCAGAAGGGAGTGGCATGATATATTTAATGCAATGAAGCTGAAGGGTCTTGGACCAAGAATACTCTACCCGGAAAGATTATCATTTAAATTTGAAGGAGGAATTAAATAATTTTCAGATAAGCAAAAGCTGAGAGAATTTACCTCCCACAAACCAACTCTACAGTGCATTTTGGAGAGACTCCTGTAGATGGAAGTATTCCTAAGGCTAAAAAGATGTCACCCAAGGGAAGACAAAGAGTACAGAATGATTCATAACATACAAAGAATACAGGAGGAAGAAAAAAGAGGAAAAAAAAAAAAAGAACCTTTAGGTTGTGTCTGTAATAGCATACGAGGTAAGTTAAATTAGACTGTTATATACTAAGGGAATTACCCTTGAACCGTTGGTAACCACAAATCTAAAGCCTGCAATGGCAATAACTACATATCTATCAATAATCACCCTAAATGTAAATGGTCTGAATGCACCAATCAAAAGACACAGAGTTACTGAATGGATAAAAAAACAAGACCCATCTATATGATGCCTACAAGAGACTCACTTCAAACCCAAAGACATACACAGACTGAAAGTAAAGGGATGGAAAAGATATTTCATGCAACTAATAATGAGAAAAAATCAGGAGTTGTAGTACTTGTATCAGACAAAATAGACTTCAAAACAAAGAAAGTCACAAGAGACAAAGAAAGACATTATAATGATAAGAGGGTCAGTCCAACAAGAGGATATAACTATTATAAATATCTATGCACCCAGCACAAGATCACCTACATATGTGAAACAAATACTAGCAGAATTAAAGGGGGAAATAGAATGCAATGCATTCATTTTAGGAGACTTCAACACACCACTCACTCCAAAGGACAGATCAACCAGACGTGAAATAAGTAAAGAGACAGAGGCACTGAACAACATATAAGAACACATGGACCTAACGGACATCTACAAAACACTCCATCCAAAAGCAACATGATACACATTGTTCTCAAGTGCACAGGGAACATTTTCAAGAATAGATCATATATTAGGTCACAAAAAGAACCTGAGTAAATTAAAAAAGATTGAAATTGTACCAATCAGCTTCTCAGATCACAAAGGTATGAAACTAGAAATAAATCACACAAAGAAAACAAAAAAGCCCACAAACACGTGGAGGCTTAATAACATGCTCCTAAATAATCAATGGATCAATAACCAAATAAAAAGAGAGATCAAGCAATATATGGAAACAAATGACAACAGTAATACAACACCACAAAATCTGTGTGATGTGGTGAAGGCCGTGCTAAGAGGGAAATATATTGCAATACAGGCCTACCTCAGGAAAGAAGAAAAATCCCAAATGAACAGTCTAAACTCATAATTAATGGAACTAGAAAAGGAAGAACAAATGAGGCCCAAATTCAGTAGAAGGAGGGACATAATAAAGATTAAAGCATAAATAAATAAAAATGACAAGAATAAAATAATAGAAAGAATCAATGAAAGCAGGCGCTGGTTCTTTGAGAAACTAAACAAAATAGATAAATGCCTAGCCACACTTATCAAGAAAAAAAGAGAGTCTACACATAAACAGAATCAAAAATGAGAAAGAAAAAATCACTACGGACACCACAGAAATACTAAGAATTATGAGAGATTACTATGAAAAATTATATGGTAACAAACTGGACAACCTAGAAGAAATGGAAAACTTTCTAGAAAAATACAGCCTTCCAACACTGACCCTGGAAGAAACAGAAAATCTGAATAGACCAATTACCAGTGAAGAAGTTGGTAATCAAAAAACTAGCTAAGAACAAAACCCCTAGACCAGATGGTTTCACTGCTGAATTTTATCAAACATTTAGTGAATACCTAATACCCATCCCCCTTAAAGTTTTCCAAAATGTAAAAGAGGAGGGCATATGCCCAAACTCATTCTATGAGGCCAACATCATCCTAATACCAAAGCCAGGCAAAGACACCATAAATAAAGAAAATTACAGACCAATATCCCTGTTGAACATAGATGCAAAAATATTCAACAAAATATTAGCAAACTGAATTCAAAAATACATCACAAAGATCATCATCCATCATGATCAAGTGGGATTCATCCCAGGGATGCAAGGATGGTACAGCATTCGAAAATCCATCAACATCATCCACTACATCAAAAAAACAAGGACAAAAACAACATGATCATCTCCATAGATGCTGAAAAAGCACTTAACAAAATTCAACATCCATTCATGATAAAAAAAACTCTTAACAAAATGAGTATAGAGGGCAAGTACCTCAACATAATAAAGGCCATATATGACAAACCCACAGCCAACATTATACTTAGCAGTGAGAAGCCAAAAGATTTTCCTTTAAGATCGGGAATAAGACAAGGATGCCCACTCTCCCCACTTTTATTCAACATAGTTTTGGAGGTCCCAGCCATTACAATCAGACAACACAAAGAAATAAAAGTCATCCAGATTGGCAAGGAAGAACTCAAACTGTCCCTGTTTGCAGATGACATGATATTGAACATAAAAAACCCTAAAGAATCCACTTCAAAACTATTAGATCTAATATCTGAATTCAACAAAGCTGCAGGATACAAAATTAATACACAGAAATCTGTTGCATTCCCATACACTAATGATGAACTAGCAGAAAGAGAAATCAGGAAAACAATTCCATTCACAATCGCATCAAAAAGAATAAAATACCTAGGAATAAACCTACCCAAGGAAATGAAAGACCTATACCCTGAAAACTACAAGATACTCTTAAGAGAAATTAAAGAGGACACTAATAAATGCAAATTCATCCCATGCTCTTGGCTAGGAAGAATTAATATTATCTAAATGGCCATCCTGCCTAAAGCAATCTGCAGATTCAATGCAATCCATATCAAAATACATACAGCATTCTTCAATGAACTGGAAGAAATAGTTCTAAAATTCATATGGAATCACAAAAGACCCTGAATAGCCAAAGCAATCCTGAGAAGGAAGAATAAAACAGGGGGAATTATGCTCCCTGACTTCAAGCTCTACTACAAAGCCACAGTAATCAAGACAATTTGGTACTGGCACAAGAACAGACCAATAGACCAGTGGAACAGAATAGAGAGCCCAGATATAAAACCAAGCATATATGGTCAATTAATATACAATAAAGGAGCCTTGGATATACAATGGGGAAATGACAGCCTCTTCAACAGCTGGTGTTGGCAAAACTGGACAGCTGCATGTAAGAGAATGAAACTGAATTACTGTTTAACCCCATACACAAAAGTAAACTCAAAATGGATCAAAGACCTGAATGTAAATAATGAAACCATAAAACTCTTATCAAAAAATATAGGCAAACATCTCTTGGACATAAACATGAGCAACTTCTTCATGAACATATCTCCCTGAGCAAGGGAAACAAAAGCAAAAATGAACAAGTGGGACTATATCAAACTAAAAAGCTTCTGTACAGCAAAGGATACCATCAGTAGTACAAAAAGACATCCTACAGTATGGGAGAATATATTCATAAATGACATGTCTGATAAGGGTTGACATCCAAATTATATAAAGAGCTCACACACTTCAACAAACAAAAAGCAAATAAGCCAATTAAAAACTGGACAGAGGAGCTGAACAGACACCTCTCCAAAGAAGAAATTCAGATGGCCAAAAGGCACATGAAAAGATGCTCCACATCACTAGTCATCAGAGAAATGCAAATTAAAACCACAATGAGATATCACCTCACACCAGTGAGGATGGCTGACATCCAAAAGACAACAACAGATGTTGGCGAGGATGTGGAGAAAGGGAACCCTCTTACACTGCTGGTGGGAATGCAAATTAGTTCAACCATTGTGGAAAGTAGTTTGGAGGTTCCTCAAAAAACTCAAAATAGAAATACCATTTGACCCAGGAATTCCACTCCTAGGAATTTACCCTAAGAATGCAGCAGCCCAGTTTGAAAAAGACAGATGCACCCCTATGTTTATCGCAGCACTATTTACAATAGCCAAGAAATGGAAGCAACCTAAGTGTCCATCAGTAGATGAATGGATAAGAAGATGTGGTACATATACACAATGGAATATTATTCAGCCATAAGAAGAAAACAAATCCTACCATTTGCAACAACATGGATGGAGCTAGAGGGTATTATGCTCATTGAAATAAGCCAGGCAGAGAAAGACAAGTATCAAATGATTTTGCTCATCTGTGGAGCATAAGAACAAAGTAAAAATTGAAGGAACAAAACTGCAGCAGATTCACAGAACCCAAGAATGGACTAAGAGTTACTAAAGGGAAAGGGACTGGGGAAGATGGGTGGTAAGGGAGGGATAAGGAGGAAAAGGGCTATTACAATTAGCACACATAATGTAGCAGATGTGGGGGTTGTTGGGGAGATACGGGGAAGGCAGTGTAACACAGAGAAGACAAGTAGTGATTCTGTAACATCCTACTACATTGATGGACAGTGACTGCAATGGGGTATGTGGTGGGGACTTGATAATAGGGGGAGTCTAGTAACCATAATGTTGCTCATGTAATTGTATATTAATAATAGCAAGTAAATAAATAAATGTATATAAAGACATAATCTATTGCTCTGAGTGTGCTTTGATCATTACTGTTTTTTCAGGCCTCTTTCAAGTATCAAGGACCTTATTATACAACAGATAGCTTTTCTGTTGCATTTGGGCATCCAGGATAGCTAACTTTAAATCTTTGTAGGAAAAACTGGCACCTTCAGGAAGATGCAGCTCAAATTTGAAATCTGTAATTGTCCACACTTAATTATGTTCACTTTTCTTTCTTTTGTTGTCTTCTTTCTTCCCTCCTTATCTTTCTCCTCCTTCGCCTTATTCTAAAACAGAGACTGAGTTTCAGTTTGGCATTATTTTTTATTAAGAATTGGCCTATGGAACGATTATAGGTCCCTTGAACAGGAGTAGCCTTTTCTGTTTCATTATTTACAAGGTTTGGAATAAGGTTGATTTAAACTTGTTAACCAGGAGGCTTGTTTATTCTGAGAATGAAAACCTAGAGCCTCATTATTAGATGGCTGTTCACATGTTAAGTATCTTTAATACTATTTTAAGGGAAGAGAGGCTGCCATCTTGTGTATGCTGTGTTTATTGCTGCACAAAAATGGACCCATTCAGACAAAGTTTGTTCTATGTCGGACTTACAAAAAAGCTGAACAATCGTACAGCATGTTGAAGTCCTAATCAGTGACCTGACTCAAAACAAAAACAAAAGCGTAGCATTGGGGGTATGTATTCCTTTATTACATGAGAAAACATTTTACACATCATCTAATTCCTCTTTTTTATGCAATTTGTCCCTAGGGTTCAGAACTAAATAATTAATAATCACTAGGTCAAGAACGTTCTAGAATTTTTTAAATATAGAATTTAAAATTATAGAATAAGATAATTAGTAATCTTTCAAAAATTAGTGCTACCTGCCCAAATGGATGGGTGAAAGATTGCTCTTGAAAATGAAATTAATAACACTAAAATCTGATTTTTATTTTATGGGTAACACTTCCAAGTGTCTTCTGCGTTTATTTTCCTTTTCATTATTATCACCCATAAGAGGTTTTAATGAAGGTCATCGTCCAGCTAATAAAAACAAAGCACAGATTGCCAGAAAATGGCTGAGAACCACAAAGTGTGCGGTAGAGCCTTAACTTTGGCAGAACCACAGGCCTGGCAGTGATTTGGTACGTGTTAGTGCCATCTTGTGGTTGAATGAAATATTGCAGCAAAATAGCACGGGCGCTGATTTATTAAATTTTTTGTTTTTTGAACCAACAAGCTAAATCTTTTATTATTTTTTTATTTTTTGGCATAATACATTTATAAAGATCAACCACTTATTAGTGGCTCAGCTTTATGTGGAATTTTATTATAATAAAATGATTTGAGCTCAGTGGGAAGTCTATGACAATCAAAGAAACTCCAGCACATCCTTATCAATGAAATATGATAAGATAGCATTTCCCAAGAAAGATCAGGGACTATAAGTCCTGAAATATGCACTCAAGCAAAGCAGGACACCTGGTCAAAGAAGCCTGGTAAATGCCACAAGTCATATCTCATCCTTGGGGAGTCACGGTGTACGTTAACTTTTTTAAAGGCTGTAGAAAGTGAAGCTATTTAATTTTGTTCTAACCCAGCATTTTCAAAATAGACTTAAACACAGAGATACTATTTAAAAGAACAAATAATACCTCTTATTAATCACCAAGTAATAACTTGCTGAAATAAGGTTAGAAAAACACTTTCAAAGAGAGAATAAGAGGGTTACATGACAAATCTTTTGCTGAACCTAAATTAATTAAAAAAGCAGTCTCTACAGTTCCCATGTTGGAATCACAAGCTGTAGGTCTTGAATTAAAAAGAGCTCTAAATCACTAAAGGTTCACTAGTCAAGAACTTGAAAACAATTAGAAATTCCTTAAAATTAATAAATTTTAATAGTAGCACCAGAGGCCTCTAAGTGATAATTAGGAAGAGAGAAATGTAGCAAATTTTATCCTATGGCATCAAATCAAAGCCAGAACACTGAATGAGATCTACGCTTATAAGCTGGATTGTTATTTCCTCAGGACATTGGATACTTACCACTTTAGGTTGCATCATGGATATGAGCCCAGCCATGAAAAACGTTGTTTGAAGGTGGCCTAGTGTAGCAATTAAGTTCCAGTACCAGCATTCCCGCTGTTTGACTTTTACAAATTCACTCACCTGTTCCATACCGTAGTTTCTTCACCTGAAAGCTCAGGATAATACCAGAACTCATCTCATAAGCTAGTTAGGTGGTATGTTTTATCTGATATAAGTGTTCAATAAATGTTGATTGAGTGATCTGGTTTCCCTTTTGTAATTTAAGTTCTACTATTAAGAACTGGGGATGGACTACCTAGCAGTCTTGGAACCAGTTGTACCTAACTCTGAGGGGATTTTGCCAGTTAACCTATATGGTGGTTGGGAAAAATGTTTCTGTGAAAGAACAAGAAGCACACTGTGGGATTAAAGATGGTGGCGTGAGAGGTGAGACAGAGACCTCCTCCTAAAACCACATGTAATATGAAAATATAATTAATACAACTAAGCCTGAAAGAGCAACAGGAAAGAAGGCTGCACCAGACTGCATACACATGGAGGAAAGAACAGACCTCACAGAACAGGCACCATAACCCTGTGACCCCCAATGTTGCTCCAGGGGCTGAGCAGCTCCAGAGAGCAGAGCTTCTGGGCACTAGAGGGTGCCACATACAAATATGAAACTTCAAAGGAACGTGGTTCAAAGCAAAATCTCAACAACACCATAAAAAGCAACAAGTGGGACTGAAGTCATAAATCTTCCTGAAAGAGATTTCAAAATAAAAATCATAAACATGCTACTGGAGGTACAGAAAAATATTCAAGAAATCAGGACCGAATTTAGAATGGAGATCCAATCGTTAAGGAACACAATGGGGGATATTAAAAGATTAGATGCCGTGGAAGAGACAATAAATGAAATAGAAATTAGAGAAGAGGAATACAAAGAAGCTGAGGCACAGAGAGAAAAAAGGATCTCAAGTCATGAAAGAATACTGAGAGAACTGTGTGACCAATCCAAACGGAAAAATATTCATATTACAGGGGTACCAGAAGAAGAGAGAAAAGGGATAGAAAGTGTCTTTGAGGAAATAATTGCTGAAAACTTCCCCAATCTGAAGAAGGAGATAGGCAGGTTATGAAGGTGCACAGATCTCCCAACACAAGGCACCCAAGGAGGACAACACCAAGACATATAGTAATTAAAATGGCCAAGATCAAGGATAAGGACAGACTATTAAAAGCAGCCAGAGAGAGAAAAAAGATCACATACAAAGGAAAGCCCATCAAGCTATCATCAGACTTCTCAGCAGAAATCTTACAGGCCAGAAGGGAAAGTCATGATATATTTAATGCAATGAAGCAGAAGGGCCTCGAACCAAGAATACTTTATCCAGCAAGATTATCATTTAAAGTTGAAGGAGAGATTAAACAATTTACAGATAAGCAAAAACTCAGAGAATTTACCTCCCACAAACCATCTCTACAGTATATTTTGGAGGGACTGCCATACATGGAAGTGTTCCTAAAGTTAAGTAACTGTTACCACAGGTAATAAACAGGGAAACATAAAGAGTACAGAATATGATACCTAATATATAAAGAATGGAGGAGGAAGAAAAGGAGGGGGAAAGAAAGAACCTTTAGATTGTGTTTATAAGAGCATACTAAGTGAGTTAAGTTAGACTCTTAGACAGTAGGGAAGTTACCCTTGAACCTTTGGTAACAACTAATCTAAAGCCTGCAATGGCAACAAGTACATATCTATCGATAATCACTCTAAATGTAAATGGACTGAATGCACCAATCAAAAGACATACGTCACTGAATGGATAAAAAACAAGACCCAACTATATGCTGCCTACAAGAGACTCACTTCAAACCCAAAGACATACATAGACTAAAACTGAAGGGATGGAAAAGATATTTCATGCAACTAATAGGGAGAAAAAAGCAGGTGTTGCAGTACTTGTATCAGAAAAAAATAGACTTAAAAACAAACAAAGTTACAAGAGACAAAGAAGGACGTTACATAATGATAAAGGGTTCAATCCAACAAGAAGATATAACCATTATAAATATCTATGCACCCAACACAGGAGCACCTACATATGTGAAACAAATACCAACAGAATTAAAAGGGGAAATAGAATGCAATGAATTCATTCTAGGAGACCTCAACACACCACTCACACCAAAGGACAGATCAACCAGACAGAAACTAAGTAAGGAGACACACAGGCACTGAACAACACATTAGAACAGATGGACGTAACAGATATCTACAGAACTCTACACCCAAAAGCAGCAAGATACACATTCTTCTCAAGTGCACATGTAGCATTTCCAAGAATAGATCATATACTAGGCCACAAAAAGGGCCTCAGTAAATTCAAAAAGATTGAAATTGTACCAATCATCTTCTCAGACCACAAAGGTATTAAACTAGAAATAATCTACACAAAGAAAATGAAAAATCCCCCAAACACATGGAGGCTTAACAACATGCTCCTAAATAACCAATGGATCAATGACCAAATAAAAACAGAGATCAAGCAATATATGGAGACAAATGACAATAATAATTTAACACCACAAAATCTGTGGGACGCAGTGAAGGCCGTGCTAAGAGGGAAGTATATTGCAATACAGGCCTACCTCAGGAAAGAAGAACAATCCCAAATGAACAGTCTAAACTCACAATTAATGAAACTAGAAAAAGAAGAACAAATGAGGCCCAAAGTCAGTAGAAGGAGGGACATAATAAAGAATAGAGCATAAATAAATAAAATTGAGAAGAATAAAATAATAGAAAGAATCAATGAAATCAAGAGCTGGTTCTTTGAGAAAATAAGCAAAATAGATAAACCCCTAGCCAGACTTATCAAGAAAATAAGAGAGTCTACACACATACAGAATCAGAAATGAGAAAGGAAAAATCACTATGGACACCACAGAAATACAAAGAATTATTAGAGAATACTAAGACAAATTATATGCTAAGAAACTGGATAACCTAGAAGAAATGGACAACTTTCTAGAAAAATACAACCTTCCAAGGCTGACACAGCAAGAAACAGAAAATCTGAACAGACTAATTACCATCAACGAAATTGAATTGGTAATCTAAAAACTACCTAAAAACGAAACTTCTGGACCAGATGGCTTCACCGATGAATGTTATCAAACCTTCAGTGAAGACCTAATACCCATCCTCCTTAAATTTATCCAAAAAATAGAAGAAGGGAGAATACTTCCAAACTCATTCTATGAGACCAACATCACTCTAATACCAAAACCAGGCGAGGACACCACAACAAAAAGAAAATTAAAGACCAACATCCCTAATGAACATAGATGCAAAAATACTTAACAAAATATTAGCAAACCGAATTCAACAATACATCACAAAGATCATCCATCATGATCAAGTAGGATTTATTCCAGGGATGCTAGGATGGTACAATATTAGAAAATCCATCAACATCATCCACCACATAAACAAAAAGAAAGACAAAAACCACATGATTGTCTCCATAGAGGCTGAAAAAGCATTTGACAAAATTCAACATCCATTCATGATAAAAAACTCTCAACAAAATGGGTACATAGGGCAATTACCTCAACATAATAAAGGCAAGGCCATATATGACAAACCCACAGCCAACATTGTACTTAACAGCGAGAAGCTGAAAGCCTTTCACCTATGATTCGAAACAAGACAGGGATGCCCACTCTCCCCGCTGTTATTCAGTACAGTACTGGAGGTCCTAGCCATGGCAATCAGACAACACAAAGAGTTAAAAGGCATCCAGATTGGTAAAGAAGAAGTTAAACTGTCCCCGTTTGCAGATGACATGATATTGGACATAAAAAACCCTAAAGAATCCACTCCAAAACTACTAGATCTAATATCTGAATTCAGCAAAATTGCAGGATACAAAATTAATACACAGAAATCTGTTGCATTCCTATACACTAATGATGAACTAGCAGAAAGAGTTATCAGGAAAACAATTCCATTCACAACTGCATCAAAAAGAATAAGATACCTAGGAATAAACCTAACCAAGGAAGTGAAAGTCCTATACTCTGAAAACTATAAGACATTCATGAGAGAAATAAAAGAAGATACCAATAAATGGCAACACATCCCGTGCTCATGGATAGAAAGAATTAATATTGTCAAAATGATCATCTTGCCTAAAGCAATCTACAGATTCAATGCAATCCCTATCTAAACAGTAACAGCATTCTTCAGTGAACTAGAGCAAATATTTCTAAAATTCATATGGGTCGACAAAAGACCCCAAATAGCCAAAGCAATGCTGAGAAGGAAGAATATAGCTGGGGAGATTACACTCCCTGACTTCAAGCTCTATTACAAAGCCGCAGTAATCAGGACACTTTGGTACTGGCACAAGAACAGACCCATAAAGCAGTGGAACAGACTAGAGAGCCCAGATATAAACCCAAGCAAATATGGTCAATTAATATATAATAAAGAACCATGGACATACAGTGGGGAAATGACAGCCTCTTCAACAAGTGGTGTTGGCAAAACTGGACACCTACATGCGAGAATGAAACTGGATTATTGTCTAATCCCATACACAAAAGTAAACTCGAAAGGGATCAAAGACCTGAATGTAAGTCATGAAACCCTAAAACTCTTAGAAGACTACATAGGCAAAAATCTCCTGAATATAAACATGAGCAACTTTTTTCTGAATGCACTTCCTAGAGCAAGGGAAACAAAAGCAAAAATGTGCACATGGGACTATATCAAACGAAAAAGCTTCTGTACAGCAAAGGACACCATCAACAGAACAAAAAGGCATCCTACAGTATGGGAGAATATATTCATAAATGACATATCTGATAAGGGGTTGACATCCAAAATATATATAGAACTCACACACCTCAACACCCAAAAAGCACATAACCCGATTAAAAAATGGGTGGAGGATATGAACAGACACTTCTCCAAAGAAGAAATTCAGATGGCAAACAGGCACATGAAAAGATGCTCCACTTCACTAATTATCAGGAAATGCAAATAAAAACCACAGTGAGATATCACCTCACACCAGTAAGGATGGCCAGTATCAAAAAGACTAGGAATAACAAATGCTGTTGAGGATGCAGAGAAAGGGAAATCCTCCTACACTGCTGGTGGGAATGCAAGCTAGTTCAACCATTGTGGAAAGCAATATGAAGGTTCCTCAAACAAAAAAATAGAAATACCATTTGACCCAGGAATTCCACTCCTAGGAATTTACCCAAAGAATATAATTTCTCAGATTCAAAAAGAGTTATGCACCCCTATGTTTACTGCAGCACTACTTACAATAGCCAAGATATGGAAGCAACCTAAGTGTCCATCAGCAGATGAATGGATAAAGAAGAGGTGGTACATATACACAATGGAATATTATTCAGCCATAAGAAAGAAACAAATCCTACCATTTGCAACAACATGGATGGAGCTGGAGGATATTATGCTCGGTGAAATAAGCCAGGCAAAGAAAGACAAGCACCAAATGGTTTCCCTCATTTGAGAAGTGTAACAACGAAGCAAAACTGAAGGAACAAAACAGCAACAGACTCACAGACTCCAAGAAGGGACTAATGGTTACCAAAGGGGAGGGGTATGGGAGGGCAGGTGGGGAGTAAGAGAGAAATAGTTTGAGGGATATTGTGATTGGCACACATGGTGTGCAGGGGATTGTGGGGAAGACAGTGTAGCACATAGAAGGCAAATAGTGACTCTGTAGCATTTTACCATACTGTTTGACTGTGACTGCAATGGGTTGTGGGGTGGGACACAATAACATGGGTGAATGTAGTAACCACATTGTTTTTTCATGTGAAACCTTAGTAAGAGTATATATCAATAATACCTTAATAGAAAAAAATGAATCACAAAGGAAAAAAGAAAGCAACACATTGCATCTCAAAAAATTCCATTTTTGCCCATACAGACGTCTATGCTAAATTACTAGAAGCTTTGTCAATCTTTTTAGGTAATAGTGAAACTAAATGGAGTAGCATTCTAATATCAGTAACTATTTAGAAATACAAGGTCAAGTTTTCTTGAAATCACTTTTCTTGTAAAGGAGTTCTTCATATTTTTTTAGACAAAGAAATAGAGGATTGTTACATCCCAAAATGAGTGAATATTTTTTGGTGATGTGCCAGAAAAAGAAGTAACCGGATTGGCCTTCATATGTGAATTCTAGTGTGACCTGGGACAAGCTATTCAACCATGCATAAAATGGAGACAATAGTACACTTGCAGAAACATAGGGTGATTAAACAAATAATAAATGTTTGAGGATTATTGACCAGAATAAGTTGTTTATCAATACTAGTATTATCTATAGTATCTAAATGATTATTTGATATTTTTACAGAGTAATTCTCTGATGGTGTTTTAGAGTAAAAAAGGAAAATATGTATATTTAGACTTCCTAAAAAGCTAAGTAGAAAGAACATTCCAATTGGTGTCTGAAAGTCTAAGTTTGCTTTCCATCCTGTTCCTGGTGTACTTGTGTGATTTGGGGCAAGTCACACTGAATCTCAGATTGTTTTGCACCTGCATTATAGGCTGATAATATATGCTTTTACCAACTTCTCAGAGGGTGTATCTAATTCTCTGTGTACCGTAAACTTTGTAGTTGCTCATTTAGTCATCCATTTGTTAGGCAGGAAAATAGATATGAGCTGGGTGGAGAGAGAATTAAGGCTAGTAAAGCCCACTACAAGGGACTCAAAATGTTAACCAGTTAAAACTAGAGAGCCAGAAAAAACTCAGAGTTAATGAGTTAATCAGTTAAAGCTCAAAAGGTCAGGGGCAACTTGGCCTGGAATGTTTGAATATTCCCCAGATAAAGAAAAGTATCTGGGCACAGTCCATGTCTTCATTGCGTCAACTAGATCATGCCATTGTGAGATTTACTCTAGCCTGCTAATAGGCCCACCTATAAACAGCTAATAAAGACAGGAAAACTCCATCTTAAAGCTAAAATTGTGGAAAAAGTGGACAGCTACATGTAAGAGAATGAAACTGGACTACTGTCTAGCCCCATACACAAAGGTGAACTCAAGGTGGATCAATGTAAGTCATGAAACCATAAAACTCTTAGAAAAAACCATAGGCAAAAATCTCTTGGACATAAACATGAGCGACTTCTTCATGAACATACCCCCCGGGCAAGGGAAACAAAAGCAAAAATGAACAACTGGGACTATATCAAGGTTAAAAGCTTCTGTACAGCAAAGGACACCATCAGTAGAACAAAAAAACATCCTACAGTATGGGAGAATATATTCATAAATGATGTATCCGATAAGGGGTTGACATCCAAATTATATAAAGAACTCACGCACCTTAACAAACAAAAAGCAAATAATCCAATTAAGAAATGGGCAGAGGACATGAATAGACACTTCTCCAAAGAAAAATTCAGATGGCCAACAGGCACATGAAAAGATGCTCCACATCACTAATCATCAGAGAAATGCAGATTAAAACCACAATGAGATATCACCTCACAGCAATTAGGATGGCCAACATCCAAAACACAAACAACAACAAATGTTGGCGAGGATGTGGAGAAAAGGGAACCCTCCTACACTGCTGGTGGGAATGCAAATTAGTTCAACCATTGTGGAAAGCAGTATGAAGGTTCCTCAAAAAACTCAAAATAGAAATATCATTTGACCCAGGAATCCCACTCCTAGGAATTTACCCTAAGAATGCAGCAGCCCTGTTTGAAAAAGACATATGCACCCCTATGTTTATCGCAGCACTATTTACAATAGCCAAGAAATGGAAGCAACCTAAGTGTCCATCAGTAGATGAATGGATAAAGAAGAGGTGGTACATATACACAATGGAATATTATTCAGCCATAAGAAAACAAATCCTACCATTTGCAACTACATGGATGGAGCTAGAGGGTATTATGCTCAGTGAAATAAGCCAAGCCGAAAAAGACAAGTATCAAATGATTTCACTCATATGTGGAGTATAAAAGAACAAAGAAAAAAACTGAAGGAACAAAAAAACAGCAACAGACTCACAGAACCCAAGAACAGACTAATAGTTACCAAAGGGAAAGGGACTGGGGAGGATGGGTGGGAAAGGAGGGACAAGGGGGGAAAAGGGGCATTACGATTAGCAGACGTAAGGTAGGGGGGGCATGGGGAGGGCTATACAACTCAGAGAAGACAAGTGGTGATTCTACAGCATCTCACTACGCTGATGGACAGTGACTGTAATGGGGTTGGTGGGGGGGACCTGATGAAGGGGGTAGTTTAATAACCATAATATTGCACATGTAAATGTAGATTAATGATTCCAAAATAAATTATAAAAAATAAAAATAAAATAAATAAAATAAAATAAGCTAAAATTGCGTTTTTAAAAATCCAAGAAGTTAAGAAGTAAGATTTTTAACATACTCTTCAGCAAACAGACAATAACTCAGCCCACTTTGGAAGAAGGGCAGGCCGTCTTGACTGATACACTCTCAGACCAGGAAGCTACTATCTTGGGAGGGAATCAGAGCAGTAAATTTCTTGTGTTAAGCTAATTTTGCAGAATTACCCGGAGGACTGATAAAATACTTAATGTCTCATCAAAGATAAATATGTTGAGACCACTTAACAAGTCCACACCCCTAGCCTTTGTCACATTCCTGAAAATCTTCAACCAGCTATAAAACCCCAGACCCTAAACCTTTCAGGGCGCTCTTCTCTCTCTGAGGTCGCCTGCACTTTAAATAAAACTTTTACTTTGCTTCACTGCTGTGTCTCTGCACTTCAACTCTTTGTTGTGGCAGGACCGAGGAAAATACATAACATCCCCTAACACATTTAACAGATACTTATTGAATGCTGATGTCCCCCAGACACTGCCATGTGCTGGCGGAGAGTCTCGGCTCTAATGCGGGTTACAGCCAGGGGAAAAATTCACACAGTAAACAGGTAGACACACAAATTAACTTGTAAGTAACACAATGATTAGTGCTACGAAGCAAAAGAGCAAATGCCAAGAGAAAATGACAAAGAGAACTAATTTAGATTGAGAGGTTGAGAAAGGCATCCCAGAACAAATTATATTTAAGCTAACACTTAGAAGATAATAAGATGTGAGCCAGGCAGAAAGGGAAGAGAATGGAAAGGGGTGGGGTTTTAAGAGAAAGGCCAGAATATGCACAGACTGGTAGCAGGGAGATAACTTCTGGTAACAAGATAGACGGTACCTAGGAAGGGGCCAAACACGAAGATAGCAAAATAGCAAGTCCTATATACCATGTTACAGATTTTGGATTTTATTCTAGGTGTAGTTGAAAGCTTTTGAGATGTGTTAAGCGACGAAGGGGGAGATAGAATTGTTTTTAAAAGATCAACCTGGCTGCCATATAGAGAATTAATGGAAGGGACGCCAAGATGTGGCGCATCCATTTAGGAGGGTAGTATCGTAATAGTACAGCGACGAAATCACGACAGCTTGACTGGAGTGGAGACAGGGAAGGCGCAGCCAAGGCGTATTTTGGAGGAGAATTAATCGGTGTCCTGGATACAAAGCTTGGAGAATGAGGTATGGAGAATAATTTCCAGATGTCTTGTTTGAGCAACTGTCAAATACTGGAGCCATTAACTGACCAGACAAAGCCTGAGGGAGGAGCGAGTGTAGCAGGAGAGAGGACCAAGGCTTAAGTTTTGGACATTGTTAACACCAAGATGTTAACAGATACCTGTTGGAATGTTAATAGATATATCGATGGGTATCAGAAATCCAAATGGAGAAGACAGAAGTCTGCAGAAAGAGAGGTCTGCCACGCACCACTTTAAATCATTGTCACTCATTTATTCAGTAAATGTTTATTGAGGACTGACAGTATGTCTAATTATGTTTTAAGTGCTGGAGATTTGAAAACCAGTGATGCAATGGCTCTAATATTATGGACCTTATAATATTTTAGCAAGTGGTCATAGTTAACCCAGATGATTCTGAAAATCGAAGACAACAACTTGATCTACGGCATGTCTGAGAAAATCCAAATGGATATATGGATTGTAATGGCCCTCAAAATATGTTCTGCAACACTCCACATCCCTGGGTCCTCAGCCCATGGCTGAGAACCAGTGTTAAAAATACCCATTTTAACTATTAAACATTCTGGTTCACTGACTTTTCCTAAAGAATGCATTAAAATAGATTATCTTGTGGTAGCCTACATTTAAATTTGTAAATATTTTTAAAAGTTTGTACCATTATGATAAAATCAAACTGTCAGAAAGGGAGTTTCATGATAGGAAAATGGGATCATTATTTTATTATACCCAAACCTAGTCATATTAAAAACAAGGTATTATATTTATTTGGGGAATGTGGAAAGTTTTGAAAGAGCTGCAAATGATTAACTAAGAACAAACAAATCCTATAGAGCAATCCTTCCATTTCACATAGGTATTTATGTGTCATGAAGGTGAGTGGAGTGTTGAAGAGGAATAGAATGAGTTTAAAGATATCGATGTCATGATTGTAATGCCTAACATTTACATGATGCTTTAAAGTTTTCAGGGCCCCACATGTTTTTCTTTACATCATATGTACCATAGTTATCAACGATAGCTTCCATTTAGATAAAACAATTAAAATTTTATTATAAGGGAGTCAGGCCTTGCGTACATTATTCCCTGAGGATGGAGATGGTCACGTGTTAATGATTTACTTGGGGCGGTCCCTGATTCACCTTCCCTGACTCCTTAATAACAGCATAGACTCACTAGATCAAGATCAGTCTCATTCACCAGTCAGAATGAGAAATGGTATAATATGTATGTAAGTATGTAAAGGCCAGGCCCTCTTGCAACTTTAGTAGAAGAATATAGGCATTAGTCAGACAGCCTTGGTTGGAACCCTAACTCCATCTCTTGCTAGCTGTGCATCTTTGAGCCACTTACTTGACATCTCTGATTTCTTTATCATCCTAGGGAGCTTGGGAGGTGTTAAGAGATAATGTAGAGTATCCAGATAACTAATAATCTCCTTCCCCCGATGCCTTACTCCAAGACCTCATTCCCTTCCTAATATTCTAAAATTGAAACTTTTGAGCAAGAGAGAATACGCGACCAAGGATAAAATTGAAGCCCAATTTGAGATTTGCCTTTCCTTAACCCTTTTGGAGTAATGTAAAATTTTGGCAACATATGTAAGTCTAAAGCTAGTTAAATCAGCTGAGCTCATGGGTCATCCCTTTTATAGTTACCAGATGATACCAAGAGAAATGGCTGATTAATTAATGTCAGCATTCGGTAGAGTTTTTAAAATACCAGGACAGGGTACAATATTACAGTATTATAATTTGCTGTCACTTCACTATTTAAGGAAAAATTTAGGAAAAACACTTAACCCTTATTTTCCCATGTGATAAACCTCATTTAACTTTTATTCTTTGTGATGCTCAGATGAGCTGTTCTCCTGCTTCCACAGAAAGGTGTGACTAACGTGGACTGGTGTGTATCTCTTTTACAGGGACAAGTGATCCGTATGTAAAGTTTAAAATTGGAGGAAAAGAAGTTTTTAGAAGTAAAATAATACACAAGAACCTCAATCCGGTGTGGGAGGAGAAAGCCTGCGTTCTTGTTGCGCACCTCAGGGAGCCGTTGTATATAAAGGTGAGCTACTGACTTGTCCTTCCCTGATGCAATCTGACATAAACATCTCTGCGTGATGGTTTTCTGTCACGTCTCTCTAGCTGATGAGATTTCCCATCAGAGATCAATTGTGCTGTGCACGATTCTAAACTGTTGATGTGATGAAATGAGGTAAAGGAGTGCAAGTGGGGGCATTTTTCTTGAGGACAGTAGTATTGGTCGTCATTTAGGAGGGTTGTGAAGTCCGCGTCCTCCCCTTTGGTGCAGTTAACTGATTTAGTGCACTTTAGGAATATATAAAAACAAGTCTCCACATAACCTAGCAAGAAGGAAAGCTTACACAGAACCCAGCCTTTCTGTTTAAGAATCCTATCAGGGGATCTACTATTCCTCCTCCAAGTTCTGTTTACTTGGAGAAGGACAAAGGTGAGAGGGGGAGAAAAATTCCTGCCTCTATTCTATTAACCAAAAAAAAGAGTCCTTTCATTTGGGGTAGTTTTTTTTTTTTTAAGAAGAACCTAAGGGTTCTAACCCTAATTTGTCGTTTTATTTTCATATCTGACTTCCCTTTAATTTATATCTCTAGATGTTACCAGAGGTGGGTCCTTGATCTTACTGCAAGAAAGAATTCACGAACAGACACAGAAAGCAGTTGAACATTAAGAGTTTATTTGGAGACTAAAAGTGTAGAGAAAGACAGGAGTCCATGCTTGATAGTTGGAGTGCAGGCAGACCCAGAAGGAATCACACCGAGGGAACAATAGGAAGCCTTTTTTATATGAAGGGAGATGAATGTTCACTAAGTGGGGTCAGGTTTAAAAGGGAACAGGTGGAGTTTTTCGGTCTGGTCTTGCTCCACCACTTGGAAACACCTGTATCAATACAGAGCTGCACTAAGGCCAGGCGAGATATTCTGGAAATACTGCAATTTTACCCATACTATCTTATCCAAAATTATTTCTCAATAGGTTTTTAAGGGCTATATCTATGAGAATTATCTATCAAGTTTTAAAGAATTTAGATGTCCAAGTCTCTTCCCCAGTGATTTTGATTCAGGACCTTTGAGGTAGGAACCAAGCTTCTGTATTTTTAGAACACAATAGGTTATTCTGGTGTACTGCTTGGGTAAGGGGTCACCTTTTTAGACATTGAAATGGCAACAACTGAATAGTTAGGGTGGAAATGTATTTCCAGACATAAACCACAGTGCACCCAAACAAAATCATTCCAAATTTAGATATTTGTATTTCGATGTTTTGTGTCACATGTGTCACAAATACTTCCTAAATGCATGAATCAAGAATCTCAACTACTTTAGACAAAAAAAAAAAAAAAAAAAATCAATAGCGAAACAAAATAAGGAAGCAGAAAAAGCATGACTATACTTGCTTTTGGTTTATGGGCAAACACACATGAGGTTACTGAGTCTTGGGAAGATGGTACCGGAAGTCACATCATCATAATAATGGCTACCATCTGTTGAGCACTGTGCTACGTGACAGGCCTGCTTTAGCTCATGCAGTTCTCACAATAACCCTACACAGTAACTATACTCATATCCAATTTACAGGTGAATGGGACTCAAAGAGATTGAGGTTTGCTATGTCCACCTCGCATTTAAGTAACGCAATTTCTATTTTCCATTAAAGATGACTAATTGCAACGGCCAAAGTTAGGTTTGGGTTTTGTTTCTTTGTTTTACAATATCAATTCTATGATTTAGAGTTTAATTATTCTTTTATAGTGAAATGGTTATTCTAAAGCCACCTGGGTTTGAAAATAATACATGGACACATTTTCTGAGTAGAACCTTATATCTTGGTTATTACGTATTCTGTGTACCTTTCTACATCCTATTCCTATTATGTTGCCCTGCTTCATTCAAATGCCACCCTCTCTCATTGTTCTCCTAAACGTTGTGTGTAAGTAGCAGTTCCCACCATTCCCGTATGCTGAGATGTTTTTCCCCACGGCACTTATCATTACCTAATGTGCATTTGTTTACTGTCTGCCTCCCCACCATGTGTAAGCCTGAGAAATCAAAAACTTTGTTTTGTTCACTGCACTGCTGTATATCCAGTGCCTAGAACAGTAAGTCGCCAAGTAGTTTTCAAATAAATGAATGAATAAATATATGAATCCTTTGAAGTGCCAAATAAAAACTCCCTTGAAGTCGTAATTACCTATAGGCATTGCTGTCATTTGGACTAACAGGTTCCCAATTGTGGGAGTTGAGTTTTCTGTTACTTGTATCCAAAGCATTTTAACTTATATACTCCCTAATGCAATTTTCTTGGGAGACAATTGAGAGTGCTAAGTGAAATCATTGATTAGAATAAAACATTTTTTGTTCTACACTCGTGTGAGAATGAAGAGAGGTCTTACTGACCATCAACAAACTTTTTTTTTTTTTGGTGTCATTAATCTACAATTACATGTGCAACATTATGGTTACTAGACTCCCCACATCATCAAGTCCCCCCCACATACCCCGTTACAGTCACTGTTCATCAGCGTAGTGAGATGCTATAGAATCACTACTTGTCTTCTCTGAGTTGTACAGCCCACCCCAAACCCCCCCCCAACAGAAGAGCGGCAAAACGAAAGGGCCCTTTCTCCCCCTTGCCCCTCCCTTCCCACCCATCCTCCCCAGTCCCTTTCCCTTTGATAATTGTTAGTCCATTCTTGGGTTCTGTGAGTTTGCTGCTGTTTTGTTCCTTCAGTTTTTTTCTTTGTTCTTATACTCCACATATGGGTGAAATCATGTGATACTTGTCTTATTCCACCTGGCTTATTTCACTGAGCATAATACCCTCTAGCTCTATTCATGTTGTTGCAAATGGCAGGATTTTTTTTCTTCTTATGGCTGAATAATATTCCATTGTGTATATATACCACATCTTCTTTATCTATTCATCTACTGATGGACACTTAGGTTGCTTCCATTTCTTGGCTATTGTAAATAGTGCTGCAATAAACATAGGGGTGCATATGTCTTTTTCGAACAGGGCTGCTACATTCTTAGGGTAAATTCCTAGGCGTGGAATTCCTGGGTCAAATGGTATTTCTATTTTGAGTTTATTGAGGAACGTCCATACTACTTTCCGCAATGGTTGAACTAATTTACATTCCCACCAACAGTGTAGGAGGGTTCCCCTTTCTCCACATCCTCACCAACATTGGTTGTTGTTTGTCTTTTGGATGGCGGCCATCCTAACTGCTGTGACATGATATCTCATTGTGGTTTTAATCTGCATTTCTCTGATGATTAGTGATGTGGAGCATCTTTTCATGTGCCTGTTGGCCATATGAATTTCTTCCTTGGAGAAGTGTCTGTTCAGCTCCTCTGTGCATTTTATAATTGGATTATTTGCTTTTTGTTTGTTGAAGTGCGTGAGCTCTTATATATTTTGGATGTCAACCCCTTATTAGACATGTCATTTATGAATATATTCTCCCATACTGAAGGAGGTCTTTTTGTTTTACTGATGGTGTCCTTGCTGTACAGAAGCTTTTCAGCTTGATATAGTCCCACTTTTTCATTTTTGCTTTTGTTTCCCTTGCCCGGGGAGATATGTTCATGAAGAAGTTGCTCATGTTTATGTCCAAGAGACTTTTGCCTATTTTTTTCTAAGAGTTTTATGGTTTCATGAGTTACATTCAGGTCTTTTTTATCCATTTTGAATTTACTTTTGCGTATGGGGTTAGACAATGATCCAGTTTCACTCTCTTACGTGTAGCTGTCCAGTTTTGCCAACACCAGCTGTTGAAGAGGCTCTCATTTCTTCATTGTACATCCATGGCTCCTTTATCGTATATTAATTGACCATATATGTTTGGGTTAATATCTGGACTCTCTATTCTGTTCCACTGGTCTATGGGTCTGTTCTTGTGCCAGTACCAAATTGTCTTGATTACTGTAGTTTTGTAGTAGAGCTTGAAGTCAGGAGCATGATTCCCCCTGTTTTATTCTTCCTTCTCAGGATTGCTTTGGCTATTCAGGGTCTTTTGTGGTTCCATATGAATTTAAGAACTATTTGCTCTAGTTCATTGAAGAATGCTGTATGTATTTTGATAGGAATTGCATTGAATCTGTAGATTGCTTTAGGTTATATAGCCATTTTGACAATATTTATTCTTCGTAGCCAAGAGCATGGGATGAATTCCCATTTGTTAGCGTCCTCTTTAATTTCTCTTCGGAGTGTCTTGTAGTTTTCAGGGTATAGGTGTTTCACTTCCTTGGTTAGGTTTATTCCTAGGTATTTTATTCTTTCTGATGCAATTGTAAATGGAATTGTTTTCCTGATTTCTCTTTCTGTTAGCCCATTGTTAGTGTATAGGAAAGCAACGTATTTCTGTGTATTAATTTTGTATCCTGCAACTTTGCTGAATTCAGATATTAGTTCTAATAGTTTTGGAGTGGAGTCTTTAGGGTTTTTTATGTACAATATCATGTCATCTGCAAATAGTGACAATTTGACTTCTTCTTTACCAATCTGGATGCCTTGTATTTCTTTGTTTTCTCTGATTGCCATGGCTATAACCTCCAGTACTATATTGAATAACAGTGGAGAGAGTGGGCATCCCTGTCTTGTTCCCGATCTTAGGTGAAAGGCTTTCAGCTTCTCGCTGTTAAGTATAATGTTGGCTGTGGGTTTGTCATATATGGCCTTTATGATGTTGAGGGACTTGCCGTCTATACCCATTTTGTTAAGAGTTTTTATCATGAATGGATGTTGAATTTTGTCAACTACTTTTTCAGCATCTATGGAGATGATCGTGTGGTTTTTGTTCTTCTTTTTGTTGATGTGGTGGATGATGTTGATGGATTTTCGAATGTTGTACCATCCTTGCATCCCTGAGATGAATCCCACTTGGTCATGGTGTGTGATCCTCTTGATGTATTTTTGAATTTGGTTTGCTAATATTTTGTTGGGTATTTTTGCATCTATGTTCATCAGGGATATTGGTCGGTAATTTTCTTTTTTAGTGGTGTCTTTGCCTGGTTTTGGTATTAAAGTGATGCTGGCTTCATAGAATGAGTTTGGGAGTATCCCCTCCTTTTCTATTTTTTGGATGAATCCTTCTGGCCTTGGGGTTTTGTTCCTTGGTAGTTTTTTGATTACCGATTCAATTTCGTTGCTGGTAATTGATCTGTTGAGATTTTCTGTTTCTTCTTTGGTCAGTCTTGGAAGGTTGTATTTTTCTAAGACGGTGTCCATTTCTTCTAGGTTTTCCACCTTGTTAGCATATAGATTTTCATAGTATTCTCTAATAATTCTTTGTATTTCTGTGGGGTCCTTTGTGATTTTTCCTTTCTCATTTCTGATTCTGTTTATGTGTGTAGATTCTCTTTTTCTCTTAATAAGTCTGGCTAGAGGTTTATCTATTTTGTTTATTTTTTCAAAGAACCAGCTGTTGGTTTCATTGATTTTTTTCTATTATTTTATTCTTCTCAATTTTATTTATTTATTTTCTGGTCTTTATTATGTCCCTCCTAGTGACTTTGGGCCTCATTTGTTCTTTTTCCAATTTCAGTAATTGTGACTTTACAATATTCATTTGGGATTTTTCTTCCTTCTTTAAATAAGCCTGGATTGTGATTTACTTTCCTCTTAGAACTGCCTTTGCTGTGTCCCACAGAAGTTGGGGCTTTGTGCTGTTGTTGTCATTGGTCTCCATATAGTGCTTGATCTCTGTTTTAATTTGGTCGTTGATCCATTGATTATTTAGGAGCATATTGTTAAGGCTCCATGTGTTTGTGAGCCTTTTTGTTCTTTGTACAATTTATTTCTAGTTTTATACCTTTGTGATCTGAGAAGTTGGTTGGTAGAATTTCAATATTTTTGAATTTACTGAGGTTCATTTTGTGGCCTAGTATGTTGTCTATTCTGGAAAATGTTCCATGTGTGCTTGAGAAGAATGTGTATCCTGCTGCTTTTGGGTGTAGAGTTATGTAGATATCTGTTAGGTCCATCTGTTCTAGTGCGTTGTTCAGTGCCTCTGTGTCTTTTCTTATTTTCTGTCTGGTTGATCTGTTCTTTGGAGTGAGTGGTGTGTTGAAGTCTCCTAAAATGATGCATTGCTTTCTATTTCCTCCCTTCATTCTGTTAGTATTTGTTTCATATATGTCGGTGCTCCTGTGTTGGGTGCATATATGTTTCTAATGGTTATATCCTCTTGTTGGACTGACCCCTTTATCATTATATAATGTCCTTCTTTATCTCTTGCTACTTTCTTTTTTTTGAAGTCTATTTTGTCTGATACAAGTACTGCAACATCTGCTTTTTTCTCTCTATTGTTTGCATGAAATATCTTTTTCTATCCCTTCACTTTTAGTACGTGTATGTCTTTGGGTTTGAAGTGAGTCTCTTGTAAGCAGCATATAGATGGGTCTTGGTTTTTTATCCATTCTATTACTCTGTGTCTTTTGATTGGTTCATTCAGTCCATTTACATTTAGGGTGATTATCGATAGATATGTACTTATTGCCATTGCTGGCTTTAGATTCATGGTTACCAAAGGTTCAAGGGTAGCTTCTTTACTATCTAACAGTCTAACTTAACTGTTTTGTTAAGCTATTATAAACACAGTCTGATGATTCTTTATCTCTCTCCCTTCTTATTCTTCCTCCTCCATTCTTTATATGTTAGGTGTTTTATTCTGTACTCTTTTGTGTTTCCTTTGACTGTTTTTGTGTATAGTTGATTTTATTTTTTGCCTTTAGTTAGTATTTGGATGGTCTGCTTTCTTTGCTATGATTTTGTTTTCCCTGGTGACATCTTTTTAGCCTTAGGAGTGCTTCCATCTAGAGCAGTCCCTTTCAAATATCCTGGAGAGGTGGTTTGTGGGAGGCAAATTCCCTCAACTTTTTCTTGTCTGGAAATTGTTTAACCCCTCCCTCAAATTTAAATCATAATCGTGCTGGATACAGTATTCTTGGTTCAAGGGCCTTCTGTTTCATTGCGTTAAATATATCATGCCATTCTCTTCTGGCCTGTAAGGTTTCTGTTGAGAAGTCTGATGGTAGCCTGATGAGATTTCCTTTGTAGGTGATATTTTTTCTCTCTCTGGCTGCCTTTAATACTCTGTCCTTGTCTTTGATCTTTGCCATTTTAATATGTCTTAGTATTGTCCTCCTTGGTCCCTTGTGTTGGGAGATCTGTGGGCTTCCATGGTCTGAGAAACTATTTCCTTTCCCAGCTTGAGGAAGTTTTTGGCAATTATGTCTTCAAAGATACTTTCTATCCCTTTTTCTCTCTTCTTCTTCTTCTGGTACTTGTATAATGCGAATAATGTTCCGTTTGGATTGGCCACACAGTTCTCTTAACATTCTTTCATTCCTAGAGATCCTTTTATCTCTCTCTGCCTCAGCTTCTCTGTACTCCTGTTCTCTGATTTCTATTCCATTAACAGTCTCTTGCACCTTGTCCAATCTGCTCTTAAGCCCGTTAATCAGTTGTTTCATTTCTGTAATCTCCCTCCTGACTTCATCCCTTAGCTCTTGCATATTTCTCTGTAGGTCCATCAGCATCGTTATGACTTTTATTTTGAATTATTTTTCAGGAAGATTGTTTAACTCTCTCCCACCAGGCCCTCTCTCTAGAGTTGTCTGAGTGATTTTTGACTGGACCAGATTCTTCTGTCTTTTCATGGCAATAGAAGTGGTGGCAGGCAGGTGACACGTGTGTCAGCTGGGAGAACAAAGTCCCTTCCTGCTTATTTTTCACCTTGCCCTTCTCTGCAGCCTGTGCCGGTCACCCTCTCACCAGGAGGCAGTCTCTGGAATAATCCCCTGAGCTGCCATGGGCAGGGCTGCCCTCAGCTAGCCTCGAGCACTGCAGGGGTGTGGCAGCCCTGCCGGGAGCATTCTACTGCAAGGATGGGCCCCTTTGCGCCTTCCCAACCTTGCTCTGGCTCCCGCAGCCTGTGCCGGTTACCTGCACACCGGGAGGCAGTCTCTGGGATAATCCCCTGGGCTGCTGTGAGCAAGTCCACCCTCAGGCTAGCCTAGAGCACTGCAGGGGCATGGCAGCCACACCGGGTGTGTTCTGCAGCAAGTATGGGCCCCTTATCACCTTCCCGACCTTGCTCAGGCTTCCACAGCCCGTGCTGGTTACCCGCACTCTGAGTGGCAGTCTCTGGGATAATCCCCTGAGCTGCTGTGGGCCGGGCCACTCTCAGGGTAGCCTAGAGCACTGCGGGGGGTTGCAGCCATGGCAGGTGCTTTCTGCAGCAAGTCTGGCACCCCTTTGTGCCTCTGGACCTTGCTCTGGCCTCCGCAGCCCGTCCTGGTTAGCTGTGCGCCCACCGGGAGGAGATTCTGTGTGGTTGCTCTGGGCGGGGCTGCTCCCCGGCTGCTCCGCAGCTGTGGTGGCTCAGCCGGTCCGTTTGCAGTGCCAGCCATTGGGAACAAATGGCAAGCTGCTTAGCTGATGCCGTGAGGGGCTTCGGTGGGGCTGCTTTACCCAGCAGGCAGTTAGGGAGCCCAAAATTCTTCAAGATTCCCAGCCTCCTGGGCTGAGTGTGTTGGGACAATTTTGTTCTGCTGTTGGGCTCTTGTCTCTTTAAGACTTTTAAAAAAGTGCCCACTTTTCTTTTGTTCCAGGGGAGCCAGCTGTGGGGACCCACTCGCAATCTCCATCTCAAATCCTGCCCTTCCGTTTCTCTAATCTCCAGTACACCATGCGATGTGTGTCTGCGCTCGTGGTGCAGATCCCCAGGGCTGGTTATTTAGCAGTCCTGTGCTTCCACTCCCTCCCCACTCTGATTCTTTTCCTCCTGCAGGTGAGCTGGGGTGGGGGGAGTGCTCGGGTCCCACTAGGTCATGGCTTTGTATCTTACCCCCTTCGTGAGGTGCTGAGTTCTCGCAGATGTAGCTGTAGCCTGGCTGTTGTCCTGTATCTTCTGGTCTCTCTTTTAGGAACAGTTGTATTTGTTGTATTTTCAAAAATATATATGGTTTTGGGAGGACATTTCTGCCGCCTTGCTCACGCCACCATCTTGAGCCCCCTCTCTGTCTCAGCCAACTTATATCTAATGTTACTTAATGTTTCTGACTCATGGGGAGGGTCCTTGCAGCAAGGATCTCATGTAAATTGCTCATAGTTGAATTCCCAGGACTTCACCCAGAGTGGGTCTCCAAGTATATGTGTTAAATTTAAATATGCTCTCTTTCTGAATAGATTCAAATAGTAAGATTTGAATCTCACCTCTTCCTAGCCCTTGGATTTGGGAGCGAGTAACAAAAACTTTGTAAGCTTTGGGTTCCATATCTGAAAAATGAAAACAGTACCCTGTTCTCTGAGTCTGACACCATTCTTAACGTATAGTAAGCACTAAATAAACATAAAGCAGCAATAGCTTGCTTGTTATGATTGCAGTGGGAGCACCTGTTCCAATTTCATCTTTTTCTATGCCCAGTGTTTCTGAAGCTACAGCTAGAGCACTGCTCCCTCTGATGAGTAGTTTATAGAGCTTAGAGCCAAGCGTCATAGCTAATAATTTCATTAACGAATGGATTCTGGTGTTTCCATTCTTTCCCATGTTTATTCTTTTGCTGATTAATAGGAATTGAGAACTAAACTAAACATCTGACATTAGGACAGTAGGGAAGACTTCACCATGCAAACAGAGAGTTTGAGTGTTATGTCACCCAGCTGGGCTGCCCGCACTAATCAGTTCAGTGCATGCACACCTCTCTCCTTCACATGTATGGAGGTAGCCTGGGTGTTCTCATTAATTATATGTCACTATACTCTCCCCAAGATTTTAAGCCTTAGAGTGCTATGATTAAAAAAGATCACACAAGAGAAATTTCTCTAATTTTTGGTGTAAATTTTATGTTTGTAAGATACACTACTACAGCCACTTGCAAAGTACCAGGGTGTCGGTTGCCTAAGACGTGCAATATATTCATGATCTGCCACTGAACAGATGACTAAAACTCAGAAGTATAATTGATCAAGGAGAATATTTATTGCAGGAGTGCTGCACTTTCTACAACAAACGTACTCCTGAAAGGTTGTATGTAAATCAAATGACTGTAAATTGAATAATTTAAAAGACATTAGGGAAACTTACTACTTAAATAAATCCCGTATGGCTCTTCAAATTTAAGAATCCATTTGTAATGCAAAACTATTTATTTTTTCCTGTAAACACCAGTGTTTTCCATATCAGGCTTGTTTGCATGGGAGTGTACCTGTGCTGGAGAAGAGGCAGTAACTGCCGCACGGCTGTACTTGCTGTCCCCTCTGCTTCAAGCTTTCTAGCTGTTGTGCAGTTGTGCCCACGGGGCCAAGGAGTGCTGAGCTCAGATTTCTCTAAGCCTTAAATGGATTGTCACATCCTGGAGAGCCCAATGGCCTGGCTCATCCACTCAAGAACATACTTACCTGTTCATGCTCACTTACTCCTATCCCTGTGCAATAAAAACATTTTTTATTTGAAAACGTCAGGAAGCACAGTTCTAAACTTCAGGCAGGAGCATTTTTTTCCCACCTTACAAGCTTTCCCTGACCTCTGTGTTTTTAACTTTTCATGCCCTGTTCTTTTCTTACAGTACTTACCAAATTTGTAATTATGTATCACCTGTGCACTTCCTGTTTAACATCCGTCTCCCTCACTAAATTGTAGGCATCGACAATGTCAGTTTGCTCACCACTGTTTACACAATGCCTAGCATGCTGTCCAGCACATAATAGCTATTTAACCAAAACTGGCTGAGGAAATGAATAAGAAAATTAATACATGGATGGAAGTTAGCCAACTCCCATTTACTTCGTTTTTTGGGAATGGCTCTAACTGAACTAGCTCAGAGCTCTCTCTCCAATCTTCCACTTGCCTTCTTCAATCTGCTTCAACCACTGGCTTCTTGAGGATCACTGGATATGCTAAACACTGCTGTTTCCTCTGCCTGGATGGATGTTCCTTACTAATGAGACTGACCCTTCTCATCTTTCTGGCTCTATACAAACACACTTCCTCTGAGAAGCCTTCCTGGGCTCCCTATCTAAAGTAGCAGCTCCCAACACACCATCTTAGACTTTTGTCTCCACAGCGCTTGTCACTGAACTGTGTGTATCTCTTTGGGTCTTTATTGACTGTCCCAGCCTCTATATATAGGCTCTAAGAGGTCAGGGCCATTGCTTTTTTCTTTTTCTTTTTTTTTCAGAGTAGAATAATCTGAATATCTTTTTTTAAAAATTGACGTTGGTATACAATCTTATATTGGTTTCAAATATACAACACAGTGGTTCAACAGTTACCCACAATATTAAATCCTCACCCCCTCTAGTGCAGGTACTATTGGACATGTCTTTCTTATCCTCCATAGTACGAATAAGAACCATGAAAAGCACAGAGAAAATACAGAATAGTTTTGACAGAAGGAAGAAACACATTCTCTCTGTTCTTTTTCTTTCTGTATTGTTGTTGCTAGTCACACTAATATTATCCACTAGTCATTGCTTGTGACAATAAAAACTTAATTCAATCTAACATTAATATAACTTTACAAAGTACAGATATTATTATTCAATAATGATACCTATATTTTTACTTATTTGTATGTTTAAGATGACATCCTATAATTTCCGAGCATTTCTTTTCAAGGACCTAAAAAATTACCAAGAATTGGAATCATATTCTCATCACCCATAACCTAGTATGGAAGACATATTTGTTGAATTTTATACCAACCTGCTTTTCCTTCCAGCAATGCTAACATCCCTTCTGTAACATGGGAAAGATATTCTAAGCCTATGTTCCCCAGATATTTGATGATATACGGTATTTTATTTGATATTCTTCTTTAAAATTTGATTTGACATATTCATCTTCCTTAAAGTTATATTTGGTATAAACCAATAATTTCAAGTAATAAAATTAAATGTAATTTCCTTTGAATTTTTTTTGAGATTCTACTATTCCAAATAGTTTTAAAATATTAAGAATATTCATGTGATAGACAACCAATCTTTTTATAATCAAGATAACTTTCATTTAAAGTTTATATTATAGTTATTTATGATAATGCCTTGTCTCTTTGGCTTCTTAGGTATTTGACTATGACTTTGGACTACAGGATGACTTCATGGGCTCGGCCTTTCTGGATCTCACACAACTGGAGTTAAACAGGTAACTTTTGAATTTGTAGTATTACTACACCTTGTTAAGAAGTTGGGTCTGGGTAATAGAAAATGTCCACAGACCTGAGTTCTCGTCACTGTTTTGTCATTCATAGTTGTGAGCTTTTGGGCTCGCCAGCCTTTCTCAGGTGTATCTTTCTTATCTGCCTAGTGAAAATAACAGCCTCTTCCCTGACTATCTCATTTGACAACTATTCAACAGAAAAACGTTGGATACCTGCTTTACCCCCCAGCACTGTTCTAAGCACCAAGAATCTAGAGATAAAAGACACCTTCTTTGCTCTCACTTTGCTGGTATGGTTGTAGGGGGGCATAAAGTAGATCATACATGTTAATTAAAAGCATTAATTTAGGAAGCAGTCCACCATATAGGAAATAAAACACATGCATTTTGCTTCAAAAATAGTTGCTCTCCTATCACCTGAGCCAAAGTCGAATCTAGTTTTGCCATCGCTGGTAGTCGTAGCGCCAAGGAGTGCCTCTGAAGTGGAGGCATATTGGTTGTATTTACTCAGTCACAGTAGCTTATCACTGCTTGACTAGTTATAAAGTTATATCATTATTATTGTATTAATCATGATTTGCACCTAAAAATGGGCTTATATCTTTTTTAAATGCATTTCAACATGGGAGCTAAGAATTAGTTAATACTACAGAAGGAAAAATAAGGTGTCAAAAAGGTCAAGCAGTGCTGGAATGGGTCACAAAGAAAGCCATGAAATCTTTTTTGATGGTTTTAAGATGTTTTAGATGATCATGCCACATCATGTGGCAGGAATGTACTGAAAAGCAGGAAAGCAGAATAATGGGCCAGATCATGACTTTATATTTTAAAAGTAGGTGAGATATAAATGGTGGAACTCCCTGCGTCATAGTTAGCAGAGTTTGAGCACAGTGGAAGCCTATTGCTCTTCCGATGGTCATTTTTGCCTTGGACAGGACAAAAGAATGGCCTTTTCCATACGTCCTACACATTCCCCATTCTGAACTAGAGCCTCGTGTAGACTTGACCTAGTGATAGAACATAGGTGATGCTACTTCCCGCCTCACCACAGTTGAAGGAAGTGTCCTAGGTGGTGGTGTATGTAGTGCATTACCGTGGAAACTGAGCTCCAGTAGAAGGGACTGTGTTGTTCTTCTATAAAGACCACAATTATTTTCTTTGTGGACTTGCATAGGGATATACACATTACTGGATTTCATCACAGAGCATAGCTTTGTCTTGTTCTTTCTTTAAGATAGATCATTGGTGAAAAATAACTTTGCTAAAAAATATGGAATGACTAAGAAAATAAAAATAAATTTTGTACAACATAAATTTGGTGTTTATTTTGGCACATTATTTTATGTATTTAGCTACATGTTCTCTCCACTCAAAACCATGTAAACATCAAATTACTTCTTTTTACAATCACATATGTATATATGTCATTACATTCTATATATTAGTCAGTAGTCTCTGGATGTAGACATATGTATAATAATAATAGTCGTATAAATACTTATGCTACTATATAATGCATTAAGGTATTACTTTGAAAGAAAAAACTAGATAAGCATCATAAAGCAATTGCAAATATTCTTAAACACTTATCATGCAATCATTATAAAAAGGTAATGAAGTTTTTCCTATTAAGTGTTATATGTAATCATTATAGGAAGATGAACCAAAGCAAACTGTAAACCCATATAAAAACATGTATGTATATATACTACATACATATATGCTGTAATACCATGCATTTGTTAAAAGGAACAAGTAGTTACTATCAAACCATAATGATTAATTGTAACTAAATTAACATTGGAGCCAGTTGCATCACAACTATTATAACAGATATACTATCAGTCTGATAGGTTGCTTAGGTTCAGTTAAAACCCCTGACAACAGAAAACTATTCATACTTTACATAACATTATTCCTTAACTTGGTAAATTAAGCGTCATGTTAAAGAGTTTCCTGGTATTATCATAGAATTAAAAAGTACTGTGGTTCTCAGTCCTGGCTATATGAGAAAATCAATTGGGGAGTTTTATAAATAAACAGATTTCCAGGCCCTACCCTTGATGTGAAACCACAATTGAAAATTCTTATTCGGACCAGCTTTTTCCACAAAGCCCTCTCCCTATACTACACTCCATCCATATCATTTACTAAAAGTTAAGCTTCGTGAAGACAAAGATCTTATCTTTGATCATGACCTCTGGTTTTTACCCAGAACTTGGCTGTGTCTGACATTTTATATGTATTTAATACATGTTTTGTGAATGAAATGAATGAGTAAGTGACTAAACAAGCAAGAGGACATTCCTAATTTGCCAACATTTCAAGATTCAAGCTTGGTACTGAATCTTTTTCAGTCCCTTAGGTTTATGGAGGACACGAACCCCTATTTGTTCAAAATTAATTGAAACATGGAAACAAGATATTACCTATACATCATCAGCTGAATGTGTATTTTGCATTATTTTCTAAAAGGGATTGTGGATAATATTGAATAATTCATAATCTTTTCCTCAGAAAAACATATCTAATTCTAAAGCCTTCTAACTATTGATCAACGCAATTCTAAGAATTGATTTCCTTGTGATTTTGGATTTATAAGTTTAGGCATAGAAGCATTATTTTGAATGTTGGAAGTTCTTTAAAATAATAAAATTTTTTAAACATGTTTATAAATATAATAGGCAACTTGTATTTTATCTTCCTACTCATCTGTTTACTCTGAATCATGCAGTGGTTAATAAGTGACCGTCATTTAGTTGTTGGACTCAAATTTATAGAAAATAGCCAGCATTGCTTTCTCTGCTTTTAAGAATCACAGAGAAGGGACTTATAAATTCCTCAATACTGTTATAGTTCCTTGGCCTTTCTAGAACCCTACAAAGGACTGAAAACTTAGGCAGTGAATCCAGATGTACCCAATTGGCCCACAATTTATTGGATAACTTAATGCATTGATGACATTTTAATAACACAAAAATTATGCAAGGAAAGGAAAGGAAGGCAAAATTGATTTTCCTCTTAAAAATAACAAATTGCTGATATAAAAGATTTTTTTTGGCTTATTCATTTAATGATGGTTCAAAATCTTAATGTTTTATATCATAGGCCCACAGATGTGACACTTACACTGAAAGATCCCCATTATCCTGACCATTATCTTGGGATCATTTTGCTCTCAGTCGTCCTTACCCCTAAAGAAGGAGAACACAGGGATGTGGTAAGTCCCCCCTCGCTTCCTTCCTCTCCCTTGGCCCAAGGTTGTGAGCCTTCGGTGAACCCAGCAGTAATAATAAAGAGAAGTAGCATATGAAGATCTGGCCCATTCTTTGTTTCTGTGAGTACCCTGGGTATCACTAATCCCTGCATATTGTATCTTTTGAATTTAAATTCCCTGTTCTATGCTCCAGATCAGAATCTCTTGTTGTCAAAAGGGACACATTTGCATCTTTTATTATCATTTCATTTCCCAATTTCAGACATGTTATGTTGCAGGGAAAGGGTAGTTTTCACTCAGGGAATGCATTTATTAGTGAATGGAATATTTGGAATTCCACATTGAGGTATCTAGACCTTACTATTATTTGACTGTATTGTCAGGTGTACCATAACCAAGAAAATGAGGTGAAATTATAAGAGTTTCTGCTTTCTGATAGTTGTCTGCTCAATGATAAGTGTAGATGTTTCATCTTCTTGATGGGCTTCTGTATCCGTGTTACCCATTTCCTAGCACTGGCTGTCTATACTTCCTTGCACATCAAGCTGTTATGGGAAACTGACAAGGGATACAGAGGAGCTGATTGCTCCAGCCTGGTTGAAGTGATGTTCAAAAATAGCAGATCTGACCCACATCCTAATGCTTGCAAGTGCACTTTCTGCTGCAGTTTACCAGAGTTCTTAGACTCAATGTGCTTTCATGTATTGGAAGCTACACTCACCAGTTCTGATTACAACACATTTTTGTAGCAGATACAGTTTTTTAGGAAAGTTCAAATACTCTGTTTTGGCAATGTGTATATTGCTGTCTTAAAATAATTCATGATTAAAGTTGGCATATGTTTCTACTGGAAGGTATTAGTGAACTTTTCCTCTGGATTGTAGAGAAAAAGTGAATTCCAATTTCAGATTTAGAAGTGTTTTAAACTCATTGAAGAGTTCACCCTTTCCAACAAGTATTTTTTGCTTTGCCTTTTAAAAATTAAACAATGAACCCACGTATTCATATATAATATTTGCTTGGTGTGATTTAAGTACCTATGCTTCATTCAGTGAGGAAGAATTTTCTCTTTTCCAGCAAGTACTACCAAATAATACCTATTATGAGAACTTAGCATGGAGAAAGAATGCATGTGTGTGTGTGTGAATATACACAGGCCCATGTGTACAGATGGAAGGGTGTGTGAAGTAATTGTTTTATAGAGAATATTCAGAAATATTTAGAATATTTAGAAATAGAAACCCATCTTTTTAGGAGTCACCAATTCAGAATACATTATTTCACCAGCACAAGCCAAGGAGTATATCCTAGATGGCTAATCCTTACATAGGAATAAATTATAAATGTGCATTTATTGCTTTATTCAAATAATCCTGTATTCACCAAAAACTTACTATAAGCCAGGTCCTGTGCCAGACCCTTAGCATACAATAGAACTTATATAGAGTGGAGAATTTAAGAATCAAATAATTACTGAAGGAAATGTAAAATGTGAACTGTTTCAAGCATCCTAAAAGAGAGGTACATTTTGCTTCAAGACCAAATGTCATAGAATCAGTTGTAGTTTGGGAAACAGGCTTTCTCTAAGAAAGTCAAATGAGAGATGAGGTCTGAAGTGTGAATAGGAGTTAATAAGGCAGAAACCAGGAAGAAAGGAAGTATTTCAAGCAGAGAAAAGAGCACATGCAAAGGCCCTGTGGCTAGAGCAACCATACTGCACCAAGAATTCAAAAAGTACTGGAACTTAGAGAAGGTGGAAGGAAGCAAAAGAGTGTGGGGGGTCATAGTGCCTGATGACAGTAGAAACTGTGTAGGAACTGTTGGCCACGTGAAGGTTTGTGGAGAAATGGGGAATCTTAAAAAGTCTGTAAATAGGAAATGGCAGAATCAAATTTGCTTTTGAAAAAAGCTGTGTAGCTGTACTGTAGAAAACAGGTGGAAGAGTCAGGATGGATGCTTGGAGACCCAGGAGGAGGCTATTTCAAAAATCCTGGTGGAAGATGATGGAGGTTTTGGATGAGAATGGCCAGAGGTAGAGATGGAGAAAAATTGGCAGGTTTACCTACAGGATGTAAAGTCAGCAAAACTTGGTGATAGAATGTCTTTGATTTGGGATTCACCATTGCTTTAATGAAGAGCAACACTTCATAAATGAGAAAACCTAAGTGCCTGAGGTCTTGTGTATCCCCGAGCCCTCCAAATGGCAGTATTCCTGGAGATTGGGATGACACAGCAGCTGTGGTGACTGGGTGATTTGATGATAGAGGTTCTGCTGAGTTCTTACATTAAAGGGATGTTAAAGTTATATACTCTAATGTCAAACCAAGTGTTTGAGGGATCAGGTTAGTTTCAAGAGACCTAGTGATGAATCTGCTGATTATTTTAAGTTACACAGACATACAAGTCAGCACAGGCAAAGTGGTTCTGACATCATTGTTTCTTCAACAACTCTTGCAAGAATCCCTCAATCTCCGTAGCTGCTCAGACATATTCTTTTATTTATTTTTTATTTATTTATTTATTTTTTATTTACAATTTATTTTGGTATCATTAACCTACAATTACATGTGCAATATTATGGTGATTAAATTACCCCCTTCATCAGGTCCCCCCCCCCCACCAACCCTATTACAGTGCTCAGACATATTCTTTAGGCACAATGTCTAATTAGAACAAATCATTTAAAAATATTACAGTACCTGGTTGCTGATTATCAGTGATTTATCAAACATGAATAGTGAAGAACACAGGTGGGTTACCTGAAACAGTTACACATCAGAAATCGGTATTATTCATCCCCTTTTCTCCCTTTTCCTTTCTCCTCATGGTATCCTGGTATCTCTCCAGCCACATTCACCCTTAACACAAAGCGTTCTTCCTGAAATCTTCATGCCATTTTCTTGATTCAAATCCATTTGGCTACCCCAGCTTTTGGGAAGAAATCGTTTACTGCCAAGTATTTTTCATTCCCTGTCTTGCTTTCATGCCCTGCACTTCGGAGTCCCAGGTAGCACTGGATTTATTCTGCTGCAGCAACTGAAAAACGGTGTCTTCTTTCCTCCCATACTTACATTGACTCTCCCCTGGTTTCTGTCTTCTTTGCCAGAGAAGCAAGTGGCTTATCCAAGACTCAGCGCCTCAGAAAAGGCTTACCAGGCGCAGCCTCTGGCTGTGAGTGTCCTGACCTCAGTCGTCCCTGAGGGGCAGAGGGAAGGGTGCTGTGGGGATGATGAGTAACCAGGAGCATGGGGTTGGGTATAGAGAAGCAGGCAGGACCCGGGGCAGGAGAGGAAGTACAGAAGATCCCCTGTGGAAAATTCTATTGGGATCCCCAGTATTTTGGCTGGTTTGATGTCCTAGATTTGAATCAGATTTCTAGGCATATGTTTTAAATGACATCTAACAAAGACATATACATTTGCCTTTAGTTTGTTTGTTTGGGTCTATAAGTTCTATAGCTATGAAGATCTCTAAAACTGTTAAAGACACTAGTTTTTAGATTTTGAAACTGAAAAAGGACCATTTATTCATTAGCAGCTATTAAAAAAAAAAGCACTTGTTCATCTATAAGCATTGTGCCAGTTTCTGTAACTCTCTATTGTTCTTCTAAGTGTTCAGTGATCTGTGGTTCTATCTTTAATTAAATGGAAACTCCTAATGAAGGACTTTAAGGCTCTCCAACAAGCAACCTATGTTCCTTCACTTGTAAGCTCGGTCCCAGCCATGCAAACTCCTGCACCACCCCCCTCCTATAAGCCCCAGGTTTCTGCAGTGTCAACTGTCCTTTCCAATATATACCTACACTACACTTTACCCTGCCTCTGCATTAAGTCTTATCTCTCCCAGTAAAAAAAAAATATGTGTATATAAATTATTGTTTCTGATTGCCTTTCTTGTGATGACTCCTCTCAAAACTTAGCCCAACTTTGCAGTGCCTAGTGTTTGTTCAATGACTTGTAGACACATCTCTGTGAGGGTTTGTAGAGATACCTCAGAGGTCTAGGGGGAAGGTATTTTCATTTTTTTTTCTTCAATATTCAAATATCCAAGATTGTCACAAACGGTATTAAATAATGGTTTAAATTTCCTTTTGAATTCTTATGATAATCTGCTTAATATCAGCCTGAATTGATCTTTTTGAGATTTCTAATAATGACAGTGAATTGGAAGCATATCACTACATTTTCTTCATGTTGTAACATGTCTACTGTTAGCTAAATATGTCCCTGGAACACATTTGAAGTTTCTTAGTTAAAAACAACCGAGATCCAGTGTGTCTTCAAATTAAATTTTTATATGCCTGAAATACATAACTTATTGCTGCAGTGAAAATGCCATGCTGAACTTTCACAAATTATCCATGAAAAATCTTATTTAGGAAATTCAAACTCAAAATGCATTAAACAAGAAATCAGTTACTAAATACTTTACAGTTTCATTTAATATTCAGAATGATGCATAGGGAAGGAATAGAGAATTATTTTGCATTGACTCTCACACAATAAAATACTAAGAGTTCTTTTCTCTTTTATTATTAGCACAGAAATCATCAATTTTAAGCTTTTGGGACTTAAGATTTTAGTTCAGAAACCACATGTTTTTTCTTATGCTTGTATTTATAAAACTTTGCTAAATATTTTGTGTATATTAAAGTGGAGAATGGAAGATAGGAGTTTCAAGAGCCATTAACAAATAAACCCTAACAATCAAATAGGCAATAGAACATTAATGTTAAGAAAATGCTATCAAAAGTAGGAGGAAGGGAGTAACTGGAAATACAGAGTACTTAGTATTATATAATCATGAAGTGCTAAGATTTCTAAATCAGTTATCTTGTGAATTGTTTATACACTGTTAATACTGACAATACATTCCATGAATAATGCAGTTGGTCTGATTCCTCCTTCTATGGATTGTCAGTTCTGGAAATCAGCAAAACTGAGGAATGAGTTGAAAAACCCATTAGCCTACAGACTATACTAAAGCCTCAAAATATGCAATGTTTAATTACAGCAAATTAAGCAGTATAGTATGAGTAATAGCCAAAGTATTTCATCATTGCTTATATTAAAATCTTCTCTCATTGAGTCATGATTGAGTCTTCAAAAAAAATCCAGATGTGACTATATATATATATATATATATACACACACACACACACACACACACAGACATATATATTTTTTTAAGTTTCCAGTATTATATGTAAGAGAAACAAAAATCTTCATGTGGGGGGCGTTGGGAGGCATGCTGATGAGCTAGCTGCATGACAAAACTGTCATTTCTGTTTTGAACGCATGTCCTGTTTTTGAACCTGCAGAAGTGTGTAGTGCATACATGTATGTCCTATATATGGTCTGATAGTGTGTTTGAGTTCTTTCTGGCTCTTTTTCTAGCAGAGTTCAATCCACTGCTCTCTTCATTGGAGAATTTGTGAAATAAAAGTGAGTTAATTTGTGTTACACGCTCTCTTAGATAACCTAGACCTACAAATTGCTTGACTAAAGCTTAAAAACAGAAAATTCTAAGAAACACATGAATTGAACTTTGTTGGCCTTTAGTGAATTTTTGTAAAAAGTATTTTTTATATTGGCTTATTTTTGAAACTTTTCTGAAACTTTTTTTTTATTCCATAGCTGACATTTGAAAAAATAGCCGCCAAAAAAAACTTAACATATATGTTTTATAATATATATGCACGATAATATCTAGGCATTCTGTTTTTTTCTATATCTATAATAACCATGTAATTGCCTTAGAAGATCATTATAACAAAAGATAAAAGCAAAAAATGGATTGAGATTGTGGAATCTTTTAAAAATATAATCAGTTCAGCAGTTCTGTCAAAGGCCATATTTTTAGGCTGATTATTCCTTTTATTGGCTTCAAAGAAAGTTGAACTGCCAATCAAGAATTTGAATTATGCTCTAATAATATTAGAAAATTATACTTTCAAAAAAAATTCATATGTTTCTCAGCTGAAGTTAAAACCATAGAGCAAGAAAATAAATCTTATTTTTCTATAATTTGCTTTATCTCCTATCTTTAACATTCCCCAAACAATCTTTCTTCCCTAACATGTCTCACAGATAACAAAGGTAGTAGTATTAATAACATGTTTGTTACATCCACCTTTTTTGTTTGTTTGTTTGTTTACTTTGCTTGCTGTTTTCAGTTTTACTGAATCTACCTTAACCCAACTATCTAAAAAAGAAAAACTTGGAAATGGGATACTTAAACCCATTGCTTAGGTAGCTGGTTTGGCTCAAGAAGCAGAAGTTTGTTATAAAATCTAGTGCCATTTTGAGAGTCACTGAATCTAATAAAAGAACTCTAGAAACTGAAACAGGAAAATAATGAATTGGTTCCCATAACTGACAAACCTGCTGTATTTATACTTGGGGAAATCACTGACTTTTATATCAGTGTCCCAATATGAAAACTTATATTATGCAGCCTGTTTATAAAGCCAGTTTTGAGAGACAGGAGAAATAGCAACCCTATAGTTTGCTTTATATAGAGAAGGTTAATTGCATGCAGTGGTTCTGAGTCAGGGGAAGTGCTGTGACTGACAGTAGTGAACCTGTATAGTACAGAGAAGGGTTGCCTTGAAATGAAACTCTTCATCATATTCTTAGCCCCTTTTTTGTAGTTAACATTTCTAATAGAATGTAATTTTATAAGATTCTTAGATACTAGATGATGATGATAAATGGCCATGAGTTAAGAGAGTCTACTTTTTGATTTATCCTAATTTTTCTCACTTGATTTGACTCAACACACTGTTCCTAGGAGATACCATCCTTTCTTCATTGAAACTCTGCTTTCTGAGAAAGTTGAACATGTATTGTCTGATTCCTAATAGGGCAATTTTGGGGGAATATGGCATACTACAAAAATATTTGGTTTCTGGGTACCTTTTAGTGATAATGGAGAAAGTGGTGGTGGCGATGACAATGACTCATTTAACATCAAGAAGAAACGTTTATTACATGTCCACTCCATAACCGTCCCCACAGCCCAGTGCTGGGTTTTGTTGCTTCAAAATGAAATGGACATTAGTACTTAGAAAGCATACAAAATATTGCTGTCAGAGTATTTTCTAACAATACTTTGCAGTTCCCATCTCCATTAAAAAAAAAGGGGGAATGATTGTAATCTTAAGAAATCTATTACTCTGCCGTATTTCAGCCAATATTTAATGCAAAGAGTATATAGGGAAACTAGAAGCTATGAAACCACTATCTACAGAAAAGAGGAATGTATCCTTCTCTCTGACAGTTCTATGATTTTCTCATTTCCTACCCTAGAACCACGACCTGATTCCATTGTCTTGGTTTAGGCCAAAGGTTGCCTTCTATATGACTTAATCTTATATTAAAATCTTTTCTTTTTGTATTTTTGTAATTTATGAGTGGTTTCTGAAATAGTCCTGCATTCTAGTGAATTCTGCTGAAGTAGATATAGTTCTTAAGGCACCAATGCACTTTCTTGATATACAAGTACGGCAAGCATTTCTATAAGCTATATTCTTTGCCTCAAATATACCCTAATCTCCACTTCTTCTGCCTTAAAGATAATGATAAAGTTAAGTGAGGCAAAGAGGTTAATCAGGTAGTTAATACATTGAGAAAAATTTTAAACCAGACAGGAAATAAAAAATCGTTGGAGTTTTATGACTTACCTTATGCAAGAAACCAATGATCTTAGGTGCTCTTCACAAATCTCCACTGACCTTAGTTAAAACTTGTAGTCATAAATACCTCTTACTATGATGCCCAAAAAACCCCATAATTTAAAGGATATGCTATGGCTAAACATTGAGCAGGAAGATCCACTAAAAGCCATCACAATATGTAGCATTTTTTTCTCTATTGAAACCATTTGTAGACCCTGATGTAATTAAAGATGAACTAGAAGCAGAGACAATTCTAAGATGCCATCAAAGCAAAATAATTTGAATATCTTTTGAAGAGAAAAATTATTATTTATCTGGCAAAGTCATGGTACTTCCTTAACTTCCACAACCGGTAGGAACAAACACCAACCATGAGACTCACTGTTTTTTTCAAATTTCCCATTCTATTTAAAACATCTAGTTCCCATCCCATTTTCTTCGTACAAAAGAATGAAGCAAATGAACTCTCACCAGAAAGACTGCTTGAATGTTAAAGGTGCTTCGTCTTGATACGTGTACCTGAAAACCAGTTTTTGTCTTGTATAATTGTTGTTGGAAACTGTTTGCTGTTTACATGTTAAGCTTCCTCTAGAAAACAATTGGCCACCCTATTCTCTACTTGAGTGATAAGATAATGAAAATGGTTTATTTCATTTACAGACAATGCTAATGAGGAAGAGTTGGAAAAGATCAAGTAAGGTAATGCTTAGCATGTGACCTTTCAGCTTTTCTTGTTGAGAAGAACTATCAGCTGCTTTCCCAAATCTCTCATATCTCTTCAAACTATATCACAGGACTTCATCACTCTTCAGCTGTTATTTTTTTCCCCATAAACTTTAAGCAAACCATGTGATGCTTTTTAAGTAAATAGAAATCACACTGACCACTCACACCCAAATCATCCTCCTGCTAATCTCTGGTCGCTTATCAGCATCATTCTCAGCATCTGGTTTCTGGTATATGTACCACAGGGTCTAGAAAATATCTTTGCTCCAGATCAGTAATAAAATGATGAGACTAGAGTAGGGGCAACTCCAGAGAGAAGGAAGATCCGTGTCATTTATTGTCTCTGTGTACTGAAAATTGAATCTGAGATTTTCCTTAACAAAAATAATCCCTATATTGCTACATCTTTGGAGTATAATGAAAACAATTTTCCATCATTTCCTCTTCTCGCTCACAAGACATAAATGGCTCTTGAGAGTGAGAGGAGTATATGGTTGCTGTGACCTGCTGAGCCCTGGCTCTACCTTTATAATTTGTAGAACACATGATATAAACTAAGCTTCTAATTTGTTCAGTAGTAGTATCACTCTTGGATACAAATATCAAGATGAAACTGATGTTTACATGAAATCTCCTTGAAATAAATCAAAGAGATTTTATTTGTAAAAATCTTGTTCTCTCAAATTTCTTTTTAAAAAGTCAGAATTCCTTTTTAATAGTAACTAATTTTTGTAGACCCTGGATCATGGCAGTATTTTTTTCTTCCATTCTGATTGAATCATGCTATGATGTTTTTCTTTAATGTTGTCATTTTTTGTGTGTGAATTAACAACATACTTTCATCAAAATGTTTTTGTATTTATGGTAATGTATTAATTTGCTTTAACAAGTATTTCTTACTGTACACTTTCTTCCCAATTCTTATAGAGTTAGACCAAAGATAATTTGGCTCACAAAAAGTTCAGGGCCACACTAAAAATCACCTGTGTCATTTTAATAAAATGAAAAACATTTATTAAGGCAAGTTGCTGAATATTTCTGTCTTAGTGTTCACTGTGTTTTTTACTGGCCAGAATTAAGTTTTAAGAAGTCTTAAAGAAATGTTTGCATTGTTTACACTTGCATTACACTTTTTTCTTTGTACTTGTACATCAAAATTAGTGCAATATTAGAAGTATTTATTTTTAAAAACTCATGTAAGTTGGTTTTCCTCATTTTGTGTCTATATCTGTGTAAAAGCATTTGAATCCATTAACATTTAGCAATATTCTCTCTTTCAGATGTAGATAAGATGTAATGCTAAAGCCGGATATTTATATTATATAGTATTTAGTATTAGTGAGAATAATCATTTTATTGTAATAAGAAGGAATAAATATAAGGATTTTCTTTACATTATATTTTTAATTTCAATGATAAGTAAACATAAATCCATATCTTTTCCTTAGGTCTACAAAAAAATAAAAAATCAACAGCAAGCATCTATTCAACACTATTTTTATATCTAACATTATTGAAGTTTTTATCTATTATTAATAATCTTATTGTGCATTCATACTGGCCCATTTATTGGCTTGCCACTGAAGATACAGAATTCCCTGTGTCTAACTCTACACTTATTGGGATACTCGGCGGATTATTTTTAGTGGGTATGGTAATACAACATTGGGTGTTTAGCCTAAGGGATTTCCAATTTTATAATATTTAATGAGGAGATTAATCGAGTGCTGAGTAAAGAAAATCAGTTAACTCATTTAGTTTTTTTCTCTGAGAACATACAGAACACCTCACAATTCATCCAAATTGTCATTGTCCTCTAAAACATTTGCCATATTCGTCCATGCTAGTATTTCAGGAGCAGAGCGTTCAATTCAAAATCCAGGGAAAGTTTGAAACTTCAGTTACCACCTACTCTGCCAACCTCCACACATACTTAAACTGCTTCCCCAATTCTTTCCTCCAGGATTAAATGAGAAAAAATGATGTTCAAGTAAATTGTACATCTTAAGAGACTAAAGGATAAGGGACTGTCGCGTGTAGTTTTATATAGTACCATGTAACTGTTTTGTGAAAATGTATCTCTTTCTAACTATTTCAGTCTTCCCCTTAAAGATTCTTGTGAATAAGGTTTTCCTCTTATTTTTGGAAAAAGGTTATAATTTATAAGTAGTGCATTTAAATACAGGTATATTTGACATAACTATGCTCAGAGTCCAAGTTGAATTTTGCAAATAAACATGTCATTTTCTTCTTTGAAATCTTGATTTACAGGAATGAGAGCTCCTGCTTTTTTTTAAATTGAAGTACAGTTGACCTTCAGTATTAGATTAGTTTCAGGTGTACAACATGGTGATACAACAATTACATACATTACAAAATGCTCACCACAGTAAGTGTAGTTATCATGTCACCAAAGTTATTATAATATTATTGATTATACTCCCTATGCTGTACTTTCATCCCATGACTTATTTACTTTAAGTTTGTACTTCTTTATTCCCTTCACCTATTTTCACTCAACCCCCTCTTCTCCCTCCCCTCTGGCAACCACAGTTTGTTCTCTGTATTCAGTAGTCTATTTCTGGTATTTTTTGTAACAGGGCTTTGATATGCAGCCTGTCTTTGAACACCAGTGGTGAATGTAAATCTAAAAATTATAAACTTTGTGGCAAAGACTTAAATATAGTCAGATAATGTTGTTAGGTATTGTCTACAGTATGGAGTTTATCTGTTTTTCTTCCTTTCCTTGGGTTTTTCAAAAGTGGTATAACCATGGAGGGGAAAAGCTAAACTGACATGTTACTTTTTTAACATGCACATCTCCCCTATATACAAATGAATCAGCTCAAGAAATTTTCTGTTACTTAAATATCTACTCATCATTTTCATCATCTAGCCAATAATAGATTCTTTCAATTGAAACCTTATTATTTGTGGCACTTATATAATGTGAGGTTGTCTTTACTCTTGAAAACAAGAGATGAATAGCCAACTCGAGGACAGGGAAGCTATAATTGCTGTTCACGACCGACTTGCATATTATTTGGAGTAAATGTGTTACCACCTAATAATTAGTAGGGAAAAAAAAAGACCTAGACTTACCTCTGAATGACAAGAATATATAAAATGTGTGCTATATTTGAATGATGTGTTAACCAGTAAACAGTCATGAATTCCATAATACCTCCTCCTCTGGGATGATAACATCCTTTAAAACACTCATTCTGTTTTTCCACAGCACACTTTCCAGCTTGCATATTTTTAGTTCTGCCTTACACTCAACTGTTATGGAAAATGTTATTTTAAGAAAAAAGGGATTGATCTCTCCCTAAACTTGGGCAATAGGATAATTATCCTGGTCAAAGAGTCATACTTATGTGACAAAATACGTTTTGGTGGAGAAGGGGTAATGCTTTGAGATACTGCAATATTTTATTCTTTAGAAGAAGCTTATCATTGATAATTTATTCTAAGGTTAAATTATTCAATAAGAAAGTTTCACGGGCTCAAAAGAGAAGATGTATATGTATTTTGTGAATAAATTCGGTGAGGTCAAACAAAAAATGGAAAAAAGTAATAAGATAATTGCCTCTGATGGTAAGCAGAAATGATTTTACCCTCATTGTGGGTGTGTGTTTTAATGTAGAATGAGTTTGTCAATGGGTGTGATTAAACTTATGTGCTTTCAATTAATCTCCTTAATTGTATGAGAAATAACTATTGCAGTAATAGAAAGATATACATGTTGCAGTTCATAAAAACAGTTTAGACTTGTTTTAAGAAGAGTTCATCCTTTGAATAATATAAAATAGACTGTGATCATGTCTTATTAGCATATCTTCTCTAACTTGATGGCTTATTTTTTTAGTACTTTATCTTTTTTACAAAGATTTTATTATAATCTCAGCATAATTTTAATGATCTATAAAACACTTTATTCACTGGTTGAATGAAGCAGTTTTTAATAAGACTTTTGGTGAGGATATTGTTAATTTAAACTACAGAACACTTTCAACTCTGTAAGTCTGCAGAGTATAGTTAAACCTGACACCTTAGATGACACATTAAAAATGCATAAGTGAAAACCTCCAAGTGCTTTAATTTAAGAAACAGTAGAAAAATAGATTAACACATTTTTAAGTATCTCACATAGTCATTCAGACATAGTGAAAAAAGTCATTATTTTAACAATTATCAGGTCCTTTCTACAAAGACTTCATATCCTGATAATAAATAGATGATTTTTTTTTTTTAACTGCAAAGAAAGGAAAACTTTAGTGGCCACTGACTCTCTCACCTGTAATTGACCAAAAGGATTTTCTTTGGTGGCTCATTTCATTTTATTGTACATATGCCTTTGAAAATATTAATGTTTACATGATTTTGGAGGAAATATAAAAATCTTTGAAAAGTCCTTACTTTGCCACTGTTTATATTCCCAAATCCGTGTTATTTGGAAATGCTATAAAATCAGCCTCATATTAAGGCTTCTGAGATTCCAAAATCCAGCAGTAAACATAAGATGAATAGCATGAGCGTTTCTATTACAAAGGACTTTATTTTTACCTCCATTAAGTAAACTCCTCTAAAAGTTTATTTAAAATAGAGATATCATAACACCAATAAATATTTTATTATCCCCACAAAATACATGGAGCCATAATTAAATTTTATGTTGAGATGATTTTTTTGTGCTGTTTTTCACAATATTTTCTGATAGGTATAAAATATCATGCATTTTTATGTATTGTAATTCGTCACTACAGGGATTTGCTCTAACAACAGCATTACATTTATTCAAGCGCTCTTGTTGAATTTTTTAAAAGTTGTGGGTCCTTCAGGGAGCAAATCTGGATGAGTTGGCACAAAGTGAAAGGACAAAATGTAATCTCAAGCAGAGGATGGATTCCCTAATGCCTGTGTGCTCGCCCGGAGATGTTAATTGTGGTGGTGGTGATTGGACTTCACATTGCTAATATCTATTACCCAGTGAGCTGGTGGTTTCCCAAGACCCTTTCTGAGCTGATCAAAGGGACTGGACTTGGCTTCAGGATAGTGGAGCTAAGGGTTTGTTTGTTTGCAGATGGCATGGCCTTTTAATTTCAAAATGTGTGTGTGTGTGTGTGTGTGTGTGTGTGTGTGTGTGTGTGTATCTCAGGTATATATATATATATATATATATAAAACATATGAATATATGTTATGCATGTATATATATATGTTGCATTGAGTGTGAACTGGGAGGAGATTTATTGGTTTTAAAGTCCCCTAAATGTCCACAATGAAAATATATCATAATTATGTGAGAACTCTGCTTTCAAAGCCCTGGCTGATAACAATATATACACATACATACATGTATTTATGCATACATATACACAAACACACATCCCTGCACACACTAACATACTCATATAAAAGATTTAAGGTAAAATGTATAGAAAAATAAAAGACAAAGAAATGCCAGGCTTCAGTTCTAGGGCAGGTCCTCTGGGGAGCTGAAATTCTCTCTTCAGCAGTATATAAAGGACAGTTGGAGTTGCAGAGGGAATCATGTTTAATGAGTATAAATGATATGAACACCTATTTGAATAACCAAGAAAATAGGCATTTTAGGGTGAATTTCTACCTATTTCATGTCCCTGTTTTCAATTACATAAATATTATAGGCTTAGTGAATTTGATAGAAGTACCCAAGAGCCATGACTTTGATAAACAGTGATCTCAGTCTGACCAGGAAACTACTAAAATTATTTACTTATGAAATTATTTATTTTTTACCTCTTAAATGCTGAAAGACGTATTGATAAAAAGCAGTTGTACACCTATAAAAACTTGTGTAGGAAGAATGCTGCCTGGTTTGACTTTCACATTTGGTGCTCAGGTTACACAACTGCAAATCCATTGCGAATGTTTGAATTTTTAAGTATTGAAAAATTGCTGAATAATAATAAAATGCTGTGTTTTTAAACTCCTGTACATATTCAGGCTAATGAAATATCATTTTTAATAAAAGTTTAGTACCTGAACCTTGTTCATCTGATGGCAATGTCCTTTAAGAGTTCTGTAATTTATATAGATGGCTGAAAAATAGCATCATATTCATTTGTTAGGGGAAAAAAAATGAACTATCCTTTAATTTTACATCTCCAAGAAAAAAGAATCTCTTCTAGATTGTTTAAATATAAAGTATCATTAATTTTTAGAGTCATAGGATTTTTGATCTCTGAGGAGAAATGATCTTGGTGTGTGTTGGTGTTTTGGAGGCAAAAACAGATTTAAGTAGGATATTACCAATGGATCTTGCTACTTTAACAAATTTAAAACCTCTGCAGAAATAGTGAAACAATTTATTGTTCAGAATAATTTCAATTATTTTCCTTTATCAATTTGATGTCTCTCTTTTTTGTTGTTTCCTTTTGCTGTTACTTTATAATTTTAGCACTCTTAAAATGGCATGTACCCTCTTTTACCAACCTCTTGTCTTAATGGAGAATGAAATGTAACTAAATGTCTACATCTATGATTTAAGACAAATCTCTAGCATTCATGAATAGTTTACTCTGTCTTACTTGCCCTCCATAAAAAAATTCACTTGTAGATCGCCCAACACAAGGGACCCAAAGAAGACAACATCAAGACATATAATAATTAAAATGGCAAAGATCAAGGATGAAGACAGACTTTTAAAAGCAGCTAGAGAGAGAAAAAAGATCACATACAAAGGAAAACCCATCAGGCTAGCATCAGACTTCTCAACAGAAACTACAGGCCAGAAGGGAGTGGCATGATATATTTAATGCAATGAAGCAGAAGGGCCTTGAACCAAGAATACTCTACCCAGCAAGGTTATCATTTAAATTTGAAGGAGGGATTAAACAATTTTCAGATAAACAAAAGCTGAGAGAATTTACCTCCCACAAACCACCTCTACAGTGCATTTTGGAGGGACTCCTATAGATGGAAGTATTCCTAAGGCTAAAGAGATGTCACCCAAGGGAAGACAAAGAGTACAGAATATGATTCATAACATACAAAGAATGGAGGGGGAAGAAAAAGGAGGAAAAAAAAAGAACCTTTAGGTTTTTTTTGTAAGAGCATATGAATTAAGTTAAATTAGACTGTTAGATAGTAAGGGAATTGCCCTTGAACCTTTGGTAACCACAAATCTAAAGCCTGCAATGGCAATAAGTACATGCCTATCCATAATCACCCTAAATGTAAATGGTCTGAATGCACCAATCAAAAGACATAGAGTTCCTGAATGGATAAAAAAACAAGACCCATCTATATGCTGCCTACAAGAGACTCACTTCAAACCCAAAGACATACACAGACTGAAAGTAAAAGGATGGAAAATTTCATGCAACTAATAATGAGAAAAAAGCAGGACTTGCAGTACTTGTATCAGACAAAATAAACTTCAAAACAAAGAGTCACAATACACAATGAAGGACATAACATAATGATTAAAGGGTCAGTCCAACAAGAGGATATAACTATTATAAATGTCTATGCACCCAACAGAGGAGCACCTGCATATGTGAAACAAATACTAACAGAATTAAAGGGGGAAATAGAATGCAATGCATTCATTTCAGGAGACTTCAACACACCACTTACTCCAAAGGACAGATCAACCAGACAGAAAATAAGTAAAGAGACAGAGGCACTGAACAACCTATAAGAACAGATGGACCTAATGGACATCTACAGAACACTCCATCCAAAAGCAACAGGGTACACATTCTTCTCAAGTGCACATGGAACATTTTCAAGAATAGATCATATATTAGGTCACAAAAAGAACCTCAGTAAATTAAAAAAGATTGAAATTGTACCAATCAGCTTCTTAGATCACAAAGGTATGAAACTAGAAAAAATTACACAAAGAAAACAAAAAAGCCCCCAAACACATGGAGGCTTAATAACATGCTCCTAAATAACCAATGGATCAATGACCAAATAAAAACAGATCAAGCAATATATGGAGACAAATGACAACAATAATTCAATACCACAAAACCTGTGGGATGCAGTGAAGGCTGTGCTAAGAGGGAAATATATTGCAATACAGGCCTACCTCAGGAAAGAAGAACAATCCCAAATTAACAGTCTAAACTCACAATTAATGAAACTAGAAAAGGAAGAACAAATGAGGCCCAAAGTCAGTAGAAGGAGGGACATAAGAAAGACTGAAGCATAAATAAATAAAATTGAGAAGAATAAAACAATAGAAATAATCAATGAAAGCAAGAGCTGGTTCTTTGAGAAAATAAACAAAATAGATAAACCCCTAGCCAGACTTATCAAGAAAATAAGAGTCTACACACTTATACAGAATCAGAAATGAGAAAGGAAAAATCACTATGGACACTACAGAAATACTAAGAATTATGAGAGAATACTATGAAAAATTATATGCTAAGAAACTGGATAACCTAGAAGAAATTGACAACTTTCTAGAAAAATACAACCTTCCAAGGCTGTCCCAGGAAGAAACAGAAAATGTGAATAGACCAATTACCTGCAAAGAAATTGAATTGGTAATCAAAAATTAGCTAAGAACAAAACCCATGAACCAGATGGTTTCACTGCTGAATTTTATCAAACATTTAGTGAAGACCTACTACCCATTTTCCTTAAAGTTTTCCAAAAAGTAGAAGAGAAGGGAATACTCCCAACCTCATTCTATGAGGCCAGCATCACTCTAATACCAAAACCAGGCAAAGACACCACAAAAAAAGAAAATTGCCGACCAATATCCCTGATGAACATAGATGCAACAATACCCAACAAAATATTAGCAAACCGAATTCAAAAATTCATCAAAAAGATCATCCATCATGATCAAGTGGGATTCATCCCAGGGATGCAAGGATGGTACAACATTTGAAAATCCATCAACATCATCCACTAAATCAACAAAAAGAAGGACAAAAACCACATGATCATCTCCATAGATGCTAAAAAAGCATTTCACAAAATCCAACATCCATTCATGATAAAAACTCTTAACAAAATGGGTATAGAGGGCAAGTACCTCAACATCATAAAGGCCATATATGACAAACCCACAGCCAACATTATACTTAACAGTGAGAAGCTGAAAGCTTTTCCTTTACAATCAGGAACAAGACAAGGATGCGCACTCTCCCCACTTTTACTCAACATAGTTCTGGAGGTCCTAACCATAGCAATCAGACAACACAAAGAAATAAAAGTCATCCAGATTGGCAAACAAGAACTCAAGCTGTCCCTGTTTGCAGATGACATGATATTGTACATAAAAAACCCTAAACAATTCCATTCACAATCGCCTCAAAAAGAATAAAATACCTAGGAATAAACCTAACCAAGGAAGTAAAAGACCTATACCCTGAAAACTACAAGACACTCTCAAGAGAAATTAAAGAGGACACTAATAAATGGAAATTCATCCCATGCTCTTGGCTAGGAAGAATTAATATTGTCAAAATGGCCACCCTGCATAAAGCAATCTACAGATTCAGTGCAATCCCTATCAAAATACCTACAGCATTCTTCAATGAACTAGAGCAAATAGTTCTAATATTCATATGGAACCACAAAAGACACCAAAGAGCCAAAGCAATCCTGAGAAGGAAGAATAAAGCAGGGGGAATTACGCTCCCTGACTTCAAGCTCTACTACAAAGTCACAGTAATCAATACAATTTGGTACTGGCACAAGAACAGATCCATAGACCAGTGGAACAGAATAGAGAGCCCAGATTTAAACCCAAGCATATATGGTCAATTAATATATGATAAGGGAGCCATGGATATACAATCTGGAAATGACAGTCTCTTCAACAGCTGGTGTTGGCAAGACTGGACAGCTACATGTAAGAGAATGAAACTGGATTACTGTCTAACCCAATACACAAAAGTAAACTCAAAATGGATCAAAGACCTGAATGTAAGTCATGAAATCATAAAACTCTTAGAAGAAAATAAGCAAAAATCTCTTGGACATAAACATGAGCAACTTCTTCATGAAAATATCTCCCTGGGCTAGGGAAACAAAAGCAAAAATGAACAAATGGGACTATATGAAACTAAAAAGCTTATGTACAGCAAAGTATACCATCAGAAGAACAAAAAAACATCCTACAGTGTGGGAGAATATGTTCATAAATGACATATCCGATAAGGGGTTGCATTCCAAATTATATAAAGAGCTCACACACCTCAACAAACAAAAAGCAAATAAGCCAATTAAAAAATGGGCAGTGGAGCTGAACAGACACTTCTCCAAAGAAGAAATTCTTATGGCCAACAGGCACATGAAAAGATGCTCCACATCACTAGTCATCGGAGAAATGCAGATTAAAACCACAATAAGATATTACCTCACAGCAGTTAGGATGGCTGCCATCCAAAAGATAAACAACAACCAATGTTGGTGAGAATGTGGAGAAAGGGGAACCCTCCTACACTGCTGGTGGGAATGTAAGTTAGTTCAACCATTGTGGAAAGCAGTATGGAGGTTCCTCAAAAAACTCAAAATAGAAATACCATTTGACCCAGCAATTCCACGCCTAGAAATTGACCCTAAGAATGCAGCAGCCCAGTTTCAAAAAGACAGATGCACCCCTATGTTTATCGCAGCACTATTTACAATATCCAAGAAATGGAAGCAACCTAAGTGTCCATCAGTAGATGAATGGATGAAGAAGGTGTGGTACATATACACAATGGAATATTATTCAGCCATAAGAAGAAAACAAATCCTACCATTTTCAACAACATGGATGGAGCTAGAGGGTATTATGCTCAGTGAAATAAGCCAGGTGGAGAAAGACAAGTATCAAGTGATTTCACTCATCTGTGGAGTATAAGAACAAAGAAAAGACTGAAGGAACAAAACAGCAGCAGATTCACAGAACCCAATAATGGACTAACAGTTACCAAAGAGAAAGGAACTGGGGTAGATGGGTGGGAAGGAAGGGATAAGGGAGAAAAGGGGCTATTACAATTAGTACACATAATGTAGCGGGGGTGGAGGGGGAGTGGAGGGATACGGGGAAGGCAGTATAACATAGAGAAGACAAGTAGTGATTCTATAACATCTTACTATGCTGATGGACAGTGACTGTAATGGGGTATGTGGTGGGGACTTGATAATAGGGGGAGTCTAGTAACCATAATGTTGCTCATGAAATTGTATATTAATAATAGTAAAATAAAAAAAATCACTTGTGTTTAGAGCTATTATCATAATGCCTGGTGCTTTATTGTTGTTACTGTTATGATTTGAACCTCTAGGGAAAGGAAGACCTTGGCTAGTCTGCTGGAGCTTTTTTAATAATCATCAGAGCAGTAAATGACCTAAGAGTCCACAGGAAATTTTAATTATTTCATTTGAAATAAAGGACTAAATGTACATGCGAATGTATGTCGTAAAGTGAAATATAAATTTTAGTTGATGAATAATGACAGAAGCAATTAAACATGGCATGAAAAGCATAGCCTAGGGACTTGAGTGGATCAGAAATGTGGCTAATATTTTTGTTTCTCAAATTTTAACAAAGATGCCTAAATTCTTAATCTTGATTATTAAAATCAACCCCAAAATATTCATCAATCCTCTTTTGCTCTTTGCATCCTAATCACATAGTGAGGTCATTACCGTCTGTGTTCATCCAAGAAAGAATGAAAAGTATGGAGTTGGTGCAGTTTCATTATTAGTCACCCGAGACCACCAAACTTCAATGAATTAACAAGGCTTTAAAACGCCAAATGGTCGTTTTATTTGTTGTAACTATCTTGAGTCTAGAATCAAGATTTTTCACATCCATTTAAGTGGCCTTAACACATTTTACATTAAGATAAAACTCACTGTTAGTTGTATAATTTGTGTTATTGACTCTGGGGAAATTATTTGTGTAAGGAGACTTTGAGCAATAATCTCTTCAATTTGATGCTTTAAAATTTTTCTACGTGTTGTGCAACATGCTACTAAAGAACTGGGAATCACAGAAAGAAAAGAATTGGTGATAGAAAAGGAAAACATTCATCTTTTCTAAAAGTTACAGTAAGGTTTCTTGAGTTAAACAATAGTATAGCAAAAAAAGACTGCAATTATTCCATCTAAGGTTTATGCCCAATGTCCAATGGAAGTGTACTTTTTAAGAATTTTTCTTTAGAAACTGATGTAACCATGTGCAGAGACACATAAGAACCGTAGCTGTAAATGTAAATGAGTTATAACTGTATAGTGGTGGTAAAACTATGTCTTCAACTCAAGATTTTCCCCCTGATGGTCTCTGATATTAGTCATGCTACCTGATCAAACCCTGTGCCAGTAACTTAGGAAAATGTAATCAATTTCATTAAGCAATAGATTTAATGTAAAAAGCACAGGTAGGTTCCATAGATTATCTGTGATATAATTCTGTTTCTGACCTTAAATTATTTAAATTGCTGTACACCCTAAAATACTTTAGTTTATTATTTCCCTATGTGATTTTTGGGATCACAATTGGAAAGAATATATATATCTTTAACCAGTGAAACCCCAAGTGACTAACAGCCAATCAACAAATATTTATTTAGCACCTACTGTATATTAGGCATCATGTGAGGTGCCGGACCACTGCTCTCTTAGTTGCTAACACAAAATCATAGAATAAGCAAATACATTACAAAACTGCTTCCTTTTCATCACATTCTCAAAGGTGTGTATTTTCCCATAGCTGTCATCAGTTTTCCATTTTACCTAAAATGGCACTCAAGATGCCAGGATGCAAAGGATTAAAGTTTAAAGGATGCATGTAATTTAAATGTTCTCTTTAACAGTGAGTAGCTATGTTTTTGATTTCCTAAAGTGTAATTGGTTTCCCTTTACAAAAGTCTGAGGATAATGTAATAAAATATCCAACATGGATCGACCACTTTGTTTTCAGCCCAGTTGTCCCCTTTCTTAGTATTCTTTTCTTTTTAAAATTATCTTTGGGTAGCTTGAGTTAACTAAGTCATTTATTTTATGTATATACATAAAATACATTAGATCATAAAACTAGGAAATTCTTAGTAAGGAACTAAACCAAAATTTGACTAGATGTGTATTTACAAATAAGATTTCTGCTATCATTCTTTAAACATGCTCTGAAGTTCAGTGGTGTTAAATTGTTTTGTGAAACGGAACAGGTATTTGTCTTATTTCAAAATCTTAAAATATGTTTAAACAGTTCTACTTTCTAAAATAAAATGTTAGACCCCAAAATATATTAATCAACAATTGAAAATAAAGAGGTAAGTAGACTTGTAAAAAATTACAGAAATAATCCTCTCTGAACTTTACTATCATTGATGTCAGATATGAATAAGACAAAAACTTCAATTTATCCAAGGGTATGAAAGTTACAGTTTATAGACATCCAGAGTGTCTTCAGGATGTCTAATTTGGGGGGTTTTATTTGTTTTGATTTTGTTTGGCTAATTACGTTTTCTCAAAAACACTTCAACGTTAGCTAAATATTTGTTTGTTTTTAGGAGCTCTCAGAAAATGAAGCAGTCGGATCTTATTTTTCTGTGAAGTCTTTCTGTTGGAGGGTAATGTCTAAATCCTTTATGTTACTATTCTTGACTTGGGGCTCTAGTAACTTTGAAAGTTATACGTGAACTAAGAAATTCACTTTTTAAACTAGGCTCTCTGAGAGGTGTATTCCTTTGCCTCCTCTATTTGAAGTCATTTAGGTGGCTGACTCTTTCATTTCTTCATTTATAAAAACTAAGAACTTCATGTATTTCATACATTGCCTTGAAGTCATTTCCTTTTGGAACTGACTTTACCCCAAATTCTTAACAGCAAGAGGCCTACGAACATGCCAGGAATCGGATGGGTTCATTAAGACTTATCTAGAGGGCCCGTTAAGGTCCTTTTTCCCTTCTTGTAAAATCTGCTCCATTGTTTGAGAAAAATTTCCTTCTATAATGTGATCTTTTGCTATATACATACTAAATAATCCATGTTCTTTCTTTGAAAAAAAAATCCCATGAATTAGAAAACAGCAGCTCTGCTTTGTATTTAAATGTAAAAAATGAAGATTCCACAGAGAATTTGTTTTAAATGCTATTGCAATGCAATATTATTTACTCTTCATGACCTAAGCATAATGAGCTCTGCCATCCATTTTCTCTGCTGTAACTCTGCATTATGCCCAGGGTGACTCATCACTAAGACACTTACTGCTTTGCCTTCAAGTTTCCCACTTTCTTTGAAAATTCATACTTGGTACATGACTACCTAGCAATCGATGCACAATGAAAATGCTACACTCACAGGGTTTTGCCATTTTCTTTTCTTAGCTCTTACACTGCTCATGACCCAAAACTACCTTTCTCCTTTAGGATTGTGTCTCTTAAGCAGACTGGCAGGTACTAGACTAAGTCGTGCATTTACTTGACCAGTGAGCAAGTGTAAACCACACCCATCCATCTTCTGACCCCTCTGCATACACTTTCTTTGCAATCTTTTATTGTTGTGAGCTTATTTTAATTACCATAGCCCCTTCATGTCCTTTCAGTCTACTGACAGCTGCCTTCACTAATGTTATTCTGTATCTTTGATAAAATAATAACTCCTCTTCTATGTCCATGCATTATGCAAGATCACATGGAGTGACTGCTTTTGAATTGTCCCATTCTTTAAGTGGAAAATGACTTTTTGTAAAAATTTTGTCTCTGTTTTCTTAAGACCCACAAATATGGTGAATTCATATAGTGTACTCCTTTGCTGAGAGAGCAGAATTCAGGGGTGTTCTGTGTTAAGTTTGTTCTATATGCAGCAAATGTGCAGACCGAGCATTAGAAATGAAGACTTGCCACTGGGACCAACTGCCTAAGTAATACTTTTTAGCGGTTTCCCTTTCCAATGACTCTTTCAACATCTTCCTTCCACTTTGCTACTTCCAACTTAGCTTTTAACTTATCAGTACTTTCCATTTGGTTGTATTCTTCTTTACATATTCGTTATTAACCTTCCTCAATCTCTTGATCTGTCTTATAGAATAACAAATACACAAATTTAAAAGATAGCTTTTTTTGTATCTGAGGTATAGTTGGTATAATGTCTTTTTTCTGAGCATATGTTGAGTGACAAACAGGTTGAGTCATAAAGGCAGAACCTTTAGGGGTCACTTATTCTACCATTGAGGAAACTAGGGCCCAGAGAAGTGACGCCATTGCGCTGAAGTGCCTAGATGGCGTGATCGGGACCAGTACTTTGCTCTCGCTGAAGGTTATGGAAATAAATGTTTTGGTGGAGGCTTAAAGCAGCAGAGTTCCTTTTTGAGTTGCTAAATAGGAAGATAATGTATAAATAGAACTGCCCCTTCGTTTGTCTTTATTGACACCCCTTCAGACTTTTTGCATCTACGTGGCCCTTCACAGCTCTTCAAGCCGCCAATGGATGGGGGTGTTTGAGGGCTCTGGTGTGGCTGTGTTTGAGGGCCCGTTTTACAAATTCAGAAAGTCAGTGACCAAATCCGCTTTGGGTGAGTATGATCTTTAATATTCACATTCAAGGGTCGCTCTGATAATCAGCCGCATTGCTCTTTGACGGGGCAGTATTTGTATTCTGATGAACTTGTAGAGGCGGTATAAACACAAGGAGGTTTCCCATCGGCGTTTTCAGATGGGCAGAAAACCTAAATAGCTCCGACACAATCTTACATGAAGAGTTATGTGTGCTTTGTGAGTTTAACAGGATGTAATTTGAAAGAAAACTTTATCAGGATATTTATAAGGATTAATACATGTATCCAGGAGATAGCAACTGAGTTAACACTGAGTGAAGCGAAATCCTGGTGAGAACTTGCTCAGTGAGTATTGGTGCTACTTGCTGTATCTTCACTTTCTTGAGAACAAAATAAGACTGAAGTGATACAGGGATTCATTTTTCAAAAGCATAACATAATTCATCAAAACTTGGTATCTTAGGCCCCAGAACATTAAGCAATGAGTATGGCGATTACCATGTTCCTCATGAAAGTAATAAAAATTATGTAAAGCCAATTGGGTTTCTCTAAGTCAGAATTAAAGACTTTTAAGTTCCCACTAAAGAAGGATAACTCAGTGCAGTTTTTTTTAGATATTTAGCACATTTAAGTTAGTTCCCAATTATCTCCTTGACTAGACTTCTAGATTTTGATGACTGAGAGTTAATAGAACAAACCATCTGATAAGAACATTGTAGTGAATTAAAGGGAAAATTTAATATTGTTTAAATAGTGAAGGCTGGCCTACACCAAGATTGCTCATATAAAAAGTGGAGAAATGGGTCATAATATAAAATGAGCAAAACAAGTGCATAGAGTACAGAACAATTAGTTCTACCAAGGTATTACCTGAGGGTCAAATAAAAGTGTGGCTGGAGGAGGGCCCTGCAGACCAAAGAGAAGAGGTACTGGTTCTGTAAAACAAGAATGTGATCCTGTTCTAGAGGGTTTAAACTCTGAATTCAACAGTATCTGACATAAACCCAAGAACAATTCAGGCATTATTTTTATCTTTAGGTATGAAAGCAAGACCCTCAAAAATATTTGTAACTTTTAATTAAAAATCTCCAAAAAAGAAGTCTCTATAAGTCAAACCCAGGACTCATTATTTCTTTACCATATCATTGGTGAAAACCAACAGATTACTTTAACAAACCAACAAGATTACAACATACATGATGATTTGTGGCTAGTATATATTTTGAGCAAATAATGTAAAAGCTGAAAAACTTTTGTTTGGCCACAATTAAATTTAGAAAAGGTAGTTAAAACATCTGCAGTAAACATAAATATCTTCTTGATGCCATAAATTGTATCAAGAAGCCATAGAAATGGGAAAGAAAGTTTAAGGATGAAAACCAGCAGAATTTCTCTAAGGATTATAGTGCCAGTGAATCACCTTCTAAGAAAAAAGGGATCGAAGCTTTTTTATTAGTTGAGACACTTCAAACTAGGCCAGACAAAGCACTGGGAGGGTTTTCTATAAATGCAATCATGTTTTGAAAGGGTGGATGGGCTGTAGAACAAATCTACTTGTTGAACTTCATCATCCAGGTGCAATTCACTGGAATAAACTCAGCAGGAAAAGGAAAAGATAGGACATGCCTGTGCCTGGGATTGAGCTAATAATTGCTCCAGGCTCCAGGCTTTGCAGCACAAAACAGTCACTCTCGGCTGACATTATCTCTTCTTTGTAGTATCTCATGGATCATTTGATTAAATAAAAGTATGTGTACCTCTGTGCGAAAGTAGAGAAAAGGGTTGACTCCCAGCTATTGTAAAAATACAAGCAATGTATTTCACTCCAGTTTCCTAGGGTCTGGGTCTCATTTGGAAGGATTAGGTCATTCACCAGTAACAAAATCCAGGATAACAAAAGCCAAGGATTATTTGCACATATCAGGGAGAAAATTGGTGTGACTGAGTGTTCCTTTAGCCACATGTTAAGTCTAAATAGATTTCTTGGGTTTTGATCTGTTTTTTAATCAGGATCTAGAACAGCATATCTCCTATTATTAGTGATCCAGTTTTTCAGGGAGTAGAATTAATAAGATTTATTAACTAGAATCAAAATACAGAGATACAGAGATGTTCTCAATTATATACAAGATTCTACAACTTCACCTTATTAATTATTAGACTATAATTTATTATAGAGTACAGTTAACTTTCATATGCTTTACTGAACAATATATGGTAGAGTTTACTACTTGCTAACTTATATTTCCTCTAAGCTCCTGATTAGCCTTTCTTGATAGTCTATACTGAAAGATATATTTCATCTAACCTAAGTCAGAGTATTTCAACAAATCCTGTACAGATGATTTTTTATATCATGAACTTCTTAGGCATTGCCCCCAAAATGAGATGTGGTGGACACAGTCATCAGTTAGGTATCAGCAACCCCAGATTCAAATCTCAGCCTTGCCGATCTCTAGCCATTTGGCACTGAGTAGGGTATTTATCTTTTCTGTGCATCAGTTTCTTTATAAAAATACTTGTCATGACTGGAAAAACCCTGAAGTGTGAAAATTACAGCACATAGTAGTTGCTCAATGCAGGTTTATTTCTCTCTGTATAATCTAACCTACCTTTCAGGCTGGCCTAGTCTAATCCTCCCTGTTGATGGTATTAGAGCTGACAAAGCTCATCTCATACTACTACTGTTCAGAAACTTTGTCTAGCTGCACTAGAAGTCATTTGATACAAACTTTCAGCCCCACTCTGATAATTTCTTATACAGCTGCATCTTAATACATCTCTGGCTGTTCTTGTTCTTAATAGTGAAGACCTTTTGCTTGCTTTTTTAGGAGCAAAGGCAACAAAGGGAAGTGTTATATGGGGCAAAATTTCTCTCTTGCTTTGGACATCTCTCTTTAATCAGTATGGGGGATTCACATGTGGGATGCAGCTAATATGATCATGGTTATTGCCTGCCCGTGTAACATTTATTCTTCTGGAACCTTACCACATTTTTATGTTGGAAACAAGTCTCAAGAAATTTTTGAAACACCAGACTTGGGGAAATGATTCTTTTCATAAATTCTCTTACAATGTTTCTTTTCTCTGCTACAATTATTAACAAAAGCCGGAAACCACTTACATAGGATCCATCACCCTACAATCTCTGTGCTTTATTCTCTTGACCACTGCAGCATTATGCTGTGAAGGAAATGGAGGCGGGAAACTGTTGTTGCCCAGGCAATTATCTTCATTCAGAAGATATTTTCTGGGAGTGACTTGAGAAACAAATACATATTGTTTCAAATTATGTTTTTTGAAGAATAATGCTAACTTCTAATTGAAATGAGGTGTTGCTAGTGGCCCAAAGCTTTCCTGTACAGCTCTGATCATTCATTTCCATCCAGACGTGCGGCAGGCCTGCTTTCCCTGTCCTGGGCGTCTGCAGAGCAGAGCTTCAGACTGCTTATTACCAAAATGCACAAGTAAGTTCAACCATTCAGTTTACTTTTTTTTTCTGAGCTTGCATGAGCTGTGAACTCTCATGGCTGACTTACTGCTCTGAAAGCCTATTCCCTCTCCTAACTTCTTTTAGTCACATGAAAAGGAATTGAAATCTAAAATTCCTTCTCAAGGAATAATATGTGTAAACTAATATTCTCTTTAAAATGCTAGCTCACTAGTTCTAAAATCTTATGAAAGACACATTTCACTAATTGCCTCCGATCTGAAATTTATATCATTACCTGATATCTTGATATTCTGTATTAAATCTGAACTTGGATGAATTTTTCTTAGGAGAGTGGGTCTCAAACTTTGGTGTGCATGAGAATCACGTGGAGCACATGCTGGAGATACACATGCACTCTGCTCCCCGAGAACTGAATCACATCCAGGGGGGGTCAGGCCTAGCGATTTCAATGAACTTCCCACTACGATTTGGGAATTACGGCTTTAAAAGATCAAAGATTACTCCTCCTCCTGCAGAACTGGCTTTCTGCTTTGAGGCTAGGTTAGTTTCCCTTTTTATTCTGCCCTCCTTTTTGATTTCCCTCCTCAATTAGAATTCCATTTCGACGAGGACATAGTTCAGAACATTACCTTAGACAACGAAGGACCAGCTGTAATACGTTAATTTGTTGAGGGATATCTTGGATTTGTTTCCCACTCCTTGCCATTTAGGTGCTCAGTAAGTAATTTTTGGTTGACTGGTTGTCAATACTTAATGTGTATCATTTACATACATCCTATGAGGAAAAACACCAGCAAAGGAAGGAAATAGTAAATTATGCAAACTTCACATCATTTTTCAGTAGGCTACTACTTCTCTCTTTAAATACTCCAGCTACCCAGACCCGTCAGCTTTCCTAACCAGTAAATTTAGAAGCAGGACTAAAGAAGGACTTTAATTAGCATATGTACTCTCCGTACCAGAGAGTGGACAAAGTGTAGTTGCAGCGATTAATCACAGTGATCAGGACCTAAGAGCAGGCCCGCGCGTGTGCACCTTGGAAGTGGCAAGGCAGGGGTCTGCACACTTGACTGTGTGTCAGAACTCCTTGACCGCAGGTTAAGCTAGTGCTGTGCCCACCCCCAAAGCTTCTGATTCCCTTGGTCTGGGGTGGGGCTAACAAACTTGAATTTCTAACAGTTTCCTAGGTGATACTGGTGCCATTGGTCTGTGGACCACACTTTGAGAACTTTGCTGTACAGAGGAAGGAAACTTTAAACAGAGCAACAAAGCGACTCAGAAAGTACCTTGGAGAGCAATGGAGCTAGTAGTTTTCAAAGGTTTTTTTGGGGGGAGGGGGTTGTAGAATTCCACTTGCCACCATCCCTTCAACGAGCTTCCCAAAACTCTGGCTTAAAATTAAATAAAAGTAAAAATTACTATCTTAATTAGGTTACATTTCTTTGTTTATGGAATATTCTTTTTTTCTGTGTAGGCTCCCAACATACAGACACCCCTAACTTGCACACAGACAAAGAAAGTGCTCTTAGTAGAGTCTGGGAAAGCATAGATAAGAAAACTGAGGTCCAGAGAGGGAGCTACGTGCCCAAGTCACATAGTCAGAAATGGCTGGAAAGATGCAAGTGGATGTTTATGTTAAGCTCTTACCTCTTCTACTGTTAATAGCCTAAGTTTCTTTCTTTCCCCTTTACCTTATAATTTTATTTCAAGTTCCTGTTCTTCACACTTAGACTAAATATTCATCTGTTTCATGACTGTGTAGTTACTCAATCAAATCACAGCTGAATTATAGAGTTTCTTTTTAGTAAAGTACCACTCACAAAATATTGAATAAGGAAAAAATCACTTCAAAAAATGTTATCAGTTAGTATGCCTCTGGAACTCCCCCTTTTTTTCTTTTGACCTTTTGTGCAAATCACCTTAATTCCCAAATTCATTAGTTCTGTTTTTGTGAAGGAATCGTTCTCCCTCCTCCCCCTTAGCTTCCATTCAAGAACCCAATTTAGCTTTACTAAATAAAGATGTTGTGTAGCCTAGATTACACCCAGCTATCATTTGTCTGAGTGTAGTGTATGACTTTTGCTTCTAGAGTACATACAAATGTCATTAGTATATCATCCATCATCAAGCTAAAATATTATAAGTATCAATACATGTGCCCATATAATAGGAAGGAGATTCCATGCATTAGCCATGTAAGAAAATCTAGACTGGAATGTCATTTCCAATATAATCAACTCACTGAACTGGAGAGTACCCTTTAGCCACATTATACTTAAATCATGATTACTTTTAAACCTAGGAGAGAGTCTCTGCCCTAAAGACCAGAACTGGGAGATCTCAGGAATAAACGTCAGCAATATTGTGTTCTAGTCGTAGCCCTTCCATTTAATTAGCTCTACCACTCTGAGCCTCGGACTCCTGATCAGTAGAACGGGGATCCCAGGCCTTCCTTGCCTTCTTACTGCCCAGGGTTTTAGTGCAAACTAAATGATAAAATGTACACATATACACGGTTAAGTTCTGAAGCCCTATATTAATGGGTACTTATTAATTTGTTCTTCTTTGCTTTTCACTTTCCACAAATTCGTTTTCCTTCTTTCCTCTTTTCCACTCATATTCCTGAACAAAAGTTTCAGACCCAAATTTCAGAACCTGATTCTTTAGAGTGCTGTTAGAGGAAATTTTAACAGAATCAGAAGTGGTTAGAGATTGATAGATGACAGATGATAGATAGATAGATAGATAGATAGATAGATAGATAGATAGATAGATATAAAAAATAAAAACACTGAAATCTGTTGCCACATTATATAATAATAAATAATGTGAAGTCTTAAAACCCCTTGAAGATCAATTGGTGCCATGAATTCTAAATAATTATTTCAATCTGAGAAATTCTTGGTTCAAACAAAATCCGATGTGGCGACCAAATATGTAAAACAGACGGGAGCAGAGGGACTCTAGCTGAAGTGGGGCATGGAGTCCTGTGGAAGTCAAGGTGCTCCGTCCGATGCACTTTGGAGCACAGTTGAACAATGCTCTTGGAGCTCTCAGAGGTGAGGGGTGTGTAGACAAAGTTGATACTAATAAGGTAGAGCCACCAAACAATGATGTTCAAAATGTGCTGGTTACCAAGGGAAGGAAATATGCAATATGGTTTAGAAAGATTTCCATTAAAATGTTCAAATATTTAAAGTATTATATTTTGAAGAACATAGTTTTCAGTTTTGTAATAAAACTCCTTGAAATGCATGACTTTTGATGACAAATAAAAATGGCTTTGGCATTACTGGGGTATGGAAACCAGGTAGGGCTTTAAAGTGGGAGGTGGAGTTATTCAAAATAGGCTATAACTTTGTAATGTTAATGTAGAAGAAATTAGGCCAAAAGGAGAGCTAATCCATAATTTAGAAATGGAGTACTTTGAGTTTGAGAAAAACATTGAATTTCTTCATGAATTGACTATAAGTGGAGAAAACATGCTTGACAATATGAAAGAAACAGCATTTGTTATGATTCTGCTGGGTTCTGAACCAGATTGAAAAGGTTTTAAAATTTTAGCACTTTCTCTGCTTGTTTTATGTATTTAGTTCAAAGAGATTAATATGTATGGCCATTTTTAGTAGACTTGTTAATTTTTTTAAATTCTGATGTTCATTGGCCTGAATATTGTGATTTAGAATTGAGCATAGTAAAAACATTAAAGAAAATGTTCAAATACTAGAATGGCAGTAAATTCAGAAACATACCTACTGATATAAATCACATATATAATTTTAAAAATTTGTGATGTGAGGTTCAGCATAAGCAAGACATCTCAGGTGGGCGTATTGACTTTGTTTTCTGTTCTGTGGTACCTTAAATAGTTCCTTGGTGAGCTGAAACTCAGTTATCTTCTAATGTGGCAAGAAAGAAAATTTTAAGTTGTATGAATAGACCTTGCAACTACTCTTACAACTGAAAACCACTTGTAAAATCCATTTATAAAATGAAAAAAATTTTTTCAAAAAGTATAATTAAAAATTAAATAGCACAGCGTGGATGAGGACTTTGATATTTACATATTTATTTATATATAGTTTGACATAGGCATATTTGACATATATGCAAATATCTCTGATATTCTTGAAGTATCTACATCTTACAAATTTTAAGACTGGAGAAACCAGACTTTATTTTTAGCAGTTACCTCTTTTTGACCACCTACTTAACCTTAAATTTATCATATGATAACTTCACATTTATTGTTTTATAATAAATAATTAATAATCCAGACATTATTTTTATTTTTTAAAGATTGTAACTATTTTTTAATTTTGAAAAATTACAGCAACTGGGGAAAGGGTAATGCCAAATGAGGTATTTTGGTTTAAAACACAATAAGCTAACTCTGTTTTCCTCTGCCAAAAGTTTCAGACCCAAAGTTTACGCCTATCAGATGTACACAGAAAATCACATCTTTGGAGAGGAATAGTCAGCATCACGCTGATTGAGGGGCGAGATCTCAAGGCGATGGACTCAAATGGACTGAGTGACCCCTATGTGAAGTTCCGGCTCGGGCACCAGAAGTACAAGAGCAAGGTGACCATATCCCTTTTGTGTTCTTTTCAGTGGTGGTTAATAGCCATGCTTTGGGAGATGAAAGCCCTAGGCACTTTTAAAAATGCTTACCGGAACTTCTTTTGAACGTCCTCACGAAACAAGAGGTGTTATATTGCATTTGTATTACAATTCTATTGCATTTCTCACTTAATGTGCTATGGTGACTTGGGTAAACTACTGAACTTCATGTCTCAATTTCTTCATCTATAACACAGGAATAATAGCAGGAACTATCTCTTTAAAAAAATAAAAGGCTGGAACAAACCTAATGCCTGGAACACGAAGTGCTGAAAGAGTATTGGTCACTATTATTATTACAGCTAGCACTAAAATCATTACGGCTAATATTATTTCACATGCCATAAAAACCTCTGTACCTTACTCTGAACCATTTTATTCAAGCTGACTTGTGCCGGTATGGATTGCCAGTTGTTTGTCTTTTTTTAATTTAGAAAACAAAGGGCCAAATTCCTGCGACTACTACTAGCAGTGTGCCATGGGGTGAGTTACTTCACCGCTCCGTGCCCCAATTCCCTATCTGTAAAGTTAGAACTAAAACGATGCCTCCCTAATAAAGTTACTGAGCAGACTGAATGAATAGGTTATTCAGGCACAGGGCTTGGAATACTGCCTCACCCATAATAAATACCCAATAAATGATCGTCGCAGAAGGAAAAGGAAGAGTAGCTGCAGTAGTAAGAAATGCATTGTGTAATAACAATTCCATTAGTAGTAATAAATACTATGTTTTATTAAATAATCATATTATTGATAGAAGTAGTAATAATTAGTAAAGGTCATTATAGTTGTAGTTATATTTTGGGGCACAAGTCTTATCTGTGTTATACCCAAATACAACCTCTTCAAGGGTCAGCTTCTACAGCTGGTATTTGTAGACAGCTTGGAACTACTCATTACACCCATCTTGGGTTAAGAATACCATGCTCCGAGCGCTCCTCTCCCCCAGTGCTCCAGCGGGAGGAGAGGATTCAGAGCCGGGAGGGAGTTGAAGTCTGGGCCGGGAGCGCCGACACCCAGCCTGCGGTGTAGCGGAGGTTGAAGAGACAGAGGGCACACGGTCCCAGCCCGGAATGTGCAAGTTGCCCACGGCAGGCTCTGGGAAGGAAAAAGAAGGGAAAAAAAAAGGGAAGAAAAGCGCGCGCTCTTTCTCAGCGGTCGTAAAGAGACAGGAGCTCAGTAGAGGGGCCGGATAGTCCCGCAAGCTGAGCCCAGCACGTTGGAAGTCCTGGGGAGCTTTGGACCCCTTAGCTGCCGACTGGGAAAGGGGGGCTGCTATTAAGACCCCCACAGAGATCAACAGCTTCCCATTCTTTCCCAACCCAGCCAGAGCTATAAAGGGCCTTGCAGAGCAGTGTGGCCATGGCTCTGGAATAGTGGAGCAACAGCGCCACCTACAGCATTCACACCGAACACACACCCAGGGGCTTTTTTTTTTTTCTTTTTCGTTATTGTTTTTTCTCCCCTTTCTTTTCCTTTTTTTTCTTTCTCTCTCTTTCAACAGCCTCCCATTCACTCTCACCCCAGCCATAGCTTTAAAGGGCCGTGTGGAGCGACGTGGCCACGGCTCTGGAATAGTGGAGCAATAGCGCCACCAACAGCATTCACACAGAAACCAACCCCAGTGGGCGTTTTGGTGTTTTTGTTTTTGTTATTGTTTTTGTTGTTGTTGTGTTTTTTCTTTTACGTGTTGCTGCTTTTTCTTTTTCTTTCTTTTCTTTTCCTTTTTCTCTCTCTCTTTTTACATTTTTTATTAGTAGAAGTATTATTTTTTTTCTTTTCTTTGTTTTCTTTTTTTCTTTTCTCTCCTCTCTTCTCTTTCCTTTTTAAAGTCATAAAAAGCCCACCGGACATACGTGACAACTACCAACAACTAATTCTATAGTCATGAGAAGACAGAAGAATATGATACAGACAAAGCTTCAGACAAACACCACCCCAGAGAAAGAATCTGAAGGAATCGACATGCATAGTCTTCCAGAAAAAGAATTCAGAATAAAAGTCATAGCCATGCTGACGGATCTACAGAAAAATGTGCAAGAGCTGAGGGAGGAAGTGAGGGAAGTGAGGAAAGACAATGCAGAAATGAGACAAGCCATTGACGGGCTCAACAGCAGATTGAATCAGGTTCAAGACACGATCAAGGAATTACAAGACAGGGACCAGGAATACAAAGAAGCTGAGGCAGAGAGAGATAAAAGGATCTCTAAGAATGAAAGAATATTAAGAGAACTATGTGACCAATTAAACGGAACAATATTCGCATAATAGGAGTACCAGAGGAAGAAGAGAGAGAAAAAGGGATAGAAAGTGTCTTTCAAGAAATAATTGCTGAAAACTTCCCCACGCTGGGGAAGGAAATAGTCTCACAGTCCACGGAAGCCCACAGATCTCCCAACACAAGGGACCCAAGGAAGACAACACCAAGACACATAATAATCAAGATGGCAAAGATCAAAGATAAGGACAGAATATTAAAGGCAGCTAGAGAGAGAAAAAAGATTACCTACAAAGGAAAACCCATCAGATTGTCATCAGACTTCTCAACAGACACCTTACAGGCCAGAAGAGAATGGCATGATATATTTAATGTAATGAAACAGAAGGGCCTCGAACCAAGAATATTGTATCCAGCACGATTATCATTTAAATATGATGGAGGGATTAAACAATTTCAAGACAAAAGAAAGTTGAGAGAGTTTGCCTCTCATAAACCACCACTACAGGATATCGTAAACGGACTGCTCTAGAGGGAAATACCCCTAAGGCTAAAAAGATGTCACCAGAGAAAATAAAATCATAGCAAAGAAAGCAGACCATCCAAATACCAACTAAAGGCAAAGAATAAAACACCTAATATATAAAGAAAGGAGGAGGAAGAATAGGAAGGGAGAGATAAAGAAACATCAGATGGTGTTCACAATAACTTAACAAGAAAGTTAAGTTAGATTTTCAGATAGTAAAAAGGCAACCCTTGAACCTTTGGTAACCACGAATCTAAAGCCAGCAATGGCAATAAGTACATATCTATCAATAATCACCCTAAATGTAAATGGACTGAATGCACCAATCAAAAGACACAGAGTAACAGAGTGGATAAAAAAGCAAGACCCATCTATATGCTGCTTACAAGAGACTCACCTCAAACCCAAAGATATACACAGACTAAAAGTGAAGGGATGGAAAAAAATATTTCAAGCAAACAACAAAGAGAAAAAAGCAGGTGTTGCAGTACTTGTATCAGATAAAATAGACTTCAAAACGAAGAAAGTAGCAAGAGATAAAGACGGACATTACATAATGATAAAGGGGTCAGTCCAACAAAAGATATAACCATTATAAATATATATGCACCCAACACAGGAGCATCAGCATATGTGAAATAAATACTAACAGAAGTGAAGGAGGAAATAGCAATGCAATTATTCTAGGAGACTTTAACATGCCACTCACTCCAAAGGATAGATCAACCAGGCAGAGGATAAGTAAAGACACAGAGGCACTGAACAACACACTAGAACAGATGGACCTAACAGATATCTACAGAACTCTGCACCCAAAAGCAGCAGGATACACATTCTTCTCAAGTGCACATGGAACATTTTCCAGAATAGACCACATACTAGGCCACAAAAAGAACCTCAGTAAATTCAAAAATATTGAAATCCTACCAACCAACTTCTCAGATCACAAAGGTATAAAACTAGAAATAAATTTCAGAAAGAAAGCAAAAAGGCTCACAAATACATGGAGACTTAACAACATTCTCCTAATGAATCAATGGGTTAACGACCAAATCAAAACAGAAATCAAAGAATATATGGAGACTAATGACAACAACAACACAAAGCCACAACTTCTGTGGGACACAGCGAAGGCAGTCTTAAGAGGAAAGTACATTGCAATCCAGGCCCATTTAAAGAAGGAAGAACATTCCCAAATGAACAGTCTAAGGACACAATTATTGAAATTGGAAAAAGAAGAACAAATGAGGCCCAAAGTTACCAGAAGGAGAGACATAATAAAGATCAGAGAAGAAATAAATAAAATTGAGAAGAATAAAACAATAGAAAAAAATCAATGAAACCAAAAGCTGTTTCTTTGAAAAAATAAACAAAATAGATAAACAACTAGCCAGACTCATTAAGAGAAAAAGAGAATCTACACACATAAACAGAATCACAAATGAGAAAGGAAAAATAACGACGGACCCCACAGAAATACAAAGAATTATAAGAGAATATTACGAGCATCTATATGCTAACAAGCTGGAAAACCTAGAAGAAATGGACAACTTCTTAGAAAAATACAGCCTTCCAAGACTGACCAAGCAGGAAACAGAAAAACTAAACAGACCAATCACCAGCAATGAAATTGAATCGGTAATCAAAATACTACCTAAGAACAAAAGCCCTGGACCTGATGGATTCACCTCTGAATTCTACCAGACATATAGAGAAGAAATAACACCCATTCTCCTTAAAGTTTTCCAAAAAATAGAAGAGGAGGGAATACTTCCAAACTCTTTCTATGAAGCCAGCATAACTCTAATACCAAAACCAGGCAAAGACCTCACTAAAAAAGAAAATTACAGACCAATATCCCTGATGAACGTAGATGCAAAAATACTCAACAAAATATTAGCAAACCGAATTCAAAAATACATCAAGAGGATCATACACCATGATCAACTGGGATTCATCCCAGGGATGCAAGGATGGTACAACATTCGAAAATCCATCAACATCATCAATCACATCAATAAAAAGAAGAACAAAAACCACATGATCATCTCCATAGATGCTGAAAAAGCATTTGACAAAATTCAGCATCCATTTTTGATTAAAACTCTCAACAGAATGGGTATAGATGGCAAGTACCTCAACATCATAAAGGCTATATATGACAAACCCACAGCTAACATCATACTTAATAGAGAGAAGCTGAAAGCTTTTCATCTAAGATCGGGAACAAGACAGGGGTGCCCACTCTCTCCACTGTTATTCAACATAGTACTGGAGGTCCTAGCCACGGCAATCAGACAAAACAAAGACATACAAGGCATCCAGATTGGTAAAGAAGAAGTCAAATTGTCACTATTTGCAGATGATATGATACTGTATATAAAAAACCCTAAAGACTCCACTCCAAAACTACTAGAACTAATATCTGAATTCAGCAAAGTTGCAGGATATAAAATTAACACACAGAAATCTGTTGCTGTCCTATACACTAATGATGAGCTAACAGAAAGAGAAATCAGAAAAACAATTCCATTCACAATTGCACCTAAAAGAATAAAATACCTAGGAATAAACCTAACCAAGGAAGTGAAAGACCTGTACTCTGAAAACTACAAGACACTCCTAGGAGAAATTAAGGAAGACACTAACAAATGGAAATGCATCCCATGCTCTTGGCTAGGAAGAATACATATTGTCAAAATGGCAATACTACCTAAAGCAATCTACAGATTCAACGCAATCCCTATCAAACTACCAACAGCTTTCTTCAATGAACTGGAACAAATAATTCTAAAATTCATATGGAACCAGAAAAGACCCCAAATAGCCAAAACAATCCTGAGAAGGAGGAATCAAACAGGGGGAATTACGCTCCCTGACTTCAAGCCACAGTAATCAAGACAATTTGGTACTGGCACAAAAACAGACCCACAGACCAGTGGAACAGAATAGAAAATGCAAACATTAACCCAAACATATACAGTCAATTAATATTTGATAAAGGAGTCTTGGATATTCAATGGAGAGATGACAGCCTCTTCAGCAGCTGGTGTTGGAAAAACTGGACAGCTACATGTAAGAGAATGAAACTGGACTACTGTCTAGCCCCATACACAAAGGTAAACTCAAGGTGTATCAAAGACCTGAATGTAAATCATGAAACCATAAAACTCTTAGAAAAAAACATAGGCAAAATCTCTTGGACATAAACATGAGTGACTTCTTCATGAACATATCCCCCCGGGCAAGGGAAACAAAAGCAAAAATGAACAAGTGGGACTATATCAAGTTGAAAAGCTTCTGTACAGCAAAGGACACCATCAGTAGAACAAAAAGACATCCTACAATATGGGAAAATATAGTCATAAATGATGCATCTGAGAAGGGGTTGACATCCAAAATATACAAAGAACTCACGCACCTTAACAAACAAAAAGCAAATAACCCAATTAAAAAATGGGCAGAGGACATGAATAGACACTTCTCTAAAGAAGAAATTCAGATGGCCAACAGGCACATGAAAAAATGCTCCACATCGCTAATCATCAGAGAAATGCAGATTAAAACCACAATGAGATATCACCTCACACCAGTGAGGATGGCCAACATTCAAAACACAAAACAACAACAAATGTTGGCGAGGACGTGGAGAGAGGGGAACCCTCCTACATTGCTGGTGGGAATGCAAATTAGTTCAACCATTGTGGAAAGCAGTATGGAGGTTCCTCAAAAAACTCAAAATAGAAATACCATATGACCCAGGAATCCCACTCCTAGGAATTTACCCCAAGAATGCAGCAGCCTAGTTTCAAAAAGACAGATGCAACCCTATGTTTATTGCAGCACTATTTACAATAGCCAAGAAATGGAAGCAACCTAAGTGCCCATCAGTAGATGAATGGATAAAGAAGATGTGGTACATATACACAATGGAATATTACGCAGCCATAAGAAAAAAACAAATCCTACCATTTGCAACAACATGGATGGAGCTGGAGGGTATTGTGCTCAGTGAAATAAGCCAGGCCGAAAAAGACAAGTACCAATCTCACTCATATGTGGAGTATAAGAACAAAGAAAAAAAAAAACTGAAGGAACAAAACAGCAGCAGACTCACAGAACCCAAGAACGGACTAACAGTTACCAAAGGGAAAGGGACTGGGGAAGAAGGATGGGAAGGGAGGGATAAGAGGGTAAAAGGGGCATTACGATTATCAGACATAGGGTAGGGGGGCACGGGGGGGACTGTACAGCTCAGAGAAGACAAGTAGTGATTCTCATCTCACTACGCTGATGGAGAGTGACTTTAATAGGGTTGGTGGGGGGGACCTGATGAAGGGGGTAGTTTAATCATCACAATATTGCTCATGTAATTGTAGGTTAATGATACTAAAATAAAATAAATTGTTAAAAAAAAAAAAAAAGAATACCATGCTACTTCAGTGAAATTACCTGCCCCTTGACATCATCATTTAGAAGACAGACTGCCTGGGTTCCTTCTGGCCCGGGAGGTGTTCATCAGTACCTAAGGTGGTGAGATGTCACAGAGCTGATTCATTAGCTGGTTGTAAGAACTGCAGGCAGGCTGATGGGTTACCTCACCGAGTGTCTGCATGGAAGGGGCGGGCATCACCTCTGACCTGAAGGAAATCATGTAGGGAAGACAATCACAAAAAAGAAAACTGAAAAGTTAGACTCTTCTTGGCCAAATAAGTGAGACAGACCACTCCCCAAGATGCCATAAGATTTCATCTAACCCAATTTGAATTACCATAGCATCCATCCAGTGCCATCATTTTTTTTCTGCCATGGGCTTAATAACATATTTTAAAGAAACTACTGATTCCAAAAAAAGGTACCTATGACCACTTCTATCTTGTCCTTTATCAATTAACATCATTCCCATGTTCTGGTAGGCTTAAACATTACTTATTTTTATAGTTCTGCTCTTTAGGTATGAAATATGAAACCCAGCTATGGACACGTGTCTCTCTTTGCTCTTTCTTTGCATGATCTATCGCTGATTAATTTCATATTATGAACTTTAAAAATTGTGATTCATTTGCATTACCTTTGCACATAACATACTTCATTGCTTTCAAAGTCTTTACATCTGAAGATGTGTCTCTCATACATTAAAAAGAGAAAAGGCCACTGCATGCCTCTCTCTAAAAAGAAAGAATAAGGAAACAAATAGGAATGTTGCTTAATCCAATGGTGAATGAAATCTTAAAATGCATCAATATGGGTCACTTTATTCATTGACTCCACCAGGTGTCTTATCCGAATAATAGAAATTACAAAATTGCACTTCAGATCAGATCTTTCTTGTATATACAGCATGGAGATTATACACACACCCATATTTATATTAATTCACAGACATTTTTGGCATATTGTTTTGGGGAAAGAGGTCTAAACCTGTAAACAAAGACTTGAGTCAGAGTCTAGATACTAAGACATAATGACCTTTGGCGGGTCACTTAACCTCTAGGTCTCAGTTCTTCCACATACAAAGTAGGGATGGTACACCGTTGTTGTAACTCTAAGGTAAAGCTTTGCCTGGCTATCCCAGAGTTACCTGTTTTTTCCTCCTGCTCCCACAGAACTTCACTGTCTGGTTTTTTTCTCATGTATTCAGCTAAGAATTCCTGTGTGGGCGGAGTAAGGAAAATAAAACAAAACCTAGGAATCCTTAGTTTCCTTTATTATGAGATGAGAGACTATGAGTTACATCTTTGTGTATAAAGTTGTTCGGTAAAATACATGCTAATATCTGAGTGAGTTGTTTCACTTACAGACATTTACCTTCTCTATGTAATACATCTCTCTCATCTGTGATTCAAGTGGTGTGGGGTGCCTTTTGTTTTCAGGGCACACCCTTTCGGGTTCTCTCAGACGATATGCAGCAAAGATGCTAGAGATCTAGCAACTCGTCTCCATCATTTCTGGGAGCTGTAGTTCAATTCTCACATTTACGTGCTTTTTAGATGGTATCTAAAGTGTTATCGATTTAATGGTCTCGAGTTAAGTTTTTTAAAAGACTGATTTGATGTGACAGTAATGACTTTTGTTTTCCCAGATTATGCCAAAAACGTTGAATCCTCAGTGGAGGGAACAATTTGATTTTCATCTCTATGAAGAGAGAGGTGGCATCATTGACATCACTGCCTGGGACAAAGATGCTGGGAAAAGGGATGATTTCATTGGCAGGTTTGTGAAGCTTGGTGTCTTTTGCTTCACCCTGCAGAGGGTGAATTTTGTTAAAAGGACGATTTCTTTCAGTCTGGTTATACTGGCCTTTTCTGGTTTACTGTACTGGAGGAAAGTATCTTACCATGTAAGGCAATGCTTGGGCGAACTGAGAAGTCTCTTTGAAGACTGACCAGTAGGTGGCAGTTTTGACCAGTTGATAGACAGGCTGTCTAATTCGATAGCCAGAAATTTTCTCCAGATGTCAGAAATGCTGTGTGTGAAAGCTATGGGAATTGAGAAAGAGGAATCTCATTTGATGTAAGATACTTAAAAGAACAAAGAGCATATTCATAGTCTGTAAAGTGATCTGAGATAATATCACTTTTCATAAAGCATATTGTGACCATGAAATGCATTGTTTCCTACAACTCTCTACAAGGTAGAGAATCTTTATAATCTCCTAAGAGTTCATAAATCTGCAGAGTCCCCAAATTTGGGTGAAGGAAACATGCAAGTGAGGCAGATCCATGTTAATCTGATAATGCAAGGAAGAAGAGAGTATTCTAAGGTTTATATGACATCTCTCCACAAGGAAGCTTATTTTGAATGACTGCTTGAATTATATGAGTTTTTTTCTTACTTAAAAGCCTGTTTTTCTACTTTTAGATAGTTATATATATGTCTTTGTAGCTGAGCAAATTGAAACCTGCTTGTACTGAAATAGAGCATGGTGGACAGAAGAATTTGTTAGTTTAGAAAATTCTTTCATCATTGCAGTTCACATGACTCCCAAGTCTCTAAACATACAGCTTGAAGAAATGCATACATGCTAATAATTATGAGAATTTTATGCTAGAAAAGCAAGAACAGAAATCCAACACAACATATTTATCTCTTCATTTCTTCTGTTATTCTGATACATAGGTTTTAGACAATGGTTTTCATCACAGAACTGTAAAGTAAGAGGTCAAAGCTAAGCTTTAGTTAACCTTTAGTACTTTGTTATAAAATGAAATGGGAATAGCACAACTGTAACCCAAAACTATGCTACATTTCAATCCTTTTTGAAGGATAGACCTTCATTAAATATTATTTCCTTCTGGTAAAATGCTATTTTCTGTATTTTCTGTATTTTCTAAAGTGCTCCCTCGTTCTATTAGGGATATACCACCATCTTAAATAGCAGTATGTCTGTTAATACACTGAATACATCTCATTATAATTATATGTCAGTGTTTCTCTCTCTCTCTTAACATGCTATGAACTCTGTCAAGTGGGTCCTGTCTTGTTATTCCTTGAATAATTAATTCATTTTCATACTTTATAGCAACATAAGATATACTTGACTACTGCAAGAAAATCAGAATGACTGTCATGTGTAACTTGCTACTTCAGTCTCATTACTTTATATTCAAAAATTTTTATGTTGGTTAAATAATGAAGTAATTGGAAAAATGTACTGGCTTCCTGTACTTCTGGGACCATGTTATATGAAGTCTTCTTATCCCTTTTCCTATGTTTTCTTCCATCATGAAAGATACCCTTTCATGTATTTTTTCTTCCTTTGAAAAGGATTTGGGAATTATGAAAATTTCTCAGTTCACTTGGTAGTGACCTTTCCCTCTCCTCACATGATAATGTGACTTCTTCAGGGGCATGACTTGTTATGTCACAGAAATGATTGGCAGAGGGGTGGACCTGCTTGTCTCACTTCATGTTGTTTCTATGAGTTTGTCCGTATTTTGGCAAATTCTGAAGAACAGTGGCAAACGGCTCATTTGAAGATCGGAGGGATTGCTCTAGGTAACTGGGAGAGCTGACTTACAAAGTCTGGAAAAAAAGAAGATACTGATGTTTGGAGCTTCTGGGTGGCTGAAGCCATGGAAGTGCAGGGAGAGTAGGCCACCCTGACGGGCGTGGAAGCCCTGTGCCCCTTCCCACGCACCCTGCCCTGGCACCTCTTCCATCTGGCTGTTCCCGAGGGAGATCCTTTTATAACAAACTAATCATCTAGTTGGAAGTGTATTCTCCCTTCTTACCTTTTCTTGCTGTTGGAGATGTTTACCACCCACGTATAGCTTCTGACTCGGGCTCTGCCTGGATGCTTGGATGAGTGTTCTGTGCTCACATCGATTACACAGGAGAACCCAGCGAGCAAGTCAAGGTGCCCTGGGCGCCATCACCCTTAGTGTCCTGCTGGGCTCTGTGCTCTGCTTCCCAATGTCTTGGTTGGATTAAAACTGGCATGGACAGTGAATTCAAAGGCTGCCATTAGAGAATTAGAGGAGTTTTAAAAATACTCCATTTTGAATGACTTACTTTTATTTCCAGTTTTTTTCTAAATATAACAAAAACTTATCTGGCATTAGCTTCATAAGAAAAAATACCCACCTTTGGTCACAGGCCAAACGTAATTGCCTATGAAAGTGATTTGGAGCCGAAAATCTTAGAGGAAACAAGAGCACAGGGGTAGATAAGATGCTTCCTCAGAACGCTTTTGAGTATCAATTTAAAGCACTTTACATACAAGAAAAGGGAATTATTGTTGAATTTTGAGATAATCAGAGGTGGCCAATAGAAACTTGTCATACTCTCAGATAATTTAACAAAGATGCCTGTTGCACAAAAAGGAAATGACTTTGGTAAATCATTGTTTCAAATCTGTTCAATACCCAGATTGCACCAGACACTCTAAGGCATCTAACTTGATGCTTATTAAATTGTACTTTATACACGTCCTGCCATGGAAAAACAATATGTCATCATACCCAAGAGGCAGGCAAGTAATGTCACCTGTGTTTCTGTGAAGGTTGTATGGTAACAGTAGAAGTAATAGAATTCCTTGGTTCCTAGAATAGTTTAGAAGAGAATTGACTTACCTTCCAATTAAATTTGACTCTTAAGAGTAAAGTAATAGGAGTAAGACTGTCACCGTGCTTTCTTTTGCTAGCTCTCATTACAACATTGTATATATTATAAAAATATTTATTTTTTTGGAATATACTTGACATATATGTAAATTTAACGTATACAAATGTTTTGGTACATCTATATATTGTCGTATGATCGCCATGTAGCTACAGTTAGCCCCTCTATCACATCACATAAATGCCATTTTGTTTTTGTGGTTGGAATAATTAAGATACGTCCATATTAACTTAAAAATAGGAGAGACTGCTGGGAGTTGGCTGGTGGCTGGTGAGTAAATTTAAAGTTGGCCATGGAGGCTAATACCATCCCTTCAGTGGCTAATAACTTTTTTAAGGATAGTGTATAAATTCAGTCCCAAATTTCAGAACACTTGTATGGCTTAGATTATCTATGTAGGCTAGTTTATTGTCTTATGGTTTTGTTATTGTCTTCTTTATTTTCCAGTTTTATTCACATACAGTATCTTTTTAATATGTGCTTTATAAATGTATACTTAATGACAGGGCTTTTTTTTTTTCATAATAAAGGCACGACTGGCTATGAACAGAAGAGGCACTAGCATATCTGGAGTGTCCATACAGTGAGAACTATTTCAACACTGCACGTTACTCACCCCACCCCCGAGTTCTCTCGAACCCATAGACGGGCTTCTGCCTCAAAAGTCCACCAAACTACTCTTGTCAAGGTCCCCTGGGACCACCAAGTTGTTAAATCCAAGGCCAATCTTTAACCTTCATCTTACCCGACCCCCCAGCAGTGCGGAAACTTACATGCTTCTCACATGGCTTCCAGGACAGTGACTCTTTGTTTTCACCTCCTCATCATGCCATGCCCTTCTTGGTCTCCTTCATAGATGTTTCCTCATCTTCCTCCTCTTTTAGTTCAGAGAAGCCTCAGAGCTCACTCCTTGGGCATGCTCTCTGTCTACGCCTGCTCCCTGGGTGACTTCATCCACTCTTGGGCCTTCCATACCGTCTAAGATTTCCGGGCCATCGGAGGACAAACGCCCACTGCACTCCATAGCTCCCCTGTGGACTCCAGATTCCCACATCCAACTGCCTGCTTGCTGTGTCCACTTGACTGTCTAGTAGTGGGTCCGAAGCCACACTTCTGGCCCCTGTCCCCCCAAATCCGCTTGTCCTTCAGGATTCTTCATTGTTTGTTGCTAACAACAAAAATCCTGGAGTCATTTTGTATTCCTGTCTTTCTCTCACTCTTATCAAACCCATCAGCAACCTGTTAATATTTTCCTTCAAAATATATTCAGAATTCACTTCCCACATCATCTTATTATAATTCTTTTTGAAGCTGACATTGTATGTGGTTCTATGTGGACAATAGCCATAGCCTCCTGTTCTTCTTCCTTCCCCATAACATAAATAAAATATTTTAATTCCTTGGCCCCAAACCACCTCAGTTGTCTCCCATTTTAATCAGGGTAAAACCTGGGTGAGTCCTTACAGTGCTCTATAATGCTCCTCGTCATATGGCCCTCTTAACCCCTCTGCCCCTCTGCCCTGAGCTTCTATTCTGCCTCTCCCCTCTGTGGGTAACCCTCTTTCTTCAGGTATCCACCTGCCTTGCTCCTTTACCTTCTTGAGGCTCTGTGCGCAAATGTCATGTCAGGGAGGCGTCCATACCAACCCTCTTTAAAACTGAAAGCCCCTTTTCTTGATATTCCCTTTCCCCAACCTAGTTTGTTTTTCTCCATAGATGTAATCACCATTGGACATACTATGCATTTCACTTATTTATTTTATTTATCTCTCACACCTGGAATGTAAGCTTCATGAAGGCAGGGATTTTTGAGTGTTTTTGTTTACCATGGCATCTTCAATTCCTAACATAATATACATTATATATATAATGTGTATATATATATATACATATATATATATAGCACATAATAGGTGCTTAATAAATACTTGCTGGATTTTCATTTAAACTAATGCTGAAGCTTGATTTAATATTAGAAATTATGGCTCTTCCTTCTCTAAGTAAATACAGAATTTGACACCAGGCATTAGTGCAAAGGCACTCAGAACAACATGATTTAATGGAAGGTACAAAGTTTCAGTGTAATTGAGGAAAGATATGTGTATACAGTTCAAAAGGGGAGTTAATAGGTAAAAGTGTCTGAGTAATCTTTACACTTAAAGAACACTGAAAGGTTGCACTTGAAAAAAAAGTCACCTATGCATTAACGAAGATACTTATAACTTTTTCATCATTATGATGTCTAGGAATTAATGCTATCTGGTTAAGTTTTACACAAAAATAAATTGTGAGTGGAAAGAAACAATAAGAATAATGCTTTACAATATATAGGGTAATATTATATACATTAACTCAACATTAGGGGAAAACAAGCATGGTTCATATTATACCAATTTTGCAGATGCAAAAAGTGAGGTGGAAGGAGGTGCAGAGGTTACTTATCTAATATGAATCTGGGCTGATTTGTGACTCAAATCCAGGATTCCAGACTCTAAAGCCCATGCTCCTTTTACCTCAGTCTTGTATTTAATATGTCCTGACATCATTAAGTGCTCAATAAAATGCCAAGTAGCCAGTAAACCAACTTCGGCGGTGTAAACCACACTGCAACTTTGAACAACAAATTTAACCTGTCGCTGAACTACAGATTTCAAGTGAAGGTGAAATAATGTTAATCTGCGGGTAATTATTTAACTTTCTGATCACTTGCCTTTTGGCAGGCAAGACAGACTGCCACCTTTGCGATAATCAGCTAATAAATCCTCATGATGGTTACACTTTTATGCAGAGCAGTAATCTGAACAAATTGGCTGCTGACAGCTGTGGTAAATTGCCAAGAATGAGTGCTGTCAGAGAACAAGTTGTTTTTATGAATGCGCAGAATAAGTAAATCCTGTGTCAGGCAATTTCATTGCGTTGGAGTTATTTGCAATCCAATGTAGTAAGATTTATAGCATTATTTATTAGTGTGCAAAATGCTTGTTTATCTTTAAAGTGGCATTGATTTGGGGCACATATATTTTAGGTTGGTGAATTGCTGCTGACTTTATTTGCTGCATTGTTACCAGGGCTAAGGCATTGGTACCGTCCATGACGACAAAGTGCTATGCATGTCAGCTTCAGCGTGGACTCTTTTCCTTCGACATTTTTATTAATGATGTATAATAACAAAACTTACTCCAAATGGGCAAGTTCTGAGTGAAGAACATAGGCTTTTAAATTCTGCAACCATAAAAATAAATCTTCGACTCTTGCCTCTAATGCTGAAGAGAATGTCTACATGTATATGTGTTCAGGTGTAGTGTAGCAAATGAGGAAAACAGCCTTTAACTTCAGATATTAACCAAATTAATGTTTTCTTAAGGTTTAGGGTCATAGTGTTTGAGCATTTGACATTTAGATTCTGATTTGCAATTTCTTATTTGTGATACCAATATTGCAATGATTCTTTGTTTCTTCCTACATAAATAAAAGCAGGAGCAATCTCATTACATTATTAATATGAAAGCATGAAGACAGCTAGTCAGAAAATTCTAAACTGAAGAAAGTTTTTTATATAAATCAGTATATTTTACCATTTTTCTTACTAAGGATTGAGTAAAGTGTTTCATTAGGGAGATAGACAATATTCAAGTAATGGCAGTAATGTGTAATTGAGTCTTGTCTTTTCATAAGCTCAGTTTAAGCCAAATATATTAAGGTTTTAGTCTATTTTCTTTCGTGGGTTACTATATTTTCTTTTGAAGACTTTCTCAGAAATTTTATATGCACTGCAGTTTTTCTTATACGATGGATAAAGTTTCCAAAGACAGTCTCAGTGCACCACGGTGTGTATATTAGTTTACCTTTGAGTCAGTGAATGAGGAATTTTACAAGTTTGCAGAAGTATGCTCTGATGAAGCAATATCTCCAAACACAATTGAACAGTGATAACTTCTGATAATGGAGAGGCAGTTAACAGCATTAGTGTTTTGTAATGTCAAGATGGCATAAAAATGACAAAATCATGAAATCTGAAAACACATTTGCTGTTACTAACTGAATTCTTAAAATGCAAATATTCCAAGGATCTATGTAGTCTGATTTATAAGATTTTATAAGGTATTATGTATTATTAATTTTACTAATATAAAGTCATTCTTATATATAAGGAACTCTCAAGAAGCTTCATAATTTTATTGTTAAATTTGGTCAACATGGTATAAAATTTGGATTTTTAAGAATTACTCCTCACCAAAGAAATTCTATAGGGGCTTATCTTTGTATTCTGAAAGCTTCTGTTTTAGTCTTGTTAATCATAATAGCTTCATCATATCATTACCTAATACTTCAAGGCACAGCACACACTTAGAGGTTCATTGTTAGAGTAGGTGTAAATGTCTATTGCAAATACTATTCTTAATAATTTGGGAATGTTTTGGCTGATTCTTGCTAGATCTGAGTATGCCACCATTGGTTAGTAAATCAGAATCAGGCTGACATTGAGCTCAGCCAGAAGTGTCAGCTCTGCATATTCTTGTTTATCATTCTGTTCACTTGTGCTTGTTCAATTAGCATTATCTTCAATCCACAGTTTCTTTACTGGGATCTTTGAAAGCCACTTGTTCATTTTGTGAGAATTAGTTCAGTTAAAACCAGATTATATAATCCGTAAATCCACTTAGCAGGGCATATATGAACTGCAATTCAATGAAACAAGTTAGCAAGTAAGGGGAACACCCACTCTTCCCTCAAAATACTTGCAGGCCATATGTGACCTGATGTAGATGTATGGGCCACCTGTGTTAGTGCATATAGTAAATATGTATACAGCTTGATTCCTGTCCTATTTTTGAGTTAAAAACAAAACAAAACAAATAATTCTAACATTTACTTCCTGTGCCCCAGTGTCCTTACATGTATGCTCATGTATGTAATCATAAGACTCTCATCTGCAAGGAATATGACTGGTCACCGGCTCAAGCATGGCAGATGGAAAGGCAGGGGAGGAAAAAAGGTGATAAGAACACTGAAATGTTTCTCCTTGAACTCTTCAGGAAAAATGTCACTAAATTAATGTGATATATTCCTTTCATGTAGCTAAATAAATGCATGTCATTTTTTTAAAGTGCAAGGAACTTCAAACTTTGATATGGGCATAAGGAAACATGGTTCAGTTTCCTGCCATCTCTTAGTGTTTCTAAGTCTTAATTTCCCTATTTGTGGAATGAGAGAAAGTAATCTGAAATCTTCAGTTTTGGATCTTCTGTTGATTGATGAGTTGGGTTCAGTATAGATACAAGTTTTTAAATTTTCTAATATCAAACTAAAGCATATGTGATAATAAAACTATATATGATATTTATGTAGCACTCCCAACTTTTCAAAGTCCTTTTTCATTTATTATTCCTGTGTTCTTACACGCTATGCAAAGAGAAGGCATGGTTCTTTTAAATTCCCACTTGATAAATGAGGGAAGCTGATGTACAAAAACCTTAAGTGACTTGTTTAATATCACAATACTAATGAATAATTGAGCTTTATTAAAACTTTAGTGTTCTGAACCTCTGGCCATGGACTATGAAGCCAAATAACTTTGTATAAAGCAGACACTGAGTCTGTGGTAATTACGGAAAGAAGGATGTGAGAAGCTAGAAGACTTGGAAGGGACTGAATTCCCCAAAACAGGCCTGATACACAGGGCACTTAATCGTTAATGAATGAATGAATGAATGAGTGAGTGAAATGAGTATTGGAAAGAAATCAAACCACTTTCTAGGAGACGACTTAGAAGTGGTAGAATGAGCACATTACATGCTAGTCCTGGTTCTGCTCTGTCACCATGGGTAAAATTCTGGCCTCTCTGAACTTCTGTCTCCTTGTCCATACGTATTTTAAAACCCTTAGAGAGCACCAACTGTATTCCAAGTGCCATGCTAGGGGCCTGCCCTTGAGGCGTCCCAGGATATCCACGAAGAAAGACAATTGCAGGTTATTTCAATGAGAATTCATAAAAATCAGCCAAGCAGAGAGAGGTAGACACATCATCTCAGGCTAAGGGGTTGCCTTGTCCAAACACAAAGTAACAGGTGATGCCTAGCATGGATGGTGGGAGCATGATTTGAATAGTGAGAATCAGCCGGTGACACAGCTGATGGCAGGTCATGGAGGGCACTGTGGCCTGGCTAAGGATATTTCATAGGTGGTGGGAAGTCAGGGGAGGGACGTGGTCAGGTCTGTGTTTTACACATTCATGACTGAGGGGATTAAATCATATCAATGGTTTTTTTGCCTTATCCCAGGTTCCCTAAGAAATAGAGCTGAGACAATGATTAAGTGCTGATCCTTTTTTGGGAGGTACGATCCCAGGAACCGAGAGTGAGAGAGGAAGAACACGGGGCAGGGAAGACTGGGAAGCAAGGCAAGGTGATGCGCTACTGGGTGGCCACTGTGGCCTGTGTTTCAGAGACACAGCTGGTTGCTCAGGAGGTGCACCCACCGGGCCATATGGAGACAATGTGTGGACAGGCAATATGGAGAATCATGCTTTGGAATGGCTTGGAAGAGGGAGGAGGGTGCCGGGGGCTGTCCTCCCCTCTCATATCTAAGCTCACTGTACGAGGAGACGACTTCTGCAGTGCTTCATCCAGTTTCCTTGGCAGTTGATCATGGAGTCAGATTCCAGTGTGGCCTTTCACCCAATTGCAGAAGTGGCCTTAGAAGCCAGAAACTTAGGGCATGTGGCCATTAGGCCTAGAGGCAGAGTGCCAGCCGAGGCAACTGCCCAACCCCTCTGGGCAAGTGCAAGTTCATCCAGTCCAAAGTGTAAGACCCAGGAGGACCCAAGCCCAGTGGCCTGGTCCTGGTGGTGGCAGGAGAGCAGCCCCTTGGGAAGGCACGGCCAATGTCAAAGCAGAGGCAAGGCAGGTGGCTGAGGACCCAGGAGGCCATGGCTCCAGGGGAATCTAAGGGGGTGATGAGGTGTGCCTGGTAAGTTTTCAAACCATACATGATATAAAACAGATGTGAGAGGAGCTATTCTTCAAACCAAAGAAAATAGTTCACACTCCATTTTCTTTTTATCCTCCCCACTCCGTGGTGACCTTTGAGGCATCTCCTAGTGCTCCTCGGATGATAGTTTGACATTATCCTAGATTATCTGCTTTTTAGCACCAACGTCCAGACTTTTTTTTGACGGAGGGAGGTAATACATCAGAGGAATCTTTCATTGCCTGTAAGATAAACTTGTTCTCCTAGTATTCTGGCTTGTGGAATTGCCAAGAAAGGAAGATGTAAACAAATGTGAACATGGATAGAATTATAACAAATCTGGGGTCTTGAGAATTTGGGGTCTTGAGTATTTGAAGTTCACCTAGTTCCATTACCTCACATCACAGATGAGAAAACTAGAATTGAAGAGCATACGTTGGCTTAGATGAGGTCATACAATCAGTTAACGACAAATGGAGGGTAAGAACCAAGGCTGTCTGACTCCCAGCCTGGGCTTGAATTTTCCCTGTGTACGTACCTGTGGACACGTTTTGGAGTTGATGCATTAGCTTCAATATTTTTTTAATTTTACATTTTCATTTTGATTATGATATAAAACCATTAATTTATGCCTATTCTGAACCATCTGGATGACCAGCTAGTACTTCTGAATCCAAACTACAGTGAATCTGTCCTTTGTTCAGGACTTAACAACGGTTCAGGTGAGTCAAATACAGGCGGCTCTGCTTTGGATGGCCGTAACGGAGCACCATAGACTGGGTAGCTTATAAACAACAGAAATTTATTTCTCACATTTCTGAGGCTGGGAAGTCTAAGATTAAGGTGCCAGCAGATTCAATGTCTGGTTACCCAGTTTATAGACTGCTGCTTTTCTGTATCTTCACATGGCAGAGGGGGTAAGGGAAATCTCTGGGGCCTCTTTATGGGGGCACTAATCCCATTCCTGAGGGCTCCACTCTCAGGATCTAATCACCTGCAGCAGCCCCATCACATTGGTCATTAGGTTTCCACATATGAATTTCAAGGGCACACAAACATTCAAACTATAGTACTGGCCTATAGCAATTAGTACTGAATTCACTTTGCAATAGACTGTGTTGCAAGAGTCCCATCCTTGTACATATTTATTCAAAACAACAAAGGGGTAGCAAAGTCTTTTTCTCCAAATTCCAGAAATAATTTGATTTGATACCCATTTAATTCAGGTATCAATGATGCTGTGATGTTAATTTTGTCCTCAGGCTAACAAGATGATTTTGCTTAGTTATCAAGTGACATTTCATTTAAAATGGCATTTGAGGATTACTTCTGAGCAGTTTTTAGATGAATAGGAGATCTGAATAACCTCTACTAACATAGAAGAACCTTGAAGTCATTAATACTCTCTCATCTGATATATTTGTTTAAATAGGCATTTTCTACTTTAGAATTAGTAAAGTCAAAATTCTGAAGCATTCAGTATAGGACAGGACCTCAGACTATCTCAACAAGTACACCTAGTATTAAAAATTTGGTTGCAGCAGAAAAGCATCACCCCTTCCTATAACTTTATAATGTTAATTTAAATTGTATTAGCTTCATAGTTCTTTAAATTCAATTTGTCTATTTTTCTTAGAGTTGGGAAAGGTGAGCAGTAACTTAGAGCATTCTTCCCTAGTTCATATGTATTTTAAAAGCACAAAAATAATGACACAATTTCAAGCTTGAAAACTGAGATAATTTTTTTCTGTTAAAAACAAGTGCAGATATTGCCCAGTGTAAGAACCACAGCAAACAGCAAATACCTCCTCCTAAGTCGCGCAATTACTTAATGACAGGATGGTCCTTAGAATCCAGAGTTCCAAGTTCAGGTCCTGGATCTGCTAATAACTAACTATATCTCCATCATGTAAAGTCTCTGGCCCTCAGTTTTCTTGTTGGTAAATTAAGGAGAGTACAAGGATCACAAATCCTATGTCTGATGGAAAGAGGTACAGAAGTGAGTGAAACAGGCCAGCTGTAAATAATCAACAGTACTGGGAACATAAGTCAGAGGACATTTGCTCTGTCTTTAACTTTTTTTTTTTTTAATTCAAAACTTTCTTTTAGCACTACAAGCAAAAACAACAAATCCATGGGTCAGATTTGATCTGAAAGTTGCCAATTTGCAATTCCTGGGCCGGATCATCTTTAGAGCACCTTTCCCAACTCTAAAGCATTAAATGCAATAACTCTCCTATAACTGAGGAGTAGGCTAGCATCTAAATGACCCAAGTGAAATGCTAATAGGCACAGAAGGAAATCCTCCAGAAGTCTTCACTGTGTTCTGGTGTTTTAAGAGTGATGCAGAGTTGTACAAAAAAAAAAAAATAAGGCAAGGACAGAACTGGGAAATGCATAATCAAAGTAAGGGAAAGCCCCTTTTTGGTCCCAACTTTATCCAACCAAACATCCTATCTTCACTGTAATCCCTGTTCAGTTCTCAGGATCAGACGCCAAACCAGACCAATGATTCATTCACATGCACCGAACTACAGGCTAGGCACTGAGCCAGATGCCGGAAAGATCTATAGAGAACCGTAGTCATGTTTTTCCTTTTTATTAGAGAATACATGTGGTTGTTTGTTTTTTCATTATTATATTTTTTAAGCTCTCCGTTTGTTCCAGGTGTTACTGATGAGAATTTAATTCCAATTGAAGTCAGAAGATGAGATAAGGTGTTTGATATATTTTTTCATCTTTTAGAGTCTAAGGAGACAGCCTGAGAGCACGTTGAAATGGACGTCGTGTTCACAGAAACAGTGAGGTCGTTGGATATACATTCTAACTGTAGGGAGATGCTTTCCAGACTTGGTACAGGCTCTGCCTTCCTGCTCTCCCAATAGTTAGCACTTAGCACACACAGACTTTCTGTCACTGACCGGGGCATTTCTGAAGCCTTTTTCATTTCTTGCATCTATTACTCTTCCTCCCAACTGTTTCTAGTCCCAGCCATCTCTCATGTCATTTTTGGTAGGCAAAAATAAAGGAAAATGTGAGACTATGGTTCAATTTCTGTAATCATTCACACTAAAGAGATGTTTGAATTCAACTATAAGCTTCGAGGCCCTGTTCCGGGGCGGGGGGAGGTTTAACCTAAAAGCAAAATCAAAATGACCGAGTGAAGGATAAGAAGGAACTAACATTTAATCTATACCTGATTGCTGACCACCCTGCTTATAATGTGTTACCCGTTTATTCTTGTAATGAGCTGTTTCCTGTTTTACTTGTATCTTCCCCTTTCTCTCAGTTATTGTCCTTGCAGTCACCACAGTATCTTTCTCTTCCAAGCCAGTTGACATTTTTATGAAAAGAATGTTAAGCTTTGAGAGAGAGGCAAATAGACTGTGGGCCGCCGACTTATGAAACCTGTCTTGAGACAACCGTCTTATATAACATTCAAGCTATCAGGTTTTCAGAGGATTTGTTTGTTTTTGATTTAAATGTTTGCATTGTCCGATGAGTAAGTTAGCATGGTTTTAAAAATGTAGAACTTATGACATCACCATAGTATGTATTCTAGTCACTGCTTAATAACATTTATGAATGGACAAAAAAACACCCATTGTTTTAAAAGTGACATAAAAATTCAGACTCTTGGTCCTTTGCCTCTCCAGACAGCTCATGTAAGTTTTCTGTAAGCAAAGCGCTACTGACCGAGGCCATCTAGGGCCTGAAAGCCCTGCCAGTTTATGAACATGGTGACAGTGGGTAGTAACCAAAATCAAATCAGATAAGCATGGTTTTTGTATCTTACAGGAAATAAGCAATTAGACGCTAAAATAATCAGGGTCTGAATTTTGTGAGGAAAGTCAGCTGATGTGAAAGACAAATTCTTCCAGTGGTCCAAATCGTACTTCTATTGCTTTAGTTTTCACATAGTTCTGAGCAGCCTGTACTTCCACTGTTTGATGTGGCAAAAAAAAGCCACTTGCTAATTCAGTCCATTTGTATCTAGGTGCCAGGTCGACCTGTCAGCACTCAGTAGGGAACAGACGCACAAGTTGGAGTTGCAGCTGGAAGAAGGTGAGGGACACCTGGTACTGCTGGTCACCCTGACTGCATCGGCCACAGTCAGTATCTCTGACCTCTCTGTCAACTCCCTGGAGGACCAGAAAGAACGGGAGAAAATATTGAGGAGATATGTACGTATATAACCCTTCTCCTTTGGTGTCATGTGTCACCAGATGAGGTTGCGAATAATTTACCTGGAGTGACAGACGTACATCTGAAAACCATCTAAAAAATGAATCAGCAGAAGCAAAATGCAAATGCCATGCACATCTTTGCAGAGGCTCTTGTGTTAGCTGCTGATGTCTAGATGCCTGCTCTTCTCTTCCAGCACAAGTTCTAGGTTCTGGATTCTCCTCAGTGATTTTGTCATACAGCAAAATTATCATGAGTATTTACAGAAGTAATTTTTATTTTTAACTGCTTAGTAAAGCCTCAATTCATTCCTTGAATTTATTTTAAATGAATGTGAAATATAATTAAAGGGAAGCCTCCTTACCTCTGGATCAAATAGAGAATGAGAGGTGGAATAGTGAGTCACTAAAATAACTACCCTTCTCAAATTTTACCAAACCAGAATTCATAATCCTATTTCCCAGCATCTTCACACAATGTATTGCCCACCATGTAGTTTTCTTGAATTAACAGAGAGGGGAGCTCTTACTCCACCATTCTTTCGCAATGGAGGCTTGACAAAGTGAATGCCTCAGTAGCCGTGAAGCTGGGAAAAAAGCTTTTCCACTTAAAATTACAAAGCTTGCATTGTACAAGGCTGCCAGGTGTTTAGAAGGCTCCTCTAGACACTCAGCCATGAAACCAAGCTCTGAGTAACAAAGAACTGCTTCTTTTTTTTTTTTTTTTTTTTAGATTTTTAAAATAAAATATTCCTATTTGCTGACTGACATCCTTCCAATAACTGAATTTAATAAAGATGTACCTTATCAGGCTATGCAGATAACATGAAGTGCTGGTACTAATGCTCTACAATATTCTTCAAACAGATTAGCAGGATGTGCGCTTCAGCAAATTTATTCTGCCTATCTCCGCCGCATCAGCTGTCTGCTAATGCTTGAACAACTCACCCACCAGTGGTGTTATCATAAACAGCTTAATAGAGGTGACTTCACAAGGCTAAATAGTATATATATTTTAAGCCACCTAAGAACCTAAGTATTGTGAGGTATCTTTTAATATGTAACTGCAATTATGAGAACTCTTTCACATTTTGGTCCCCAGCAAAACTTATTCTTCTGTTACCAGGAGTGAGCCTCAGGAATGAAAACAATTTTAAAGGAATTAATTGGTGTATTAATATAAAAATTATCCTGGGTATTATAATACTGTATTGAATGGATTATTATTTGATGGTATCCTGTATAGAAGAATGATCCTGCAGGCTAGGTAATTAGAAATAATCTAACTACTTTATTGATTCTTTTTCTTTTTCTTCCTTAAATTGGCCGTTTCCAGTCAGAGCTTGAGTATTTGTTTCTATATCTTCTTTCCAATGTTAGTTATGTAGATACTGCAGCTAATTCTCAGATTATGTTTTGCTCAATATATTAAAAAGTGAACCATGTTTAAATATATATTTTTTTTAGCCTTTAATTTCAAGCACAGGTGTGCTGTATTCCCCTCTAGAGATATACTTGCAGAGAAGCTAGTCTTTGTGATATAGCATGTGACACATGTTATAGTTGCTCATAGCAATACAAGGACGAAGGCCTATATTTTAGGGTTTTAGTGCGTTTCCTGTTTATTATACAGATTATGAAATGAATGAATGCTGTATCGTGTCTGAAATGTGACTTGTTTTGGAGAACCATAGGAGGTTATTTTGAGAATTATTTATGTTTTTCTGTGAGAAACATGTGTACTTTTTAAAGTTTGGTTAAACTTCAGAATTTGACCTGACACTGGTTGTGTGAGGAAGGAGAATGAACTGGCCCACTCTCATATGGAACAGCTCTGAAAAGGCTCTCCACTGCTGTCATTCAGCTGTGAATTGCGAAGCATTTAAGCCCCACAGATTAAACAGACATTACTGTGTGAGCCATTATTTGATCATCACAATTGGAAAAGATGGCTAATTCCATTTTTCTTTTTTTTTTCTTCTTTCGGGTGGGGCAGGGGGGTGAGTAGGGAAGGTCAATAGGGGGCGAGTAGTAATGGGTAGTAGACCCGGAGCGATTGTATGACCTTTTCAGAACGGATATCCTGAACCCTTGGCTCCCCCTTGTCACAGTTTAAAAACCAGAGGAGCTAGTTTAGAGAAGAAGTTGTTAGTATTCCATTTTTATTATGACATTTCACAGTCATCTGATTTAATGTCCCTTGACCGGATTGTCCACCGTGAGACGATGGGCTTGAAATGTTATTTAGAGCATTGATAAAAGGTGAGCGGTTCTAAGATGACAGCGAGTCATAAGGCTGGTGGTGTGACATTAATTTTCTCCATAACAGAGATGGAATAAGACGTCACGGTGACAAGCTGTCAATCAGCTCTGGCCCCTCAGAGCATCTCGATGCCATAGGATGGGGTTTTGCCTCTCCCGTAATAGAGCTGAACTGAGATGCTCTCCCTGACAGCTGCTGCAGCCATAGAGAAAATATATTATACAGCCTTTCATTAAAAAAATAAAGAGGACTCCTCTCCAGAGCATTTCAATCTTTTCCCATCTATTGAGGGCTGAAAGGATTCACAGCAAATCATAGATTCCTCTGCTATGGAAATTTCTGTCTTCAGAAGCCATCCAGGTTTAGAGGCCTTCTCAAATAACCATAAATAACAAGTCAAGAATACCTCTTGATGAAGCATTACTTCAAGTTATATTTTTTAAAAAACTGATATATTTAAGGTTTTCGCTTTTTGTGGAGTTCTTATTATAATCAGTATATCACTGGCCTAAACAGTTGAAATTTGCGAATAAATTACTGAGTGTCAGCTGACTCGAGGAAATGAAACCTTCAAACAATAATTACCCCTCCAAATGGGAAGCAGAACGTTGGAGCAGAAGCGCCAGAAGCTGTACTTCTGTGCAATGAGATTACCAGTGTGAAATGACTCTCAGACAGAGGACTGACGATATTTGTTTTAGTCACAATGAAACTTGGTTTAAATTGCTCCTGAAAATTAAAGGATAGGAACCTTGTGATAAAATTCTTCGTTATTGGGCTAGGAGACTTATCTGGTGTATAATACTCAGTGAGCCCTGAGATAAGAAGCAATTTCCCAAACCTGATCGTACCAACATGCCTACAAACCTCTGAATTCTAAACTGTGATCTAAAGTTCCCACAGTTAAACCCTTAATTCACAGGAATTGGAAAGGAGGAGGAAGTGCATTTTTACTGAACACTGTCACCTAGGTTGTTTAACCAGACTTTTGGAGATAAACAACTGTTTAGAGGCAACAAAAGATTAACTGCTAATCCTTGTGCTAACCACTCTTTTTTAACAATCAGGCTATGAGGGTACACATATATCTGCATTTTCTCCTTTCAGTGTACCAAGGTCATAGCTTCAGTGTAAACAGTGACTAGTCATATGGGACTGATAAAGTTAGTAACACCATAAGCTTTTACTTGTCCGAATTCTCACCTTCCTAATACAGGATGGAAATGTTCTTTACTCCAATAACATTTTAATAGATAACTTTATTATGCAGAACTAAGTTATGCTCCTCATCTTAAAAACATTTATAGATTATTCTAAAGAAAAACCTTTGATTTACAGAGTAGAAATGCTCATCTTGTCATAAGAAAAATGTTACAAAGTATAAATAAACAAATGCATATCAATGTTCTATTTACTTTCTAAGTATTTGTGCCCCTTCATTAGAGTTCTGAATTATTGAATTAGTATCTCTCTTTTAATTCCTCAGGTACTATATTTATTGAAACACTACCATTATTAATTACTACTATTAATTTGGGAAAGTAGATAAGTTTATCATTTGGATATGATTCTTCTATCAAAATTTCTATATTTCTAATTATACTACAATGGCAAATGCAATTACAAATTCAAGAAAAATTACTCATCACTTTTGAAATTATTTTTAGCAGTCAATTTGATTTCTTTTAGATTATGTATGTCATTTACCTAAAAGATTTAAAGAATTATACAAGTCTTTTGAATGAAATATTAGAAAATAGTCTTTCAATAATTTAACCCTTATCTAGCACAGGCAATTTTTCAAAACTCACTAAGAAGGAAATAACAGGAAGAATAATTACTTAATTTAATGTTGACTTGCTTACTCCCCAAATCTGAAGTGTGTTACATAGCCACCAATTTAAGATTCAATATTAAGAACCATTCATCTCCAAACCATCATTTCCTGAGATGAAAGATTTCCTTATTTATCAATGAAGATTTCTTGAGGTGCTTTGGTAAAGGAGACCCAAGGAACAAAGTAGACATATCCTATCCTATAACCGATTGTTCACCATCTACTGATAATTATTTATGGGGAAGAAATGTGGGGGGTTTGGATCCTTCAAAACTACTTACAGAGCAATAACTGTGTGAATACGCATGTGTGTGCGTGTGGGTGTACACTTTATACTTTCATGATGGTGGGACGGTAATTTGTATTGAAGAAACACAAATATTCCTTTGAATCACTTAAGCAGCACCCGAAATCAGCCATAAAACTTAAGTGTTTTCTCAGCATGCTGTCTGAGACCTGGACCTTTCTTTCCTAACACTGATGTTGGGGGTCTTTCAGAGTTCACTGCGGATATTTCACAACCTGAAAGATGTGGGATTTCTCCAGGTGAAAGTAATCAGAGCAGAAGGATTAATGGCTGCTGATGTCACAGGTAGGAAACTATGCAGTTCTCCTGTTGCATTTATATATCAAGCAGTATGCAAGGCCTCATACCTTCTTTTAATGACCGCACTCTTCATTTCACCTAGATCATCAAAGTAAATAATAGAATCACAAAGTTTCAGGTTTCATCTTACAAAGATTTGCCAACCACCTGACTTTTATACTGTCTCTGCTTTTTAGAAGAAGGGTATTATATTAAAAAATAATAATAAAAAGTAAAATAACTTGAATTGTTGCCTCCTCCAAGGTTCAATCAATCAACATAGTAGGAATATTTCTTCTAGGTTTTCTCTTTTTGGCATTTCGGAGTAATGCTGTATCTTCTCTCAGACAGAATCGGCTTATCTCAGATGATATCGTAGTATCAACACTTACGATGCAAATGTGCATGAAATCTGCTGCATAGTTCACTGAAAAGTTCAAATGCATAATACTCAGTTAGTTGGTATGAACCCTTGCTGTTTGGGATGCCGACCCGATTGTTTAGTTGACCAAATCTCTTAGCAGACTCCAGAGATAATTCTGGCTATAAACTAAATATCTACAGTGTTCTAAATTTTTTTGACCAAGAAACAGGCCTGTAAAAATACCAAAATTAGTCTTGTCTCTTCAAGCTTCCTAATATGGATATTGCTGTTTCTATGACATGTTAATTAATTGACCAATAGTAATTATTTCATCAATTTTCAGAATTAAATCATTGTTTTGAATTCGCAACTCTGTGATCATTCATTTATTATTTAACTGCAAAGGATTTGGAAGATGTTTATTCCATCCCTTAAATTGTCCTTCTCAAGATGGATAATAAATAAGACTGACTTGACCAATTTTTTTTTTTTGGCATCATTAACCTACACATGTGCAATATTATGGTGATTAAACTACCCCTTTCATCAGGTCCCCCCCACCAACCCCATTACAGTCACTGTCCATCAGCGTAGTGAGATGCTATAGAATCACTACTTGTCTTCTCTGAGTTGTACAGCCCTCCCCGTGCCCCCCCTACCTTACGTCTGCTAATCGTAATACCCCTTTTTCCCCCTTATCCCTCCCTTCCCACCCATCCTCCCCAGTCCCTTTCCCTTTGGTAACTATTAGTCTGTTCTTGGGTTCTGTGAGTCTGCTGCTGTTTTGTTCCTTCAGTTTTTTTCTTTGTTCTTATACTCCACATATGAGTGAAATCATTTGATACTTGTCTTTTTTGGCTTGGCTTATTTCACTGAGCATAATACCCTCTAGCTCCATCCATGTTGTTGCAAATGGTAGGATTTGTTTTCTTCTTATGGCTGAATAATATTCCATTGTGTATATGTACCACATCTTCTTAATCATCTACTGATGGGCACTTAGGTTGCTTCCATTTCTTGGCTATTGTAAATATTGCTGCAATAAACATAGGGGGGCATCTGTCTTTTTGAAACTGGGCTGCTGCATTCTTAGGGTAAATTCCTAGGAGTGGAATTCCTGGGTCAAATGGTATTTCTATTTTGAGTTTTTTGAGGAACCTCCATACTGCTTTCCACAATGGTTGAACTAATTTGCATTCCCACCAGCAGTGTAGGAGGGTTCCCTTTTCTCCACATCCTCGCCAACATTTGTTGTTATTTGTGTTTTGGATGTTGGCCATCCTCACTGGTGTGAGGTGATATCTCATTGTGGTTTTAATCTGCATTTCTCTGATGACCAGTGATGTGGAGCATCTTTTCATGTGCCTGTTGGCCATCTGAATTTATTCTTTAGAGAAGTGTCTATTCATGTGTGCCCATTTCTTAATTGGATTATTTGCTTTTTGTTTGTTAAGGTGCATGAGTTCTTTATATATTTTGGATGTCAACCCCTTATCAGATGCATCATTTATGAATATATTTTCCCATACTGTAGGATGTCTTTTTGTTCTACTGATGGTGTCCTTTGCTGTACAGAAGCTTTTCAACTTGATATAGTCCCACTTGTTCATTTTTGCTTTTGTTTCCCTTGCCCGGGGAGATATGTTCATGAAGAAGTGACTTGACCAATTTTGCATAAACCTTGCTTTTGAAACAATCCACTTATTATTTATGGAAATATATTTACCATGGTGAATGTTGAACAAGTTGACCCTAAAAAGGTAGCTGACTTATTTGAATGAGAAAAACGCACTTTTCCTACCATCTAAGGGCTTGCAAATCAATACATGAATGCCAGTGCCTTTCTTTAATTCATGGAACAAAATCAAAACCAAATTAGAAGATTACATACCTTCAAAGAGCAGATGTCTGCTCCAAAATGGCAATATTTAAAAAAAATTTTAGTATTCTCATAGTATCAAATGACTATTATGATTAAAATCAAAATGTTGAGAGTTTATATTTTCTTTAAAGTGGTAATTATTAACTCATTTGTAACCAGGAAGATCATAACAATTGTCAAATATTCTTTCAAATTAGGCATACCTGAAAGGAGTGGGGAGACGGGGTAGTTTGTAATCTTTTTGCATATAGGCTGACTTGGCTTCTTGTACTAAACAATTAGTGAATGTTAAGTTTATTCATTTAATTTTCTATTTCTGGCATGGTTATAATCAAATTAATCTGGGTACAATGATTTCTTTTTTTTTGGTATGCTGCATTTATTATTGGACCAATAGTCAACATTGAATGATTGACTAGACTAGCTGCTGTTTTTTTGTTCACTTTGTACATTAACTTAAAGACTGGAATAGGAGCACAATATTGCTTTTATACTACAGAGGTTGTGGCTAGCCTCTGATTCCTGGCAGTAGATGGATTCAGGAATTCATGGCAGTAACGTTCACCATCACAGAAGCACCTCCACTTTTCTTCGGGATTTTCTGTAAGACAGGAGGCCACCCAATGTCAGGCTGCAACATCTGAAGTTTGGGAGAAAAACCTAAAGTAATCAGTAGCCCAGGGGGTATCTAAGTGCTACAGACTATCGCTGGACAACTATAATGGGCATAATAATTTCTTATACAAGAATTCATGTCCAATTTACCTCAAAAGCTTAGATACCTGCCCATTATACAAGTTGAATGCAATTATATAAGTTTGTTTCTCTTGGAAAGAAGCTGTCATTGCTTTTAAAGCTTCATGAATATGCAAACTATGTTAACCCAGTTGGCCTATAGGCCATTATGGAAGTTAAAGAACGTGTTCTTTCAAAGCTGGAAAAAATATATTTCTTTCCTAATGGCTCTATGTAAATTAATGTGAGTAACAATAGCCTTTTCCCTAGGGATTCAATGAGTCATAATTTTGATCTGATAAAATGAACTTTAATTTGAGGAATACTAAATAACAGATTCTCCATTTTTTTCCCTCCAGTTTTAGGGATATAAATCTGATGATTCCTCATTCCACACTGACTTTATAATCTAATGTGCTCTGAATTGAATAAGAGATGTTGAACTATTCGAGGCCAAGAGGATAATTCAGTCTTTGACCTTGCTCACTCTTGGACCTTTTGTGGTCTCTATGACATTTGTGATGGCGGCAGAAACTGAGGACCATATATTTAAGGCCAAAATGTCTGAATGTACTACCAATTTTTAAGATAATCTTTACTTCTGGAAAGGATAGATGTATACTGTTCCTTCCTGGCCTTTATCATTAAATTAGGGGCACAAATAAGTTCTTTGTATACTTTATCTCTTACTTGTTCAAAGAAGAACTTTAAAAATATGCTGTACATCTCACTGGATAATCATAGTCAGGCTCTACAAGATATTCAGCAACGGTTTGAAAACAGGAAATCGAGTCAATGGTGCTGTCTTCAAATCCTCGAATTAGCATCCATTTAGGAGTGTTGCAGATAAAAAGGGGAGATTTTAAATCATGATAGCTGTGCTAACTAAGCAAAGAATATTTTCTGACCTACAAATGAGGCTTTTACTATATATAGGATGCTTAGTGGGATTCAGAACACTTTTTTCTTGACAAGTCTACCAAGACAATCTTATATTTGGCCAACTTTGTTCTGTTTTTAAAATATTTTTAATGATCAGACATAAAGATAAATGCCCATAGTTAAAGCAAGAAAACTTAAATTATAATATTCCATCATTTAACACAAATACAGGAAAAAGAGATTCTGTAATCTTTTAAGTAGCCATCAATCTCAGGGCAGTTACAAAGAATTTTTTCCTTTCAAAATGTAAAATTTTTCTTTTGTTACAACACATTCATTGAGAAACATTGTGATACTGTATTAACTCTGTGTGAATAAAGAGCAATTGAGACTCTTTTAATGAGGGAGTACAAAGCACAAATTACTTTTTAATGAAACCCTCAATTCTTTCCCTTTCCACAAAAAGCCTATAGCCTTGTTCAGCTGAACACTTACTACAGTAGGTCACTTCAGTTAAGCCCCTAATAAACTGTTGAGAGTCGAGGGTAGTTTTTTCTTCAGCCTCAATAGCCCACTGTTGGACAGTGCACTTCAAATCATTAAGGTTAATACAGATTTAAAAAAGAGATTAACTCTGGTGGTTAAGGCCTCAATTTACAACTCCCACACAGACACACGCATTGAGCAAAAGGCACAAGAGTGGATTGAAATTTCAGTCAAATTGTGGGCAGCATTTCACAGCCTGAGAAAGTGGCACTCCGGTTTTCAGAGTTGGTCCGCTAAATTCTTCACGAGGGAAAAAGTTTGATCAACTGGAAAATACTGCACAGTACAACTTACTTACCTCTCAGCTAACCAGGGAAAAGGTTAACGTCTCTCTGTACCATCAAAGCAAAACCTAGCAACTGTCTGGCCCGGTGTTCACTGGGAAAGATTCTACTGCTAAATCAAGTATTTCTTAAAATGGGACAGATTGTAAGGAGAGAAAGACCAAAGGCGAGAAATACTTTTTTTTTTTGGTAGTGGGAAGCAGTTCATGTTGGAATTTGTCTTTTCTAGCTTCTAATTATTCTTTTCCTTGAGCAGGGCCTAATTTCTGCTTTCAACAGAACATTTGAAGTCTTCTATACTGAGTGAGGCTTTCTTTGCTGAGTATTTAGACCTGGCCTATTGGTTCTTTCAAGTTCTAAGAGAAGAAAGAGAAAAGGGTTCTTCTCCTCAGCCCCTCCTCTTTCTTTTCCCCTGGGTTGTTTTTCTGAGTTCCTGAGGAAGAGGTCACAGCCTCCCGAGGGATACCAGCCGCTTGGTGTAAGAAACAGTGATATGGGAGAACTGTGCAACCTTTTCAAAAGTTGCCCTACCTTTCCACTGTATTAAAAGTACACTAATATAAACTTCTCCACCACAGGTGAATCGATCTCTCAAATGTATGCACCATCTCTTTCAAGAGAGGAAACAAAAGGAAAGAGAGAGGGAAAAAGGAATGAGGGGAGAAAATTTTACAATTAACATATCCTGTCACAGAAATAGTCCCATTAAATGGGCATATCTTTTTCTAAAGCAAGACTATGCATTAAGACTTGGGACACACCACCCATAGTTTGGAAACCTACTAGTTATTAAGAGGGATGTTTACTACCGCTGTATTTGCATAGACTTTTCCCATGTTTTTCTTTAGGAAAACTGTCTTCATTGTTGAAAAATATTTAAGTAACAAAACAGCAGAAAAAGACATGCTACTATTTTTTTATCAGCTTCCGTGAGAGTCTTAAGAAATAACAGTTAGCAGCTCAGATTCATTAGCAGAGCTAAATTTAAGCCCCATTTGACAGGCTGCCTAGAAAACATTTTGTTTTGCTGTCTGTGGGCTTTAATTAAGATGTGTTCAATTTCAGTCCTCTTCAGTCTAGCGCCATCCCTCCACCCCTCCCAACTTGCTGTGTCACAGACCGGCGATCAGACACTTTTAGATGGTCCAGCCCATGACTTTGACCTTCTGCGCAGTCCAGCGTTCCCTGGGGAACCGTTCAACTCATGAGGTCTGATTTCACACTTCCAGGATGCCTCAGCTCTCTTAACAATGACAGGGAGACAAAGCCCTTTAGAGCAGGCCGCATGGGGACTTGTTTAAATTGGAAACCAGAGAGGAGTCAAGGAACAAGGTTATGGGCTACAGAATAGTGCTTTTAATAAAGAGCTCACAGCTCTGGCTCAGCTCAAAGAGGTCTACCTCTGTACAATTAATTGAGCCATTTATCTGGAGCATCTTAGGCCTCTACTTTCTCACAGAATTGCGTGGTAAATATCAGCTAAGAAGCAAATGAGATATGCATGAAATGAATTTTAACACTTTGATTACTGTGCCTCCAGTCTTCATTAAAAGTAAATTTATTTGTATTTCTGACCTCATTATCAGTCGGCTGCCTGAATTTTTATTGGTTCTTGTGATTTCCAGCTTGAGTGTGTCATGAAGGTATATTTTATACAGAGATTTGGATTTATTATTCTTGGTATTTTCCCTGAACATTATGGGTCTATTCAGAGAAAGAAAATGAAAAGATAGCAGCTCTACAGAAAAAGGCAAGTCTGTTCTTTGAAAGTTTTACATACAGTTGGAGAAATGCCAGGCACATATACATACCATAGACAAGATATTATCCTTTAAAAAAAATTAACTTTTTATGGGTTACTCAAGCAAATTGCATAAGATATGTTCAGTTGCTGCTCACATGGCCCTCAGAATACAATAGCTCTACTTAAAGAAGTAGGTATGTTGCTTCTCTTATAGAATTATAGCAGTTTGAATTTTTAATAGCATGTGCCTTTAATTGCCATCATAGTTAATACCATTGATAATATCTGATATAAATGCAGCGTTAGATTTTATGATCATTATATAAAACCTATGTTGGACGAAGAGAAAAATATACATCCTTTAAATTACATGGCTCTACTGAAAATACTAAATATAAAATATAGTGGAAGTTCATATCTGTGAATTATCAAGGGTAAAATAACTCACCAAATTAAAGGGGGCTATTTGTGGATGTCATTCTTAATTTTTAAAATTTTACTATCTTAAAATCTTAGAATTACATTGCTCAAAACAAAGATACCTAAGCTTTACACAGTATGTACTGAAAATTCCCCAAAGTATTCTTTATTCCCATTGTATAACCTAATGTTGTCCCTATTGCTTTCTAATAATTAAGTTTATAGAAGACTCTCAGGCAGATAGTATACTTTGAGAGTAAATTTCATCCAATTTATAATGTATAAAAAATATCCGACACCTGGCATTCTTATTATAATATGCCTAGTTTGGAAAACAGTATTATATATATACATGTTAAATGTCTTCCTACTATATAAATATCTCCCTTAAGAATGAGACTAAAATAAAGGAGTCATGAGGAAAGAAAACAAATCATTTCTCTTCATTCTTTTATGTCACCACATCTCACATAGAAATAAAAGTTGCTTCCTTTTAGTAATTGTATTTTTTTTAAAACTAAATCATATTCTAATTTTAGAAATGCAAAAGTGCTCTTCTAAAACCAAAAAGTTCATATCATAATTGTAGAAAGAAGAATTAAAATGATAATTTAACAGAAGGGCTGGTGAGGCCTGAGTCTGAGCTAGTGTTTTACAGGGACTTGCAGAAATCATGTGTGATTCATATGCAGGTCACATGGTTAGAAAATACTGCTCTGGAAGAATAGGTAGGATGACAAAAGAGATTAATAATTGGGTTTGATATGCTCTAGAGGTGAAAGACTATGGGCTCAGAAAGTGGTGGTGCCACTATCAATGGGAAATGAGGGGAAGAGAAACACTATAACATAATTAATTGCATTCTGTGGAACTAAGATTACAAAATGATCCTTTGAGTAAAGAAACAGAGAATTGCTGAGTAAAGAAACAGAGAATTGCTGATTTGGCTTGGAGAATTAGCTTCAGGATTTCATTCAGTGATTAAAGAAATGCTTTCAGATGTTCAGATCATTGTTTAAAATTAAACTATTACATGTATTTCATTACATTATGATATAATTATATAACTAAGCAATGCATCTGGAATGATGGATAGAGAAATGCTGCACACAGAAAGGATCTGATTTAGCTAGGCTTTTGAAAAACAAATCTTCCTGCAGGAATACTTGCATTATATGACAACATGGTTAGATGCATAAATGACTAAATAGCCAAGCCCAAAGAGAAATAATGGCAAAAGGTTGATGTCAGTGAGGATGCTAAGTGGAGGACCACAGGACCCTGTCCTTGATCTGACCTGTTCAACCTATTTACTAATGACTTTGAGGAGATAATTGACTACTTCCTTATCAAACTTGCTAGGAGGGATAGTTAATTAATTTGATATGAGACCAGTATATGTATACAACATGTATATATATATGTAAATTTGTGTGTGTGTATATACGTATGTGTGTATGTATAAATTGTGTAATAGGCTTAGTTCAGACTGAAATAATAGGCTTAGTTCAACAAGATGAGCATTAACAAACATAAGTCAAATGTCTTGCCTCAGTACTAAACAGTGATGTCTTGCTTTAACAGTAGAAAATATAGAAAAGATTTGAGGGTTTGAATGAAGTTTTAGCTCTATGAGAGTGATTTATGTATATATATATATATATATCAACTTTGTTACATTGAATAAAAGGGAAATGTTGAGAATGACACTACCTTTTGAACTTACCAGTCACAATGAGGTATGAATTCACTTTGGAAGCTATTCTTTACAGAAGGACATTGATGAACTAACTGGAATATATTCTCAAGTGGGATATCTGACGTTTTAAAATCAAGTCAATTTAGAAGAGTGCAAGGAAAATAATACTAACAATAATAGTAGCAACTAACATTTATTGAGCCCATATCACATGTCAAACATGACCCTATGTGTGGCACAAGGATTATCACAATTAATCTCATGACCTAATTAGGTATTGTCATTTGGACTTTACAATTGAAGAACTGAGATGCAGAGTGGTTAGGCAACTTGTCCACATTAGCAAGTTGGGAAGACACTGTGACAACTGCTTATACTGCTTCTGCTTACACTCGGCAGCAGCAAAATGGACTCCACATGCTGCCAGCTAACTGAGTCCCAATGTCAAATCTTAGGCAAGAACATCTGATTGGTGCGAGCTAAATAACATCTTAAACCCTAGCTGCAAGGGAGTCTAGAAATGGCACTTTGGCCGTTAAGGCCTCTTTAGTTCAGAAAGGGACACTAAAAGATATTAGAATAGTTGCTCAGCAAGCCACCCACACAAACCAGTGCAGGAAGGCAGGTAACAAACATTAGTCAGATACTTTCTAAGTGATAGATGCCCCACTTCACACCCATTATTTCATTTAAACTTGAAAATTTCTACAGAGGCAAATCATGGAAGAGATAAAAGCTACAGAGACATACTTCTGTGTGCAATGTAAAGAAGCATTTCCCAAAAATTGTAATTGCAAAAAAATACATCAGAATATTGCTGTTGAAGTGGTGATTTCCCCATCACTGGAACTATGGAAGCAGAGCCTGTATGACTGCCTTGTTGCAGAGAGGATCCAAACATTAGGTGCTTTTTTGAACTTGGCCTCCAAGGCTTTTTTCCCAGCCCTCAGAATCTGAGGCCCTGCAGTTCGTGCCATGATGATTAACAGACTCCTGAATGAGTAGATATTTTGTAGCAGAGAAATAAAGACAAAGATATTCTGAAGACCAAAGCTTGACACATGACAATTTTCAGTTTTATTGCCTAAAAATATAAAAAGGTTTAATCACCAAATATAGTACTTAATTTTTTTAAGTGCAAAGAGTTTTATTCCACTGGAAAAGATTTCTCCAGCTAATTAATTTATCTATAGGGAAGATTATCTAAAACCTCATGCTTTTCTGTGGAACGTCTAATTGAATATATATTAATGGCGGGTCCTAAACTATCTACAAGAGCTTCCCAAAGCAAAGGAGCTTATAATAAATTTTTTATACTCATTTTAGACCGAACAACTTCTTTTTCTAATCTTGTAACAAGTCACTTGCTTACAGTTTCTATATTGAATATTAATTGAAAATTAAATCTTTAAACATTTTTACCATAACTTATCTAAACTCTTAAAAGCTTAGACATAATTTCCTCCTAATTTCACAGTCTCCCTTTCCTTTCTTTTCCAGTTTCTTATCTGTCTCATTTTAACTCCTGTTCTTCTGTCATAAATTTGGAGCTTCCCAGCATATGCCAAGACAGTTTGAATTCGAGGGCTCAGGAATGTATCTAGTCATACACAATTCTATAAATATTCTTTGCATCTAGTTCTAGATCCCAAGAGAAATAAACTCATATTTACATTGAGTTTTATTCCCATTGCTTTTAGTCATGGCTCCCAAAGTATGGTCTGAGGACCTCTGGGCATCCCTAGGACCCTTTCAGGGATCTGTAAAGTCAAAATTATTTTCATAATAATATTAAGATGCTATTTGCCTTTTTCACTCTCATTCTCTCATGAAAGTACAATAGAATTTTTCAAAGGCTACATAATATTTGATTACTCTGAGGTCAACATGTCAGATTTATTATTTTTGAATGTTACATATTAATATATTTTGAATATTTTCTAGCATATGTTATTATTTTCTTAGTAATTTTTAAGAATCTAAAGACTAAGATGTCTAAGAACTTTGGTGTAGGGCAGTGATTCTCATTTGGGGGAGGGCAATATTGCCCTCTTGGGCATTTTAGAGATTTGTGGGGGAGGGAATTTAGTTGCCACATTGACTGGGGAGTACTACTGGTATTTGGTGGGAAGGCGTTAGAGATGCTAAATGTCCTACAGAGCTTTAGACAATCTTAGATAGTGAGAGTTGTCCATGTTTTTCATGACTAAATATAGACATTGATACAGGTTTTAAGTCTGTTTCATGATCATCTGAGCCTAGATTGCATCCTGAAATACATAATATTTATTCAAGTCTTGCAAATGGCTGCCATTGTACATAGTAAATACCAAATACCTTAGGAGAGCCCCAAGGCACGTCATGATCTGCTTCCCCTTACTTCTTTGACCTGGTCTATCATTTTTCTAGTTGCTTACTCTGCCCCATTGTCAGGGTTCCTGAGCACAGCAGGCTTTTGCTGTAGCTCTTCTCTCTGTCTGGCACACTTTTTTCCAGCCAACTCCTTCATTGCCTTCAGTCCTTGGCTTGTGTCTCACCTTCTCACAGAGGCCTACTCCAATCACCCCAATTAACTGTATAGACTGGATCCTTCCCAGCACATTTCAGGCCCTTTAATCTGCTCTATTTTTTCCCATTAACATGTATTACTCTCTACATATAATATCATCTACTTATTAATTAGTTATTAGTTCAATATTGATTATTTTTCTCTTCCATCCCCACTGCAAGTAAACTCCAAGGAAGCAGGGACCTTCCCTTTTTTGTTCATGTGGCCTGGCACATAGTAGGCACTTTTATATATTTTCTGAGTAAATCAATATACAAATGATTTTATTGTAAACAGTTTTCTGTTTAGTCCTCCTTTATAATAGCATTAAGGTACTATATTAAATTTCGAAATCATATATGGGTCAATTTTATTTCAGAATAGAAAGGAGGCCATTACAAAATCTTCAATATAAAAAAAGATGTATTAGATGTAATGGGCTGAGAGCCACAACTCTAGGGGGCCAATTTTCCTGCCACACTGAAACCTGCTTCATGACTTAGTGAGAAAAGAGAAGCCCTATTATTATTACTTAGTCCCAGAATTAGACCCAGTGGGAACCTAGTGAAGAGTGTCAGTTAACATAATTCTACCAATCAAATGTTTAAAATATATTTAGGTCAGTTGATGAAAAAGGCTAAGGTCAAAGCCCATCTCCAGTGATAATGGAAAACTGGAAGATCTCTCCAACAAACACTGCTTTTTGTCTTAGTGGACACTATGGAATTCCCTCAATATTATGTATGTCATGATTTAAATTCCAGTTTGTAGAAAGGACACATGGCAACCTTAATTATAATTTAAGAAACATTGACAGTACAGCCATTTCGAACTATGGTACCTGAGGAAATTAAGCCAAGTAGCTCAACTGTGCAAGGTAAGTCCAAAATAAATGGTCCTTATGGGTATGAATTACTTTCTTTCCATGCTATTGAAAGCCTTCTGTGTTTTTGGACACACCACAACAAAAGCATGGTCACTGGGTCTACCCTACACACGTTTTTATAACACATCACATCCAGCAAACTGTGCTACTTGTCAGCAGTAAAATGACTGTGCACAAAACCCACTGATGTGTCAGGATTGACTTTCTGTTCTGGGAGCAGGAATATCATTCAGTATATGTTGAGTGGCTTTAATGGTCAAAACAGTAGCACACACTGAAGTCATCCATTTGCCCACAAAACAGGTAGCCAGCAAGCAGGGGTGGGATCCCACAGTTCTTTATAAAGATGTCGGTGTTGTACTCTCACAAAGCAGTGGCGAGGAGCGGGAGAGAATTAGCCAGTTAGCACACCCTACTTAATCCTCAGTGCCGTCTTGAAGAGTGCCAAAAAAAGATGCCCACTGGAGACAATTTTGATGTTTGTTTTTACTGGTGTAGGAATGGCTTTTTTACCATAAGAGTAACTGAGGTAATAGAGTATATGCTTTAAACTGTTATTTATTTTTATGAGTTAAGGTAAAAGAGTCTCTAATTTTAATTCCCTTGGGAGATTTTTCTTCTTACAAAAATCCATAGAAAAAAAAATAGACCCTAATATGTAACTAGAGTATGGATAAATGCACCAGTCCTAACATAATAATTTTAAGTCTCTATTTTACAGTTGTTATAGAACATATATCTAGGTTTTTGTGTTATGGAGACCCTACTAAAGGGATAAACAAAAAGATCTAAGCTAAATATTCTTTATCATAAATTGTTAAGATCTTCTTTTTGTGTAATTGCCCTCCACTTCTAAAACTGCTGGTGATGGAGATCTGTAATCACCATAGATCACCAGGGTCATCTCCACTTGGGAAAAGTCTTCACTTCCATTTCCCCTTCCTGTTCTAGCCCTGGAGAATGATATATGTCCTTCTCACTGCTTCCATCACACCTTTCACCTACCTTTCTTACAGCGCTTACAACCCTGCATCATAATTGTGTATTTACATGTCCATCATGCCCACTAAATTGTACGTGCCTTGAGAGCTGGACTACATCTTAATCATACTTACAATGCTGGGGTGAGAAGAGCAGACACTCAGTAAGTAATGAATGTTCAAAAGGTATTCCTATTTCTCTCTAGAAATTGTCAATGTGGAAAATTGCCATGTTCTCAAGTAAGGCTAAGAATCTCTTCTTGCTGTCATGGCAGTTAATGCAATCAACCTCTGTGCCCCACCCCATCCTCACCCAGTGCTGCTGCAATTTCTCTCTTGGATCCAAACCAAAATCTCCAGTTTCTTGCACTGCAAAGAAGAGGCTTAGGCACCTTTTAAGCCAAAATAGTGAAAGTTAAGAAGAGCTAGTTGGTAGCCACAGATCTGCTTTAGTCTTATGACAAGAATGAGTGAGAGACCAGAGGTTATATAATATGTGTTCCCGTAAATATAGGCTCTCTAGCCAAAAATTATCAGGAACAAAATACACCTGAACTTTGGGTGCTGCCTCCATTTCTTGTACTTATAGTCATGTAGTTCTGAACAAAATCATTACAGGGGATGATGGCTTTCTTTCACCCTCTAGAGCTTTTCAGAACACCATGCCCTTTATAGACATCAACACTGCATCCTCTAATCAACCCACTCCTCGGATACTCTCAGCAAGCACGGCAGCATATCACAGGGTCTAACTGGAATGATAAGAGGATGAAAAGAAGGAATCATTAAGAAGATAATTAATGGTTAGGTCCATCAATGGTATTTCTGTAAATGTTTTTGTTTGTTTAAGTGGCACATAATCAAGGCTGCAAAATTTAGGACCTGAAAAGCCAGTCATTTAAGCATCCTTTGTAAACCAGATAAGCACATTAACTATGTGCAGCCACCTCTTTAAAATAAAACCATAGTGTATGCTCTTTAGTAGTAAGTTCACAGAATTTGATGTTGTATGTTTACTGGTGTTTTGGTTGAAAGAGCTGTTAATTTTTAATTGCCCTTGAATCATGCAGTGGCAGAAAGATAGTTTCTAAATTAGTAAAAAATAACATAGGTGGTACTCGTGACTGATAACTGTAGATACATAACTTTTTAGAAGTCAAAGATGAATAGAAGTTAAGTATCAAATTGCTTGCTCTCTCCTTAGTCTCAGTTTTCCTTTTTGCCCAATTATTTTTTTCCAGACTTAGAGATACCTAGTCTGAGCATTTGGTTGACTACTTCCTGTCCTTGAGAAACAAGACTGACTCGGCTATGTTCAGTGACTTGTTTTCCATCTCTAAATAATAATATCAGGCATAGCAGATTGCTCAGTGTTGACATCTGCAAATCCTGTTGGTTCTACCTTCAAAATAGACCCAGGGTCCAACCATTTTCCATCACCAAGATTGTTGCAATATCCCAACTCTTCTCCCTACTTCCTCCAACACTGCCTCTCTACCTTATTCTCCAAAGAGCAGCCTTTAGATCATGTCCCACCTCAACTTAAATCCCTTGAAAAGCTTCCTCTAGCTCTTAGAGTGAAAGCCAGGTCCTACAAGAGACCTTCCACCCTCTCTGTGCCCCTCTGACTATACCATCTAATGCACTCCCCCAACCCCCAATCCATTCGTCCAGTCATTCTGGCTTCCTGGATATTCCTAGGAACACCAGGCAGAGACATTTCTCTGACATTTGCATGACCTGTTCCTCCAGGTAGCTTGCTCCCTGGCCTCTTTCATTTGTTTGCCCATGTGTCACTTTTCAGTAAGACGTTCTCTGGCAGCCCTTTTAAGAATTGCACATACACACCAGCACTCCCCGTTACACTTCTAATCTTTATTTTCTCCATAGTACTCAGCCACTTTCTAAAATACTATAAAATGTTTCTATTCGTGTTGGTGCCCTTCATCAATGTAAACTCCATGAAATCAGATTTTTTTTATGAATTATGTTCTGCACTTCTACCTCCTCAACACATAGAATACTGCCTGGCATGTGGTAAGTTGTAAATATTTATTGAATGAATGAATCTGTAGTTAAAACATTAGCCAGTTCTTCCTGTATGTGACCTACTAACTAGGATATGGCATAGTTATTGGGAAAGGTTTTGCCTAGTGGCTCACATTTAAATATGCTTAATTAAAGGGAGCAGGGACCCTAGGTTAGAGCAAGTTAAGGTCAGATCTAGGTTTGAATAATGACTCCACTACTTACAACTTGTGTGACCTGGTGAGTTATACAATCTTCCAGCCTCGGTTTTCTCATCTGTAATATGGGATAGTAAAAGTAGCTTTCTCACAAAATAGTCATAACATTTTTTGAGCAAATGGGAAAAAATCATAATGTTGCATTTATAATAAAAACTCAGTAAATGTGTAAAATTATTATAATAATAGATTTTTGTTAAGTTTTTTGGTAAAATATTTTATAAATGCTTACTCTTTTGACCATAAAATTTAGCTCAAGATGTGCATTGTTTTGTTATTTTTGTATTTAATCTCAGCTTGCTCAGCCTCTGAATATTAGGTCTTTCTCCCCAGACCACTGGCCTCTCACTTTGAACTTCAGCACCTTGTTCAGAGCTCTTAGAAACACATGGAGTTTTTGAGGATTTGAAAGGTGTGGTGTAGCTCAAGTGAGGGGTAAAGGTGTTAAGATTGGAGATGAGGCTTAAATGTTATATTCCATGCCATATGATATAGATTTTAACCTATAGGCTCTGGGAAGATATCAAAGGTATTAAACTTGAGAATAAGGTTTCTGGGAAGTGTAAAATTACAGAATTTACATGGATTGATTCATGTCACTGACCACAGTTCAGTCTTTAATATGACTATAAGCACATTAAGAATCATACATTTCAAATTAGGAAATTTCAGCATAAATTAAATCCATGTTAAATAGTTTGTCTTAGGCAAAAGGCTCCTTTTTATTATTTTTTTAATGTAAGCACCATTACATTCCACATAGTGTCTAACATGGTCTCTTAAAGATTATATTGCTTACCCATTTCAAATTAGTTATAAGACAGAAGGATATTTTTGCCCATGATTGTATGCCATTGGAATTTAGAATAGCAAAATAACTGAGTACTGTCATCAAATGGTGCTCAAACTGGTTTTGGTGTGGAAATGTCTTTAGCGCTTTCATATCTTTATTCTAATAGAAAAGAGTGACTGAGAGAGTAAGTAACATGCTGATAGATGGCTAAGGTTGGTTTTTCTAGAAATGGTGTTGAGAAATAATTAACTAAATGCTAAGAGAATATACATAGTCTTTGCCTCATGGGGTTAGGGTTTGAGAAATGTATTCATTTCTTAACAAGATATGGAAAGTGTTAAACATAAGAGCAGATTTTGTTTCTAAGATCTTTCAGGCAATCGCTGACTCCTGGTTGTTGTTGTTTTTTTTGGTCAGCAAATAAAGATGTAGGAACAAAGAAGGTGATTTAAGAGACTTTCCACGGGGTTGGTTAAAAGTATGGAAAACCTCTTACACAACTGAATATAATTCCTTATGGGGAAAAAAATCCAGTGAGGATTTTCATCCTCTGCTTATAGAAGTTTAAAGTAAATTGTTCCCCCATAGAAAATGGTCCCTGGAAGTTTGTGTTTTGCTATTGGAGAAGTGGTGTGACTTTGACTGAAACTATTAGACCTTGTTGATCATTTGAGGGCAAGTAAAATCAAGTGAATCGGAATGTAATAGTAATGCAAGTAAAGCAGGTGAAAACAAAGGAACAAAAATGCCAAAAAGTGCTATCTTCATATAGGGTTGTTTCTACTAAATTAAGATGAATATGAATGTACATGCATATGAGAAAAATTAAAAGGAGGTCTCAGGAAGAGTATCTGAGTTACACTTGTCTGTTAAGGGAATGTCTCCAAAGCTAATCATTTAATCTAAAGTTCTGTCTAAAGTGAAGTGAAGAAATTACTCTTTTGACATGGAATTCTATGATAAATATGGCTTTAATTTTCTCTCTGGCTGTTATAGGTAGATATGTTTTACCTCTCCAACCTTCTTATAAGCTACTTGAGGTTGTAGTTTATATCCTCTGTTTCCTTTGTTCACATAATATTACTCAACACAAATCTAGCTGAAAAGAAAACAGTATGAGTGGGGTGAAATAGGTGAAGGGGATAAAGAAGAACAAACTTTCTGTCATAAAATAAGCCACAGGGATGAAAAGTACAGCATAGGGAATATAGTCAATAATATTGTAATAACTTTGTATGGGGACAGATGGTAACTACACTTACCATGGTGAGCATTTCATTAGGCATATAATTACTGAATCACTATTTTGTACACCTGAAACGAATATAGTATTTTATATCAACTACAGTTCAGTAAAAACAAATCAAAAAAAGAACAAGGTTTTGAAAATAATCTACCTTTTCTACTTATAGCTGAATTCTATAGAAGAAAATAAAATTGTTGAAGTGGCAGATAAAACCTATTACAGTGTATTTTGATTAACAAAATATTCTTTTTGAATACTATTTTTCACGTGTGTATGAGTTTGTAAGTGGTAATAGCAGCAGGTAGGGCAAGACCACTGAAGAAGCTGGGGGAGGAAAGGCACTACAGAACCTAAGCCAGAGGTTAAAAAATTTACCAGACCTCAAAGACTTTCAATTCTCTATTCTTTATTGAAAATTATTCCTAGGACCCAAAATTGAGAAGACTCCCATAAAGTTAAATTATGCAATTATCCTGCAGAATATGAGGCCACTGAACTAACACACACATATTAAATCTCTTTTTTAATATAAAATTAATAAATTAAAGGTGAGCCAAATTTTGTCCAGCTCATTTTAAGAATTACAATATGGCAAGTAAATACAGTGCTGTGTGGGAATACACAGCCTATCTGTCACTGATAGCTAATGAATTCCTCCCTATTAAAATTTAATTGAAAATCTTCAATGATATTTCAGCTTCCGCAGAAGTGTAAACTACTGTGACTACAATTCACAATGCATTTAAAACAATTATTCTTTATCATTAAAGTTAATAATATGCACATTAACCTCTTATGTAGTCTCAATCAATATTGTAGTTTAAAAGATATGACCTCTGGACAGCTTTGTCTAAATATTGATTTCATTGTCATTTGTATAAGGTATCAAACAAATTACATGTTGCACTAATATCATTAATGTTCCCCCTTAGAGTCTCTGGTTTTATGGCTCTCGTAATACAGGACATGACATTACAAAATATTAAGGACATCACAAAATGTAATTGCCAAATGGACAAGATTTGACTATGACAGAACAGAGTCATCGTCAACAGATGATAACTTACAAATCCTTCACTCTCAGTGGACAGAAAAGTATATGGCTTTTTAACAAGATCTTTGGAATTTTTCTTTCTCAGAGGGTCTAATTTTACCTTCTTGTAATGCCATAGATGCTGCAGGGAAAAATCTAAAGTCAGATTAAAATGTTGTAATTCTGCAATATAGCAATTTTCCCAAAATAAGCTTGTTTAGAAATTTCTGTTACAAATTACTAGCAAGTCAGATGAATTGGAAAATAGATGCATACAAGTAAAGGGCCTGAACCTTTCAAATGGTCATTATTAAATTAAATAAAAACTGATTTAGGGATGGGCATGCATCACATTTTCTCTCATAATTGGCAATTATATTATTATTTTTGTAAAAAAAATCTCAAATGGAAATACTAGCTTTTATAATTTGTTCTCTTTTTGGGTTCTAAATTGCTATGAATTCACAACATTTATATTGTTAACATCATCCAATTACACCTATTTTGATGTTTTTTTTATTTATTAAAATTGTACTTTACCTTTCATTTTCTATAAGACTTTTTAGAAAAGAGATGGGTTCGTGATTATGGCATTGTGGACTGTAGGAGTTATTTATACTAAAAATGTTCCCCCATAATCTCTTGTAGGTAAAAGTGACCCATTTTGTGTAGTTGAACTGAACAATGATAGGCTGCTGACACATACCATCTACAAAAATCTGAATCCCGAGTGGAACAAAGTCTTCACATTGTAAGTAGTCATTACCTTGAGCTCATTTCAAAAATGGTGCTAAGTGATATTTATTTTTGAGATTTTGTTTATTCTTAACTGATTAACAACTCAATGCATCTGACCTGCCTTTGCTGGCAACGGTGACTATCATAATTGCATTATCTTCCTGAGAGTGAAACATGCAGAAAGAATATGCCATTTTTCACAAATATTTTTAAAAACTTATTTTTATATGATTTGACAAAGGATTTTGCTCCCATTAATTGAATTGCCATACTGCTTCATCTTTTTATACTTTCTATTGAAAATCTCCCCAGTTGCATTGACACCGAAGAGGACAAAGCTCTATTTGTTCCATTGCTCAAATCAGCAAACAATCTGGTCTCTAATTCGGCAGATGCTTTAGTTTTGGTTTGTTGCATTTTAGCACAATAAGAATATTAAGTATTGTCCTAGCTACGAAAACACCATTTCAGTTAATTTTCCTTTTGTTTTAAAAACTTTGTAAATCTTTTCCATCATGCACTGTAAAAGCTGTCAGTGCTACACTATAGTATCTCCTAGATTCGTCTTTTCATTTTTTTTTCTAAACTGGCCATTACAAATGAACTCTGAACAAAGGAAAACTCTCCAAACAGAAGTACTTCTTAAAAGTTTTCTAATATAGTTTTTTTTATGAAAAACTTCTAAATTCCTCATTAATTTCTTATAATGTCTCTGCTTAAGAGCCACTAACTAATCAGATTTAATTATCTGACCGATTTATCTTTAAGGAATCCTACATTTTTATGAGAGATGAAAGCCTGGTCAGGAGACTTGCACTCCTCAAAAGGTGGTGGAGAGTGTTTTTCTCTGGAATGCGTAATTGAATGAATAGGTTTGATTATTATCAAAGCCATTAATTGATTGTGCCCTGATAAAGCCTCTTCTCACATGTGGTTGCAGTCTTTCTGTAATGATTATATTCATTTTTTATTTTCTGTTAATTCATGTTTTCTTGGTAAACAGTTTGATTAAAGAATAAATGCTGTCAACAATTGGTGTTTATTTTTCTAGAAACAAAATATGAAGAGCCCACACAGTTGTTTATTAACATATGTTGTCTTTGGAACATAATGGAACACTACTTAATTTCTAAATCCTGGGGTGGTACAATAGCTATCAGTGTTACATTTTCTCCATTCTGGTTAATTTTTATTGTAAACCTAACAGAAAAAAGTACATATTTTGGTTAAAGCTGTAAACAAAAATGAGATATCCTATTACTACAAAAAAGAAAAATTATATAAAGTATACTGAGACTCTTGCTGGTATCAAAGCTGAGGGTGATAAAAAGATAGGAATTATTGAGATCATGAGAAGAAGGAAAAGTCTCAAAAACATCAGTGCCACTTATTGGTGGTTTGGTTGTTTTTTTGTTTTTGGTTTTTTTTTTATAACTTAGTCTGTGCCCGTCCGGGTAGAAAATTTTATTTCATTAAAAAATTATAACTTGAAATTACAAGGTTGTTCAAAGTTCCAGATAATAGAACCATCAGTGTAGTCTGCTAAGGTGCATTATGGGAAATTCTGTCAGATACCAAGCTACCTTGTGTATGTGTGTATTCAAGTAGCATACATGAAAACATACAAAATCAGCTGGAGCTATCTAAATTTTCAAAAGCATTTTTGTTCTTGTTCCCCACTGATGAAGTCTTTTTTTCTCACATATATTTGTTATGCAGCAACATTAAAGATATCCATTCAGTTCTTGAAGTGACAGTTTATGATGAAGATCGGGATCGAAGTGCTGACTTTCTGGGCAAAGTTGCTATACCACTGCTGTCTGTGAGTTTTATTCACCTGACGCACTGCTCTGTGTTGCTTTTGCTCAAGTTAAAAAAAAAATCCCTCAGCTCTATATCTGTCATTTCTCAACCAAGGTCTGTAATAAGAACACTAAAAATTTTAACATACTCAATTCACGGCCATGTTGAATCCCATGATAGTTAATTTTTCCTGACAGACTTGATCCTGGTAATGAACAGGTACTTGTCAGAATTGCCACAGTTGTTTTGGGTTCTCTGTCAGTTTCAGCAGCTGGGGGTCAAAGGTCACTGAGGGAGTGTATTCAGTGGAGACCGCGAGACAGACGGCTGTCATGTCCTTTTCCCGCAGATTCAAAATGGTGAACAGAAAGCCTACGTCTTGAAAAACAAGCAGCTGACAGGGCCAACAAAGGGGGTCATCTATCTTGAAATAGATGTGATTTTTAATGCTGTAAGTCTTAACTTTGGCTTTTTTGTACTGCTAAAGAGTTCAGTTTCATGAAAGCTTTTGTTCCTGATTTGTAGAGAATTTCTGTCATTCCTCATTTTCTCGAAACCTTGATGTATCCTGGAGAATACGCTTCTGCCTCTGCCTGGCACACGCACACTTTCTGTTATAGCTGGCAGCTGCTGCGGGGCTGTGCTCCAGCCACTGCCTGCCGGCATAAGGCATGGAAGCGCATGCATGTGCAACTGTATACATTTATATTTTATGAGCACAGCAGCCAGGACTTTGAAACTTTAGAAATTATTGCAAATTGAACTGCGTGAAAACTTGTAAACGATTGTAATATATTAATCCATAACAGACACATATGTTGATGTATAGGTGAAAGCCAGCTTACGAACATTAATGCCCAAAGAACAGAAGTACATTGAAGAGGAAAACAGACTCTCTAAACAGGTAAAAAGCAAGGAAAGATTAATCCCTCTGTTTAGACCTGATTATATCTGTAAAACATCTAGGTAAATTCAAATAAACTTTGGAGGCATGGAGGGGGGAAGACTATAGAATTATTAATCATCTACTTATGTGAAATGGCTCTTTTTTTCTTTCTTTTTCTCTCTTCTCTTCTTTTCCTTAAAAGATCAAACAAGGACAATACCAAATTTATAAATGGATGGGGGTGGTCAGAAAGGAAAGTGGATACTAGAGGTGCTGCATTGAAGGGATATGTGTTCATGCATTAGCAAAAGAATGATCATTTTGAACATAAAATACGGTTTGATTGCCCTGGAATGTGTAAATGAGAACACCAAAAGCTGAGGTTCAAATATATGTCTGGACCACCCACAGGTATGATGCAGGTGTGTTTAAGGGGAGCTCGGCATAAGGCTCTTCCCTCTAATCCACAAGAAAGGAGCTGCATCTTTTAAGAGAAACCTTCCTGTTTATTAAATTTGGGCTATGAACTTTTAGAAGTGAAATTTTCTTGGTATTTTTACTGAAGAAAATAGAAAAGAGGCAAATCTGACTTTCCTATCATAAACGAATTTTAAATTAGGCTAGATATCTTGTAATTAGACCTGTAATCTACTCCTTTAGAAAATGTTTACTTACCATTTACACAGTTAAAATGTATTTACAGTTAAAACACAACCTTGAAGTTTACAGAACTCATTTGTATTTGCTAAAATATTTAATAATTTTCTGTGCTATTAAAAGACTGAAAATATTTTTGTTTTGAGTCCAATCAATTCACCATCAGGAGTAGGACCTTTGATTGTTTAAAGATAGTACATGAGTTACAAATGCAGTGTCTATCTAAGTAGAAATACAGTTTACATTTTTCCACAATTATAGAGAAAAGTAATTAAAGTCACTCCTAAAGGAAGGTGATCAGGGGCCGAAAAGGAAAGCAAGTAGGAAGACTGCTAACTGTGCCTAAAAGGAATTTCAGTTTTAACAACTTGCTAAACTGGTATGCACGTACATGCATCTATATTTGCACACACACATACATTTTTTTTTCCATATGACCACAGTAAGCTTTACATAGTTACTTCATTAAAATAGCAGACCAGCACTGAATTATATTTGGAAATAGCAAAGTATTAGCCTGCAGACATATTATTCTAATTATTAACACAGCTGTGGATAAATTTTTTGAACCATCATTTAGCATATTGACTATTCTTTTTATAGTTGTCGTATGCCTTCGTTTAAAATTTTTTATTTAAATGATATCAACTCTCATATACCATTTTTAATAAAAGATTTTGCAAAGCACTTGGTTACAATAAAATGTCCCCTAACTCCAAAATAATGAAGAAGCACGGAGAAAATATAGATTAAATTTACTGTGGGAAAGAGGGAGATGGGGAGGGAGAGAGAAAGAAATAGAGAGCAAGTGAGAAAGACAGATAGGGAAAATATGATAGTAAGAAAGGGAGAATCCTTCTAAAATAGTGAAAAAACAATTGTTTTCTCTAATAAAGCAAAATGTGACAGGTTTTTCTCTAAGATCCGAAATAAAAACATTCCAGATTATCCATTTCACTTAAAATATCTTGAAATTAAAGCATTTAGAGAATCTTAAAGCCACAATAAGACTTAAGAGTTAAATATATTCAAGGTTCACATGTATGTAAGTAGCAAAAAAATGTTTTTAATCTGTTGGACATTTTTTTGTTTGGAACAGAGATGGCCCAACCTACATGATAGTATTATTTTAAAAAATATTTTTAGCTAAGAAATTGCTCTTCTAATTCAGTTCTTTTCACTTTCTCCAGAGATACTTCTTTTCCTTTAACTTGTGAGCGAAATGACTTAGTGTTTTCTTACTTTATTAACTTTCCAAATCCTTGTTAAATCACACTAAGCTTGAAGAATTCTGTAGCATACCTGACGGTTTTTAGTTTTGCAAACTCGAATAATATTTTCGTCTTCCTTACAGCTGCTCCTAAGAAACTTTGTCAGAATGAAGCGCTGTGTCATGGTGCTCGTAAATGCTGCGTACTACGTTAATAGTTGCTTTGACTGGGATTCACCCCCAAGGAGCCTTGCTGCTTTTGTGGTATGATGATACTTTATTACTTACATTGTTAGTCATTCAATTCAGTAATCATAGCTGCGTGTTTCTGTGGCTATAGTAACAGTTTGTTGATGTGGCCATTTTAAAACTCCTATTTTAAGACTTGACTGGACAGATTTGCCGTGGGCAGGAACCTGATGGATTGTTCAAGGTCTGAGTCCAAGAATACATTTTTCCCCCTCAGATTTCCGGAATGCAAGACATCTCAGCCAATGTATAATTTTCTCTGTGACAGTTAAAAAGTAAAATTTTGCATATTGCATAATTCCAAATCCCAAGAGCAGAGCCAAGAAAAGTCCTTAGTGTTAAAAAACAAATTAATAATGTTGACCATCCTCCTTTTAATTTTATTCAATCTATAGATATTTTTCAAAATGTGAAAATCATCGCAGTAGAATGTTAGTTGGTAATTCTTTAATATGTGAATCAATTGTAAGTGGATATGACCTATTTAAGAGATGTTTTATTATTTCTGAGATTTCCAGTTTTTAAAAAGGCACAAGTGAGGATTTGGTAGATCCAAATAATTCTCTAACAATCTTCATTTTGTAGCCTTTTACTTTGGTTCTTTAAAAACTGCTGATGAGACCAATTTGCAGAGCTAGAAAATCCCCCAAAATTCTTTCCTCTGAGCTTTAGCTGGGATTTTCTGCTCTCACATTATTTTTGCTTATTCAGGATTTTGGTGTGAAGTTTAAGTGGAGTCCTTCTTTTGAAATTCTTTACTTTATTGTCATATTTGTTAGAATATGAGTACCTTATGCTTCCTTATAGTTGCCAGTTTAGCAGAGTGTGACTTTATTCCGGGGGTTTACAAGAACAGCCTTAATTATAGTAACAAATCAACATTTTAGTATTACCATTCAAATGTGTGTATGCACATCTGTTTAGTACTTTGAGCTCTGTCTTCCTCTCAGGCCATTTATGGGACTTTCATTAATGTCTGAGCACATGGAACAAAGAGTGTGTATGTCCCTTTGTGTTGTAAGTTACCAGAAAGTTAGGCAGCCTGCTTCCCATAGACATGTTGTTGTCTCCTTAAAGAAAGCAATTGTTATCATCATTAAGTTTTAGAAAAGAAAATCTGCCTCTTTCAATATTCTTTTATTCAGCTCTTATACATAATAAATACATCAGGGTACTGTTAAGCAAACTTTATTAAGATTTTCACTATCATAGAGGCATTTTGATGTTAATTAGGAAAAAATGGTATTGAGCTTCTATGTATATTTTATGTCATTACTTCCTGGGGTCCATTGGGTCTAGACAGGCACAATAATATTCTGCTAAAAATGTCATGCTGCCATCTTTGATTCACTCCTTCCAAAGTCACCTCCTACAGCTGTTTGTGAAATTTTGAAAACAGAGAAATCTATATAATTATATCATTTGTCCAGCAACATCCATTTTGAACACTTTAGCATTATAGTGTGTTGTGTAAGTTCATAAACTTCATCTGGTTATTCGTGTAAAATGAATTCAAGATGGCAGACTTTTTTTCACAATTTCCTTCTGATTTACAAAACAAATCAGGCACTGAAATTCTGAGAAACTTAGGTATATGGACATGATAATACTTGAGATTTCACTGTAAGGGAGTCCAAGTTCACTAGGGAAGAAATGTAGTAATATTTCTCATAGCTGGTAGTCAGTTTGTAACAGACTCGGTCCTACTAAACACAAGCTGAATGCAAGATGCTTGCAAAAGAGGGGAGGACGCCAAAATAAAGGCAGGGAAAGGGACAGCTAGCCCTGATGGTGACAGAAAGGCCACAGACTACAGTGTGAGTATACACAGGACTACTTTTGAGAAGAAACAATACTATTAACTGTTTCACTGAATAAAAGCAGCATTGGATTACCTTCTGTTGATGTGATTAAAATGATGAGTAACGCCACCAAACATCATTTTAGACCTGAGTCAGGGGTTCCGTGAGCACGGGAGCCCAGCCCTTTTCACCTAGTACTCCAGCATCACTTGCAGAGCATCTGGCACCTCGTAGCCTCCCAGTATAAATGGCTGTCTGCACTGATAGACCAACCAACGAACCAGTCAATCAGTCTGAAAATTTTTCTTACATGGAGATACTCTCTTTTCAATGATGTCAGATAAATAAGGGTTGGCTATAATGAAGCTAGTTAATAAATGATGACAGACACAGCCTAATGTTTTGTAGCAATTTTCCCTAGACCTTGCATTTAAATTCCAAACTATTTCTTAATCCTCTATCACTCATTTACTTTAACCTCAGGTGAAATTCTAATACGAAAAGCTCTTATGTAGTATATATAAGTAACAACTTATAAAATAGTAGCAACTAATAAGTATAAGCATTTATGTGCCAGGGAACAGTTTTTCAGGTATTGATACACTAAAGCACTAGAGCTTTTCCTGCATTCATTAATTTAATACTCTCAACAAACTCATGATGAGGTAGGCACTATTATTTTCCCAAAATAAAAGGAAGAACTTGAGGCACAGCAAAGTTTAGAACCTTACCCAAAGCCACACAGCAGTTAGTATTTTCTTTCTAAAGGAGATTTTTAAATATATACTTTGTTATCTAAACATAACAATTCTGAAAACAACTGTTGTAGCATTTTTATTCCTCTTGTAGATATTAAATGATGTATTTAAAAACAATGTTTCAAAGATTTCATTGCATAATCAGAGCCGTTTTAGGCCAGTTTATTGAAAAGAACTGCTTTCCATTAGGAGAAGCATATAGGCAGCACCCCATTGTTACAGACATATTGTTCCCATCATTCCCTGTTGATGGATCATGGGTCTATTATTATAATATTGGTTCCACTTGGCCCACTTTTTCATAAACGCAGCTGCCTTTTGGAGCCCATGATCAGCTTGGTGTGAGGCCCAGATCAGTAAACTTTAAAATGTTTAAGTGCCTTTTTTCTATTTCATTTTATTTTTCTTCTCCAATTTGCTATCCAAAAATAAATGTAGAATAATGAAATCAAACGGAAAAACATCATTTTCTTGTCCCGATGTCAGTTAAAGTGTTGGGCGCAAGAAATGCAGGGTGAAAGCTGCTCTGGCCTCTTTAGCAGGAGCTGTGTACTCTGGGGAAGATTCAGAGCAGGCTGAGGATATTAGAAGCTGAAATTGGTGTGGACGGTGATGGATAAAATATAAGCAAACACGTATCTGGGAATGCCCTTGTTTTTATGTGCTATGAATTTATGAATTAGGTTTTTAAATTTTACTATGAATATTGTATGCCTAAGAGCAAACCCAGACATATGTGGTGCAGAAGGCACCGCTTGTCTTTTGGAATCATCTATTGTAGATGTGGAAGTGTCTCATAAATTGGGCCTAATTTTCATCAGGCTCTTGACCAGACATTTGTGTTCTTGTGGATGTCAGTGGGTGCAAAATGAAAAAAAAAGAGTGCATATTCTCTTTTTCTCTTCGGTACTGTCATTTCTCACTGTAATGAGCACAAAAATAATTGGACAACTGAGCTATCAGTGAAAGGACACACTTCAGTGTGTGTCAAAGAATTATTGTACAGGACAAACTTTAATCTTTAAATGTGATTGTAGATAATTTGTGATACCATCTGTCCATTTGGAATTGTTTTAGCCTTTTCTGTCGTTATACAGTAAGTGCCGCTGTGTTTAACATTAACATTTGATATTTTACACATTTAATTTCTGTTCTGCTGTGTGGTCCTTAGGGAATGGAGCGCTAGTGCTACATGAGAGAGACAAAGTATTGATCAGTTAACATTTCAGCTACATTTATGTATGTCGCAAAATTAATGAAAATGCCAGACAAAAATGTCAGAGTGCACAAAAAGGTAGAATTTAAATTTGGTAGTTTAATGAAAAGTTTAAGATGTGCATTATCAAAAATGTCCTCTTGCCTTTAAAGTATAATTCCTAATAGAATAACTACAGTGAGACACATATTTTACTTAGAGGAGCAATGAACATGAATTATGAAGGGATGTCGACTCCTCAAAGTACTTTGTGTTCCAACCTGCTGTTTGAATGCTTAACTGTTACTCATAAAATACATTTGTTTCTGCTCAATCTGGAGGGCTACTGGCTTCCACTCTCTGTATTGACCAGCCCAGGAGGCAGGCTTCCTGCTGAGATTCTCCCCCTAGGTTTCCCTTGGTATCCTTGTGTTCCTTTTGTGTCAAAACTGAGAATTCCCTCTACAGCAATTCATCGAAGCCACTCTGGTTCATTTCTCGTTCCTTTCTGGGTCATTTTCAAATGCCTGGTTTTCCTTTGCTTCCAGATAATTTCCACTTTCATTCAATCCCCGTTTTAGTAAAGGATCCCACTCAGGACAACAGCTACTCTCAGGAAAGCTGGGCCAGTATGCCGGGAGAGAGAAAAACAGAGATGACGTATACAAAGAATGACCCGAGGCAGCTCTGTGTAGCCAAATTTTTCTTTAAAAATGGTGGGAGCACAAGCAAAGGAGGAGGAGGCAAACAGGCAGAAGCGGTGGGAGCATGATCCCGTGATCTGGAGACGTAGGCTCTCCGAGACACCTTTCGAGTACTTTCTGAGTAGAAAGCCTGCTGCTATTAAACAACACATGGATTTTTCTAAAAGTTGTTACAAACAATATGCACATTCTAAGTGTTCAGATGACTGAACAGTATAGGGTGATTGTCCTGGGCATATAGAAGGTCACTTTAAGATTCCAACAGAAATTTCTGTTTTAAAAACTTTAAAGATATCAGTAATACACCAATAGAATTATGCTTCAAGTAGATCACAATTTTCTACTGATTTTTATAGAAGCTTTTTTTTTTGTCGTTACAAGTTTGTTTATTAGTGCTAGCAGAAAAATTGGAAGTGTTCCAGATGTAATTTTTGTTACTTTCCTCACAACAGCAAAATGGAAGGACCCCCAAAAATCAAAGAAGCAGGTACTATAGCAAAATTATACAAAACTGATGGTTCTATCCTTGTATCCTTGAATTTTCCTATGGTGTGTAAAGTATGTAAATTTGTACTTCTGAGCCCTTTTGCCCACCCTTCTTCATTTATGCCTTCCCTGGACATAAACATTTACTAAGTTTACTAAATAATACTTCCAATTTAATTCATACAAATTTTAAGGTACAGTAAACATTTCCTTCACAAATGTGTAAGGAAATACAAAATTTCATTGATTTAGAAGATTATATATCTCCAAAGCTGCCTGAAATTACTTTTACAAAGTCAGACTATTGACACTTAGAAGATTCTAGTATTCCAATTTTCTTTTCAGTAAATAGATTGCTTGCCCGATTCACATGGGCATGCTGGCACTTCAGACTGATAATCAAAATATACATTTTTTTCTCAAGTTTATTGCAATTTCAAGGAAGAAACATTTTTTTTTTCAAACATTGGTCTAGGAACAAGTGGTTTTCTCTTAAGCACACAAAGCATTGCATAGAAATTCCTGCAATTGAAATAAAAGCCCCCCAAGGAGCAGAATTTAGAAGTGAGTTGAGTTTTTGAATTGATGACAATTAGCTAAAACCAACCTTGAATCTTGGGAAACGTAGCAAATCAGATATTAATGGAACAAAGCATTTTGACCAGATTTCTCTACTCCTTGAGGACTGACGCTCTGGTTCAGTTTGTAGGCGTATGTAAATGGATAGTCTTTCCATATTACTTTTGTGGCTGTTATATATACAGATGCAGCACATCTTCAAGTCAGCAGTTTGCTCTCTTTAAGTGGTGCCAATGCCCCTTTTCTCTTTATTTTAATAGATGTCAGCAAAAGGGCCTCCTGCTCTTTGGAGAGAGAGAATCACATAAACCACAGAGTCTACTACTCTCTGAAAAGCTTATTACTCTTAAATTTCATTTTATATTTACAGCAAGAAGAATTTAATTCTTATAGCACATCACACACACATTTTCTATTATCTCTGCCCTCCCTCCTTGGTCCTCTGAAGTAGAAAGTAGGAAGATGCTGTGATCTGGGGACTTCTTTTCTTCTGTGGGTGACTTGGATAACTATGATAACTTTTTAATTCCAGGAATTAGCCTTCTCATGAACTTTAATGGTATATGCAGTGAAAATTGGGGTGGTGGGGGACACGAGTGTGGTCTCCTTCTAGCTGTATGGCTGCTGTCCCATTTCACCTCAGGCAGCCTCTTTGCATTTCTGAACAGGTAGTTTCAGCCTTAAAGCCCTTATGAGACCCTTAAAAAGGATAAAAAATTATGAAATAGTGAAATCAAATATATCTCACTGTCAGTCCTCATATTCCTGAACAGATGTTCTTGAACTCTGAAGAATTTTCCACCTTCCAGCTTCAATTTAAATTGTTAGGGACATGCATTCTGAGCAAAATAGCAAGCCATATTCAGTTGCAAAATATTATGACAAGTTTTTTTGCAAAGGGAAAAGTTTAAATGAAGGGGATAATCATATAACCCATTTTAGTAAAATTTTTAAAAATAAGGGTAACAGCTCATCAAAAAGATTGTGAATTATAACAGACATGCAGTCACTAATACACTTCAGACAGTAAGTTCCCCTTCCACATATTTTCATGCCCATTTGTTTCAGGAGAATATTAAGAAATAATAGAATGCTTTCTGTTGATCCATTTTTCTATTTTGACCAACTGTGAAGATAGATCTAATAATTACAAATGTATTACAGTTAACTTACCATTTAACAAGTGAAAGGTTGTTAAGGAAGTTGTCCTATTTTTCCTTGCCCTCTCACGTGCCCTCATTTCACCCCATTTTAAAACTGCAGTCAGAATTGGATATAGACACAGCAGTCAGTCTTGCCACAGTACATCTGTGAGTCAGAACCCCATGTTGCATCTTCTGCTTTGGTGTGAGGGCGAGGCCCAACACTAGCTAGTGGTAGCACAGAGATCAGTAGCAGAGCAAACATGTACAAGTCACCCTTTTTTGTGTTCACACCAGTCAGCAGCTACGGCCTCAAAGGAAAATAACAGAGATCAGAGAAAAGCTAAGAAGCAAGGAAAGATCGAAATTACACCGAAGTGTGAACATGTATTTGAATAAAAATGACAGACAACCCTGATTTTAAGGATGGGGAAAAAATTAGAGAAAATACTTGGCTTTTATTTTATCTTAAATCGGTGTTTCTCTTTTTTTTCATATTCACCCCTCTAAGGAGAAAACTTTCATTTAATTTAACAAGAGAAATTAAATATGAAAGAATAAATCTTGCATGGCAAGATTTCCTCAGAGTTTTGAGCTTTGGAGGGCTACAAATCATTGTAATATCTTGTTTTTTTTTAATGCTTTCCCCAAGAACCAATTTTTGCCCCCTTGGGTGCCATATTGCTCCCATTGAGAACGCATGCCCTAAATGAGGTTTAATGTGAGTTTAACTATGTTTACTTTTTTCATGCTCTTGATAGTAAAATCTAGTTTGGATTTTCTTTAGTTTGTATTCAATTCAAATTATTCCCATACATAGTCAGTCTGGAGAACAGAATTTGTGATCTCTATACAAAATTATTAACTACATTGGAATCCAATTAAAGGAAAGATTTTGTTTGGTTTCATAGAGATTGAAGAATTGAATCGTCCCCTTACGAAAATCTGTCTGAGAGTTTTCTTCTGTGCACCAATTCCAAGGGTGCCTTCTTGTGTTTCACTGAAATGGAGAAGTGGGGTTGACATTAATTCTGGCCAAATATAACCTCTGTTTTTATGAAGATTTGATGGGTTTTGTCCCTATATTGCACTGTACTTATGACTAATAGATAATCTTTTTTTATTTTTTATTAAGGTATTATTGATATACACTCTTATGAAAGATAATCTTTATATTCTTAAGTGAATGTCATATGTCAGAGATATAAAATCATACTTCATTAGGCTCATTTACCTATTAGACCTTCATTGAAAAGGAAGGAAAAAAGGAAGTCCTTTAAAACAGTGAAGCTACATGTCCTACTGGCTATTCTGCATGGCAAGTTCCCCAGTTTCCATAGAAATCAAAAAACTATTATTATTGCAATTTATCGATAATATGTAAGTTTATGATGTTTTATATCCCACTTAGCTATATACAAATAATTCGATTGCATTTTCCGTAGTTAGCATTCTATACCAGTTCTTGCCAAGCAGACTTGAGGCAATGCTTACATGTTTGAGACAAGAATATATCATCCAGTTTTATCATAAAATGCTGGTGAATTAAATATTATTTTCATCAGTCAATTAGAGAGTCTTGTGGATATAATTTAAAGTAATAGATTGCCAAGGTTAAAAGCAGTCCATTCGTTATCCACAGATTAATATAATGAGGTTGTATAAAGGAAGATTGTATTTTGACGTGATATTAGTAAAGTGATGGCTGCTACACAGAGAAAATTAATTCATAAATGGGCAAGTTCAGATAACTGAGTTCACTTTTTCTAGTTAAGCAGCAATATTGAAAACTTATCTGGTTTTGTTTGAATTATTTTAATAGAATTTGGTTCTTCCATTACAAGAGTCTCTTGCATGCCTCAACCAGGAAACTGGTTATTTATAAGAGAGACCTTGAACCTAGGTTCTACTAGCCTGCCTGGGTGTGCACTATTTCCTTCATTTTTTAAATTGCCAGAATATAAGCCTCCTACCACAGTTACATTTCTAAATTCTAAATCCTGGTTGATGTGTAGTTAAAACTGAATGTTTTTAATATAGTCTCCCAACCTCCAAACAAGATGTGAAAGTCTGTTTGTAAGATAGTTGCTTAGATTTCACAACACGTTTCTCTACAGTGGCAATGCCATAGATACTGACATAGAATCTTCAAAAGCCTATCAAACCCTTCATAGAGCACATCGCATGTAGGAAGTGGATTTAGGGCAGTCACGGCTTAGTACTCAGGATGCCAGGAACATACCTATCCCAGCCGCACCTTCAGGATAGAGCACCTTCCTCACACAACGGCAAGGGGCCTAAAAGGCGGAGAGTGTATGGGCTTTAAAGGGTGCCAGTGAAGCCACAGCATGTTACAGTTGGAAGGGAGCTTAGAGAGCATTTGACAGTAGAGAATATTAAAGTGCTCTAAGGGAGAGGGACTTAACAGGAGACACTAACCCTCCTTCTCCCCCAGTTGCTGGTAACAAAGCTTTAAAGACCGCAGCTTTGAGAAGATAGGAAGGGCAGAGAGAGACATGGAGAGAGACCTGCCTCTATATCCTGAGGTTTATAAATCAAACTGTCCTTAATTAGGGAAACCAAGTATCTGACTTTGTCCTGTAGAATTCTAAGAATATGAAATGCAACTCCTGAACCTTTGTATTTCCTGTTAAGGAATATGTTGATCTGAAAAGGCTGGAATTGCCTATTTGAAATGGTACATCTGTGCTCACTTTGCTGGTATTAGTCCTGCAATTTAGGTCATAAGTGTGTATCTTACGTTTTAATGAACTTTCCTTATCAGTTGAGGTCACATCACAAATTGGCTCTCAAAAACATTGCTCAGAGATGTGTGTATAATAATAAAGAACTCTTAAAGAGTTCACTGTACATTTAAGTGAGGTACATTTTAGACAAGTAAAGAAATGTCATTTGGCCTCTAAGTGGTATAAATTACTTATTCCCAAAAGTAAATGTAGGCTCATTAAGAATATATTTCCCATGTTTCAAACATATATTTTCACTGAGTTGCTTAAACAGTTTAAACCATCTATATTGATCCATATTGATTTAATGGTAGCTAAGATGAACTTGTCCATGGCCTAAATTTCCATTAGACTAAATAAATGCCAGGAAAAGTGTATGTATTCTGAATGATTTAGGAAAAAATGGTGATCCAGCTTCATTGTATTGCTCTCATCCTAAATTTCCTTTAAAATTATGCAGATCAAAAGTTTTCTAGCATATAATTAAGCAATATAATAGAATGATATATCCCTCTACAAAGTGGTAGAATTACTGAACTAATGATTTTGGCATATTTTGAGATATTATTAGAATTTGAAGGGTGTTGCCCACTCCATTATATAAATTATGTGAGGTATAATTTGTTATAAAGTTAGTGCACCCGTTTATGGATATTGGAGTTACTGGAGTGAAGAAAACTAAATTAAATCATCTCTGGGAAAAGCTTTGAAGTCCTTAAGTAAAAGGGCCTGTGGCTCAATTAGGCTTGAATAATGTGCATGCCCACACAACACGGGGTTTTGTGTTCTGAGAGCTCTGTAATCTTTCAAAATTTGTATCAATCTTGAAAAATGATTTAACTTAAAATTATCATTTGGAAATACCAGATATTGGACTTAAGAAAGAGAGGTAAATCACAAGGAAATATGTCTCATCAGCGTTTGCTGAAAAGGCATGACCCTTCCTGCGAAACTCTTTGGAAGACATATTTAATAATACCTGGGTTCTATTTCTAATTGACTAGAATGTTTAACCTAAGTTTAAGGAGCTAGAAAATAAAATAGATTGTAAACTGAAAAATGCCATTCGTCAGTGTTTTTAATCCATTACTAGAACCAGTGACAGGAAATAAATTCAGGCTGTTCTGCTTGAGATGCATTTCCGTTGCCATTAACAGATCTTCCCCATTTTCATGCACACTCAATAAAGCTATGTTGAGTGACTGACTCAGACGGCCGCAGCAGCAAAACTTGAAGTTAACACTTCAGTACTGTAGCAGAAAGCTCTGACTGTAGTATCAGCTGAAGCTGAGGATAAATGTACTATATCAGACATCATGAAAGGGTGAATGTGGGATACATTTATACCCTCTTCTCTCTACTATAAGATTCATACATAAGATTCACACTCATTCTCATCATCTTAATGAGATCAGTGTGGGAACATTTCTGTCCTCTCCTTCTTGACTGTCAGAAATGGGACACTCCATGATTTCTCCTTCCTCTCGCTGCTTTTAAGGGACTTATTATGTCTTCTTGGAAGTCCAGAAATGTTAACTGGTTACAGCAAGCAGCCAGCGTATCGCATATAAAGGCCTCGGGACTTTAGGTAGAGACCATAGAATTAGTCTCTCTCTCTCATTCTCTTTTTCTCTTGGATGCATGCTCTTATTTTCTTTCAGACTTTTATCATCTGCCCTATTCCCCAAGAGTTTCCTTCATAAAGAAGAAAAAAGATAATTTCTACATGTGGAGGTACCTGAGTATTACCTCTAATTACTACCCTCCTTCTCATTGGATCTATTGCCTTTAATTTTGGACAGTCTTTCTAAACCAACTGAATGCAATCCGTTCATGTGTCCAAGCCAGTCATATATCCGACCTTGAACTGAAAGAGGTAAAGTGGGCAAGGGACCAACTTCTAATGCATCTTATCCTCAAATAAATTTTCAGATCTGTCAAGGAACAGTTACTGTTCATAATTAAAGTTGCCAGGAGATATTTTTATTGTGGTTTTAGATCACAAATTCCCTTCATCCTTAAGGACAAAACAATAATAATGTGTAGAGGTATTATTTAAGCCATGTAGGCTATTGGTTAGTAATTTATATTGTAACCACACTTTTTGGTATTGCTTTCCTTTAGAGGAACTCGTGTGTTAGAAGATTCCCTTTAACATGATTGAAGAATTTTAAATAGGCATTTTTAATATTTTCTTCCCTCTTAATAGAACTTGTTTAATGCACCATTGTTAGCACAGGGATTATGAGTTAATAAAAATGTCATAGCATTAGTGAATAAAACACTATATAATTTTCCCTAGGTAATGATTAACAGCATAAGGCTATATTAACAATACTCTTAGTGTAAAGTCCCTAAATATATTTGATTCTCTTCTTTTAGGAAGAAATTTTATACTGAAATTCAGTCATAAAATATTTGAGGGATTTAGCTAAGCTAGTTAATGTACACTTCTTAGGTGCATGAATCTTTTCAAATGATTTGTATTATATTGCTATATAAAATATCATTCTATTTTAAAGTCAGTTTGAAAAATTTAAATGTTAGCTTAACATTTGCCAGAGCAACCTTGCTGAGATTCTTAAAGATCTTATTTATCTCATCACAGTATTTGTTAAAACATTTGAAAAATAAAATTAATAAGCCATTAGGTCATCCTTACATAATGTTTTTGCTCACACAGATAAATGGGTTTCTTTTTCTCTTTTTCTTTTTAAATAATGTCTCCCTGGCTTTGTCCCATGGCTGCAGCAGGCTGTTAGTGCGTATCTTTATGCCATCAGAATGAATGAGATATATCTGTATAAATTATTGATTCACTTGAGCCTACCTCTGTAATTCAGAGCCGAAAACTCTGGCAGCTTATCTAATAGAATGATATAACGAGGAGACTGGAGTTACCTACCACAGCAACAATTGCCAGTTGGGGGGTCAAATGCCCTTTTACCTTTATACCTGAACACCTGCAAATTGAGCTGTATCCCATTCAGAATTTTAAGAACAGGTCCATTGTCGCAGGAAGTAGAGTTTGTTTCTTGGAGAAAATTATGCCAGTTCTAGTTCTGAATGAAAGACAAGGCTTTTATTACTCAAGGGATATTAGGGCCGACTGCTTTTTTGAGAAAACAAATTTGCTGTAACTTTATCTGTAATTTAGTCCTGAATGGGTGCAAATAGACTGCACATTGTATGGTGCAGAAGGAAGAAAGTAGGGGTTTGTTAAAGCCGTACAAGGACTATGTAACCACTATATTTCCGAGGGAAGTCTTATCAGAGTTACAGATTATAAGAGGGAATATTTTAGTTACAGCCTTAGCATCAAACACCTGTTTTGAATTTTAGTTTAGAATGACATTAGAAAGGGAAGTTTTTTGTTTACAGTTGTGGATGAGGAAATACCCACATCCTGACGGTTGCTACACAGGCCAACTTAGACTTCAAGACTGGCCCTATCCAGAAACTTCAGAAATTATTATAATCCCTCCTTATGATGTTGAACGCTAGACTACGACCTAGTTGTGTGTTGACTTGTTTCACTTCTATAAGATTAGATACATTGCTTTATATATGCTTTCCAATTAAAAAATAAATCCTATGCAATACTCTTCACATAAGAGTCTGATTTAAGCTTTGCCAAGGCTGAGAGCAAGATGCATGTTTTGAGTAGGGGATGAGAAAAAGCATACTTCAGCTGCAGAGCCTCTAGGTCGCACGGTGTGGGGACTAATGGATCACACGTTATCTGGAGAAACTCATCCCTCAACTTGGTCATCCACTCCTTAGTCAGCAAGCTCAGTAGTTGTCATAGAAACACTCATTTTTACAGTGTTAGAGTTGATCACTGACATGGAACCAGACTAGGTAATCAAACATCTTAGCCATATGCTTGTTCTGAGTTCCAGCCTCGTCAATTAGCACATTTTCTATTAAAAACTTAGTGGTAATAGGTCTTCATTAGCTAGCAGTTGCCATAATTGAATAGATACTCAATTATGTCCATCCCCCAACTTCATTTTCACTTCTTTCCAGAGCCCAAGTAGGACTATATCCAAGAACGTTCATGAGGCCCACTTCAAGCAAAATTCATGACCCTACCTCAGGCAAGCTGGTAGTTGATCCAGCATTTAATATTTAATTTATCCTAGTATTTTTTGGCATATATAACTAGGCCCTCAGGCTCTCCCTTTTTCTGTTTATTTCAGAATTACTGGTATTCTTCACTGAGTAAGGAGGGGAGAGAAGTCTATAGTAAAGGATGTGCAATAATGTCTCTAAGATGTGATAACCTTTCTACTCTTTTGCCATTTTCCAGTCTCCGCACCAGATACACACCTGGGCATGTCATTATCCTGAGATTACTCCCCATTATCTGCATTGTGGTCCCTGCTACCCTCTACCTGTGTCTGCCATGTTTTATTGTGGCTGAAACTCACCTGAGCCCTGTATCAACTGATGATCATATTTGTTATCTAGGGGAGGGACTGGACCACCCCTACATAATATATGCATGTTTTATCACTAGCCTTGTGGACAAAGTATTTCTGGTTTTCTTAGACATCCAAGTCCTTATTCATAAGCAGTTGTAAGAGGCTGTAACTGGGATATCAGAAAGCTGGTAGAGCATTGAAGTGGCCTCAGGTAGGAAGTTTCCATGTAGGAAATTTCTGTCCCCAGCCACTCACATGCATGCTGTTCTTGGTTGGTGAGAATTGTACCTCTTCCTTCATTATAAAATTACAAGTATGAAACAATTGCTCATAAAGGTTTTCTGAGCTTTGTAGTCTCATTGTGCTTCTCTCTGTGTAATACTAAATAAGCAAAAGCACGTACCCTCATAAGAAGCGTAACAAAGCACACTTAGCTTAAAAAAAAACACAGCATTTAACCTTTCCTACATAATGAGCATCGTAGCTGCAAATTTTCAGCCATTGGAATGGGTCGTGCAAAGGAAGGATAGAATCACAGTCATACGAACGTTCCTGCTGCTGTCCCTTCTCCGGAACATGGTAAGGTCCTTTCTTAAGTCATCCGTCTTTACTGACCAGGTCTTTGCGATTTAGATTTGTAGGCTGGACTCAATGTAAGAATATAAATTGTTTCGTGGATGACAGATGACACATCTGGTTTCTTCTCCTCCCAATCCCTGTGTTCACCTTTATAACAATTAAAAAAAATAATAATGTGGTTTAAAAATCATTTTAAGTTGCCCAACATAAATGATAAAAATCAAATATTGGATTCACAAACAATAGCCTCTATTGGTTTGTGACAAATGATCCATCATTTTACATTAGTGCAGCTTTCTGAACCAGATTATTTTTCATAATTGATAATTTGTGAGTCATATATTTGTTATCTGTTCTTTTATGGCTTTGAAAATAGTGAATGATGCCAAAGATCACTGTGCTTTTATAAAGAAAATTATTTTAGTGTGGATTATTGGCTGGCATTTTCTGAAAGTATGTTACCAATAAGTTTTACAGAGAATGAAACAAAGATAAAAGTACCATCCCTGGCTAGAACAGACCCGATGGGTCTAGAATTCATATTGATAATACGAATTTAGTTTTAGAATGCATTCATGTTTAGCATGAGAACACTGAAAATACACAGAGAAGAAAAGAATATAGAATACAGTTCTGCTAGCTAAGAAAAAATTGTTTTGCTGCATATATGGGCAATTTTCCTGATACACAATCCACATGAAGTCAGTACATAAACGTGGTAGGTTACCTATCTATGAGCATTACAGTTGGACCGACAGAATAATAAAACTGTTTCTTATGATTAGTAAATTTAGCTGATTTTGATAGATAGCTTCAGGATCAGTATCTACCAGCCATGATACAATTTTTATTATTCAGCTTTATATTTTGTTCCTAAAGCCTTCTTAAATGCAGTAGGAAAATTTCTTGCACATTTCTATGGTTTATAATTGTGTTATGATAGAATTATCATACAGCTCTACATATGAATTTGTTTGCCCCAGGTAAAGGACGATAAGGCCTTTTAAATCCATTTTGCCTAAGAGGACAATATTAAAAAATTTTTTCTTACCTTTAATAATTCTCTCACATATTCTGAACATTTTCACTAGTTATGTTCACAATTATACTGACTGATAAGGTACCAATCAGTTGGAAAAGTAACAACCCAATTTGCTGAGAACTATATAAGAGGAAAAATATTGTTAGATGATTAAATATTAATTTCTGAGAAAATTTGTTATGAATTTGCATTTAGAAATTATGTGGTTTGTCTTCAATCTTTATAAAAATTTCTCCTGAACAATTTAATTATAGAAAACTACTTCTAATAAAATGATTATCTAATTAATTAAAGTAAAATTGAGATCATTGAATCATTGCATAATTATATTATAATTATATACAATTAAATACCATATATAACATTTGCTCTTCAGGAGACATTAACAGTAGGAAGAAAAAGAAACCTGTAGGTTAATGCCTTCACCACATCCACTTTTAAAGTTACAGATTCTATTATATACATTTGTTACATCACCTAATTGCTTAGAGTTTTCATATTTCAGTTGGGGAAAATGCTGAACAATACACAGTTGGCTATAAATCAGAACAAGCTAGCCTACTTATTGCTAGTACCATGCCTTTTCTTTGATAATTTTGTATATTTGAGCTCTTTAAAATTTTGCTATTCAAAACCAAAATCCAGTTATAAACAATAAATAGCCTTCTTTCCTTTCCCAGCCTGAATAAGTTCTAAACTGTGTTTAAAATTAAGGATTTGTAGAACATCTTCATCAACTGGGCAAGCAGAATGTTTGAACTATATAAATAGCAGTATTAAAGAATGATAAGTTTCCTCTATGCAAATCTTAGAAAATGATGACAATGTTATTTAGCGTCTATAACAGCCTGAAGAAGAATTTGCTCTACCTTTTCAGATGTTCCGTTGGCCTCATTTATGGCATGTGCAGTGACAGTGGGGTGTTTATTTGTACATATGGTGTGACAGATTGTTGATGTGTTTTAACTATAATACATTACTCAGTTTTGAGACCTATTCTCTTTAGAGTTGATATTTCTTTATAGTTGAAGAGAAAAATGCATTTCTAATAATTTCTCTTGTGGTTTCAAAGATTTCCATTTTTACAATCGCTCTCTGAATTGCAGAAAATGTGGCTGTTATATAAATTACTGAGAATTCAGTGTTAATTTTATTTTTTGTCAGTGAAAATCAGATTCCATTATTGTAAGATGAACTACCATCTGAGCTTCATAACCAAAGTATTTGATATTTTCTTAAAGAAGAAATGCAGTTTAAAACATGATCTTTCAATTACTCTAAATGTTGAAAGTAAAGTCTTGAACAAATGAATTTTAAAGCTATGCTGAGTAAGGGAATGTGTAGTATAAACTACCTCCAACCCCAGCCGCTCATGAGATTTATTTGTACCATGGAAATTAATTCCAAATTTTGTGATTGATTACACTACCAAAATAAAATTATCCATACAGATTCTATATAGAATCTATATAGAGAATCAATATACACTCAGAAATATTAGAATACATTATTGAAAACAGAACTTTTCCCCCATCAGAAAAACAATTGACATTTTTCAGAAAATAAATTTCCAAAAGAAAACTGAGAGATAACAGAAAACTCTTAAAACTGGATGGAAATTTTAAAACAAAGTGGTCAATACATATCCCAACGTGTGTTATGCAACCTTTACCTTCTCCTGAGCTTACCTACTTGTCAGTAAATAATTCACATGCTGTTATAAAAAGTTATTTACCTCTTTCCCCATCTAGTCCAATTGCTTTGTGTGTCATTCTGCAGTTTGGCCTGTAGGTAGCAATCTTGCACCATAAAAGCTTTCCATTTTCTCAATTATTTAGGCTGGAAAAGCTTACACCATTACAAATCTGTTAAATGTAAGCAGTGCTATTTGCATAAATTCCAGACTTTGATAATGGTCTGTGGCCTACAGGTTATTTATGCAGTTGTTTGGCCTTGAGGTTCATGATTTTGCTCAGAGGTGACTCCACTTTGTATTGTGACCCTATGTAGGTGGGAGACAGCTGAACGGTTAGGTGCATAACCTGGAATCTTGAAAAGCCTGAGGCGTCTTTTATGAAACATAAGGCTCTGTTTCTCAAACAGCCTTTCAAATAAAAAAGAAATCCACAAGTCTTCTAAGATAGAGAGTAATATTTTAGTACCTATGCAGCAAAGATTACAAAAAATGCTTCTAAAGTCAGACACTCTCACATGTGATGAGGCCATTGCTGTGAGCATCTGGAAAACTTTACCAGTTTAAAACTGTTTAATCTTAATTCTATTACATGTAGTTAAAAACCAAAAGGGCCAGCATTATTATTGTGACTGGTTATTTTTAAACAAATACTATCGAGTGTCATTGTGTGTGTGTGTGTGTGTGTGTGTGTGTGTGTGTGTGTGTATTTGTTGTTTTTTGAAATTTAAGAGATTTCTTAATTGTAAGACTACCTAACATGAGATATACCTTCCCAAATTTTTAAGTGCATGATACAATATTGATCACTATAGGCATATTGCTGTGCAACAGAGCTCTAGAACTTTTTAATCTTGCAAAACTGAAACTCGGTACCTATTAAACAATAAATGCTTGTTCTCCCCTCCCTCCAGTGCCTAGAAACTACCATTTTACTTTCTGTTTCTATGAATTTGACTATTTCAGATACCGAATAGAAGTAGAATCATGCATTGTCTGTCTTTATGTGCATAGTGTGTCTTCAAGTCCATTCATCTATGGAAGGATATTTAGGTTTCTTTCACCGGTTGGCTATTGTGAATAATGCTGCAGTGAACAAGGGTGCTATCTCTTCAAGATTCTGTTTTCAGTTCTTTGGGGTATATACCAAGAAATGGGTTTGCTGAATTATATGGTAGTACTTTGAGAAATCTCCATAGTTTCCATCACAGGCGCACCATTTTGTTTTCCTACCAGCAGTCCACAAGATTCCAGTTTCTTTTCATCCTCACCAAAACTTGTTCTCAGAATATATATTTTTAAGTGGCAAAAATCATCATTTCCTTCCTTTCTCCTCAGCCATTTTCTGGAATACTTGGCAGCAGTGTATTAATTCAGACAGTTGTAGAGCATGTGCTCAATACCAAAATGTACCTTTATTTCTAATTCATGGGTTGAAGATGGTACATGATGTTTTTAGAAGTATAACTTTATTTCAGAAAGACAATGCCCTCTTGTTAGAAGAGCTATTTGTCCAATTTTGATCTACTTTCATTCCTTCTTTCTGCCTTTCCTCACGTTGGATGAGTGACCACTAAGTGTCCAGTCCCTAGACGGGGATTCCAAATTGGTCAGGACCTGAGTGTGAAAGCATGTATATTTCATTAAAGTCATATCTTACTGAGGAGCAGACTGGATTTTAATTAGACTATAAAATCCATTAATATAGTTTTCCTTCAGGTAATACATCTTACCTGTGAACGTCTAATTCCATGATATTTTTGTGGAGTTCAAAAAAAATTACAAACCCTCCCTTGTATGTATGTATATTCCTTTGCTACCAAGGAACTCATTGGATTTTAGAGAATGGACTTTGGTTTATTTCAGGGGTCCTTTGAACAACTGTTTCTGAATTATTATATTTCTTAATATGGAAAATTATATTTAGGTGGGAGAGAAAACGTTGACTGTCACCACTGTGTCAATGTATTTCCAAATGCCAGCATTTTAACCAAATTGGCAGTCTGGTGCATCTTATTTTGCCAGAACTGCCCCAGAGCCCTGGAAATTGTATGTCATAGCTACCACCTTTATTAGTGAAACTTCAGCTACTTACCTCTCTGAAGTTTGAAATTAATTCAGTCATAAGAAACTTATGGCTGTGATTGCACTGTAGACCCCTCATGCCTAATTTTTATAATACTTGCAAAAGTTCCAGAGTGCAGTTTGGGGAACAAGAGGAGCCTATTGTTTATGAGGAGAAGCCTTTGATTCCATGGATCAGTGGTTTTTAGAGCTGCAGCTGGTTCACAACAATATTCACATCTTAAGTGGTTAGATAGAGAAGTCATTTTCTCACAGGGTGACCCCCAGGGCTGGGGGGGTGGGGGAAAGCTGAGAAAGAAGTAACTTGAGTGACGGACTAAGAAGTCTTGAATAGACTGGCAAATCTGTGACAAGAGAACTAACTTTAATGGGGTAAGGAAGCTTCTTCATTTCTTAATGTTACATGTTTTATTTTGAATCCTTTATCTTTCCAAGATGTTCTGATTATAAGATTCAATGAGTGTAGTTAGTCGGTTTTGATCAGATTCAGGCATAGTTTAGATCATTTTTTAGTATGTCCTTTTCAACTCTCACAATGTTCAATTAGCTACAAATGTTGACCATCTGATAGCCCTTCTCTCCACTTGCTACCCACCCCTTCTAAATCAAGATTTAGGCTAGGACACCAACCAGGTGAAGGGCCTACAGTTTCGAGGGATCAGTTCTTATCTGAGCTAAATGAGGCTGAAGTTGCAGATGAAAATAGAAGAGTGGAAAAACAGGTGCTTGAGCAGGTGGGTTTGTGATCTTTTGCCATTACAGTGGTTCTCATAGTTTTAGGATAATCAAAGAAGCTACAGAGCTCCCTCTGTTATAGAGAAATCTGGAGCGTCCTCATGCCAGGGCTGGACCTTAAGGGGTGATGAACTTGCCTCAGTGGGGATGACATTTCCTTTTCTAATTTACTCACCCTCATATATATACAAATATACACATTGCTGCCTCTTAATACAGTCAATAAAGATTCTTGTTTCCCCCCAGAGATCCCTTCCTGTGTGTGGGAGAGGACACATACCAAAGAATCCATCTTTGTTCTCTGTTAACCCTAAGAGATCCCATTCCAGAGGAAAACAAAGCATACATCTCAGAGCTAAGGAAAACATCAGGGATTTTGACCTTTTATTTCTTCACTGCCTAGGGTGTGAACGTAGCCTTAGAATAGAAGCAAAAGTACAGAAAAAGACTTGACCTGGCACCACATGGGAAAAAATTTTTCTCTTTTAATAACTAAAGAATAAATGAGTTTCATTCTTGAGAAATGAATAATGATTACCTTATTAATCGGATCATAATAGCCAACTACTTGGCAGAGTGTGTGGAACTTTGAATAAGTTCTTGAAAGTGTTTCTCAGGCTCTGATACGCATACACATCACCTGGCCAGGTTAAAAACCTCAGTGGGCCAAGAGTGGAGACCTTAGGTCACCCTGATGCTCCTGGTCTGGGACCACACTTCAAATAAGACCTTACTAATGATCTTAACTTGGACAATAAAAATGTCAGTGACCTAGCACATAGGTTTTCAAATTTTTGCATTGTCTTGCTAGAAGGGTTTCAGCCCCAAGCAAGTTCACTATGGATTTGGTAAGACTGAGAAATAACAGCAGAATGTTCGTGGGGTAAAAGAGTTTGTACCCAGTTTTATTCTCATGGTGGTGGGTCAAGCACTAGAATCACATCTGCATCCAGCAGTCTGCACGTCTGTAATCCACCTCCGTCTCTGCCTCCAATGCTGGGCAGAGCTCTTTATATAGTGACTCAGTCAATAATAGCTCATTGCCTGTGAGTGTGGAAGCAGTAGCCTAGCAGCTGGCCCGTTACATCATCAGGTAGTTTTGGGTCAGGTGAGGATCCTGGCCATAGGAACTTCCATTCCCCCCACATGCACCCACAAACATTTATTAGAATCACCTGGAAAACTCTTAAAAACAGAAATCTGGGCCCCAACTCCAAGGTTTCTGATACAGTAGGGTGGAGGTGGGGCCCAACTATTCGCTGTTGTAACAAGATTACAGGTGATGTTAATGATGATGGTCCAGGGACCACAGTTTGAGAACCACTGGTCTACTATTGTTCTGATTTAACTGGTCGTGGATGGGACCCAACTGATAAGTGACCCAACTGCCCTTAGTTTACTTTGATGTGAAGGCAGGATGGAAAACCCAACTGGACTCCTTCCATTAAAGGATATAAAACAAATTGGAAAATGAGGAACTAAATTAAGAGAAGAAAGGAGACAGAGTTTCAAAAGACTGAAGAAGAATTGCTGGAGGGGGAGGGGAAAGAAATGGTAAAGATCCATTTTATTGTTTTTATCCTCAATATAAAGTAAAACTTGTGAGTGAAGTAGGTTCAGAAAAGTGTTCCTACAACTGGCAGTTGGGAAGCTGCCAGGATTTCATTGAGACTGACATTCTGACACTCTTTAATCCATCTTTCTCTTTTCATGTCTCCTACACGCCTCTCTGCCACTTTAGACCCAGAAGGGAAAGCTGCCTCTTGCAGTAGCATTGGTGGGGCTTCGGTGCTCTCGGGTAAATGAGCGTAGCTGCAGAAGTAAATTAATGAAATGAACGAAATATTTCAATGTTTTTGGAATATTTTTTAAATTTCCTTCTCTCTCCAACTCCTTTTAATGAATAAAGAACAAAAGCCTTATCAGTTCTCAAGGTCACTTGATGACAGCATTAAGTCACTTGATGACTGTTAATGGTGGAATGTCCAAGAAACAGAATGAGAGGAAGTAGAGTAGGAAGGTGGGTGATCTTTCACAGTCCTTTGTAGTACTTTGTAACCGTTCTGTTTGGAGTAGACGGAGCAGCTGCTTCCAGCTAAGCTTCTTTGGTTAATATTTGTAGACATAACAACAAAAAAATCTTTCATAAGAACACAACCTTTCTTTCTACTTAATAATCGGCCCATTTGCCTCATTCAGATATGCAGGTCTCACATTGCAAATTCCCAGAAACCATGAATTCTTCAGTATTGTGTCCAGTTCAAAGCAATCTCTTACTTGCATTTAAACTTATAAACATTTGTGATTTTCAACTTTAGTATTGGTTATTTTGTTTATGCTTTTGTTATCTACATAAAGCACTCTAAAATTCATTTAAGGAGGCACAATTAATGGCCCCCAGACCATTGTTAACAATTCATTGTTTTATGAAAGCTATTGAAAATAAAACCTCACTACCCTTTCAATCCCATTTCTTACTTATAGTCCATCACACCGTTATACTCCATCTTCTAGGCCAGAGCTGGCACAGACATTGCCTACATTCCACCATCTCCAATGTCCTTTCTCTTCATAGACTTTAAACATTGGTCACACACATATGCTTCTGTAAGTGCACACGTATCATATCTCAATAAGACACGCCAAACAGCCACCGCCAGTTAGAGTTGATTCCCAAGATGAACCTATTTGCCATTCCCTATATTTTGTGAACGTATCTGTCTTCCCTCCTGGGTTTGGGCATCTAAAGGATGGAGAAGAGGTTACATTTGTTTCTCTGTTCAACTCAGAATATGGCAGAGGTCTTTGTAACTATCAGACCCTCAGTGTCAATGCCTTTTTATTGAATTTTATTTTGTAGGCTAGTCTAACTTGATGGGCAGATATTTAATCGAATTTTTTCACGTAGGTTTTATTATTTTTAATAAACAGTATCTTGACTAATGGAAAGCAAAATATAATTTTCCTGAATCAAGAATGATTTCCAGCTCTTTTGGATACAAACAGTACAGCTAAAATGAAAAGATTTTCAAATCCAAAGTAGACACTCTCTCCCCTGAAATTCTTTGAGTGTTATTATAATTTCCTTTAGTAAACCTTTTATCAGGGCAAAAAATCAATTGCAACTCTAAATTTCACAAAGCCTGATTTGCGGGGTTTACACTAATTGCCTTTTGAATATTATTTCCATCATGTTTCAGTAATAAAAAGCAAGTTGCCAAATCTCTTTAGTTACTCCACTGTGATATTTCAATATCACAGCTATTAGAGATACTATTTATTATAAAATAATAGCATCCATACCTTCACTTTGAAGAAGAACAGTTTAAAGTAGTTAGACTGGTTTTATCCTTACCATATCACAAATATAGTTTAGTAAGAAGAAATCATTCGTGGCCCTTTATTCCTTGATAATTTTTCCCAAGACATATTACTAATTAATAACTTGGCTGAAAATCTGCATAGATCAGAAACATAAAGTAAAGTGAGAAGTAGACATGGAGAGAAATGATTGTTGTTTTTTAGATGACACAATCCCTGTGTTAGCATATAATGAAGAGCTTGTTTGCTTATGAAGTAGAACATGCCCATTTTTGTAGCCAGTCTATAGACTCCGCATTGAGTGTGTGTGTGCCCACACACACATGTCATTTTGATGTGGAAGGAATACAAAATCAAGTAAAATACTTTCTTTACTGGAATACTAATAGTTTCTCAATAAGTTTCCCTAATGTCTTCAGGCTGATAAAAGACCATAGCACCTTTTAATTTTGCAGCTGTTTTTACACTTTTATTTCTTCTTCTTTCCTCCTACATTTACACAAAAACCTTCTCAAGTCTCTTTTAAGCACTGCAGCAACTGTATCAATCCTAAGTGGCAACCACTTCGAACAGCGTTGTGTACGAGTGTGTGTTAATTAGCTCCAGTAGATTATCCCCCGGTGTGTCCGGGGTGTTGGTGGGAACTTCCCCATGTGCAGAGAGGGCTGAGCATTTCATGTTTATTTTCATGTATTGAGGCAAATTCTCAGTATGTCTTCAAATTATCTCCTTGGGGGTGTTTTTCCTGAGCTAATCCTGACAGAATCTTTCTGTCAGATATGCCCATCATCAAGAACAGGAGAACAGTACACATACAGGAACCTCTGTGCTTGGGGCTGTATGCAAATTTAATGCCCAGCTCATTTCTGTTTCTCTTACGTGGATGACAGACATTTTAACAATGTGTTCCACATCTCCCTCTGGGAATCCAGTTGGATTCCTATATGTATATGAGTGCCTATACACATCCATTTGGAATGTGCCTTTGAATATAGTATTGGGAACATATATGCATACAAATGTGCTTATATATGTACATATAAGCACATTTATTATAAGTAATGTGGATATTGGGATGCATCTGTGAGGATGGGAGAGAGTCAAAAGGCTCTTGATCAGAGATGTGTCTACATCCCAGGGAGACTAATCAGCCGCTGAAAAATGGGTAGAGTGACTGGTAAACAGACCTATACTGGATGTAATTCCACAACATTTGGGATGGGAGTTGTGCCGCTATGAAATGATGAATAGCAGCAGCATAGAAAATCAGCTTTGTTTTCAGCTATTTTTAATGGAAATAACTTATATCCAAAGAGTTTTCCAATGTAAATGCCAATCTTTGTTATCAACCATAGGTTTGTGACTTAAGTTACGGTTGCCACCATTGTATCTGAGGTAGCCAACCTAGTAAGTACTTTCTCTGCAGCACCGTTATTTTATTTTCAGTGGCACCGTTCCACCCCAGGGATATATTCTGCCTCCATTTGCTGGTGAGCTGGACTGGTAACCCCAGAGGGGCAAGGGAAGCATCTATTTCCTTCTCCTTTAAGCCTAGGTGCCTGCTAGACAGCCAGCTTTTTTGGTCTTTTGTGGCATGCCAATGTCAAAGGTGCTTCCCATACTGAGCACCTTCTCTGTGCCGAGTACTTAGACATTTTATCTAAAACAGCCAGACCTCATGGTAGTAGTCTCCATCAATAACCACACACACACACACGCTCACACATTGACCTCAAATGAACACAGATGCTTTGTAAAAACAGCTTGCTTAATATTCAAATGTGCCTTCAAAAACAAATCTAGCTACCCTTTAGATAGCAATACTGACTTTCTGGTACTTAGGGGATATTGCCATCTAGATTATATTGTAAATATTAAACTATTTTGTCCTTCCAAGAGTATTTGAGTCTTGTGATAGCACTCCTATTTCAGAAAAGGAAATATAATCCAGTGAATTTAAATCATTTGCTCAATAACACATGGCTAGTAAGCCTTAATAAATTCAGGTGTTTCCCTCTGGACCCAACCCAAAATAAGAAATAAAGATGAAACAAAGTGGTTATGGGAAAGGATGCGAGCCTTAAGAAATGTAGAGCAGCCTAGGAAATTGAAAGGCCCAATCAAGTGGTTCTAGGAGGGTCAAAATCTTTGCACATTATAAGCTCTTCTCTTAGAGGATTCAAGCAAAGCTTATCTCTCACGTTCACCTTCCCAGGACACTCACGTTACAACAAAGGAATGAGAAAGGAGAGGGGAAGACAAAGCTATTTTGTTATCTCTCTGTTCCTCTCTCTATATCTCAGTCTTCCCAGTTTTGTCCTGTTTTCCTATTAATACCATTTGCATTCTTAAAGGAGGCTCTCCCTTGATTGGTTCTTCCTCTATCAGACTTACTTCCATGACCCCAGAATCCCCTGAGAGCTGAGGAAACAGGGATTTCCCTAGCCACATTGTTCAAGTTTAAGATGGGTGTCACTTTGAACCCAATCCAGTTTTAGCATGTGGGATTCATTTATGGTGATTTAAGGTTGATTCAAAGGACTTGGCTTGGTATCCCCTATGGTGGTCAGATGCAGCCATATTTCTAGTGCTTAGCCTGAGGTCATGACTCTAGATCTCTAATTACTACCAGAGGACATAATTAAATACTGAATTGAGGGTATATAACGTCTAAAATTTGATGTGTGAATTAGTTTCTTTCAACTAAGGAGAATGAATATTTATTGAGCATATATTATATGTCTGGCAGTGTGCAAATGCCATCATGTGATCTTTATGATCATCTTTTGGGGAAGGTGCTGTTATTTTAGCATTTCATGGAAGAAGGAATCAAAGCAGTGAGAGAGAAATTTGTCTGAGATCATAGAGTTAGAAAGTGCTTCAAACCCATTGTTTGGGTTTGCCTCTCCACACTTCCCTGATAGCCCAGCATCAGCAGGGCAGAGCAACACACGCCCCAAGGAGGCCTGCGCCACCCGGCCTGAAAGGAACCATGAATGGGCAAGGAATTCCTTTTGAAATCTCCTGTTATTGTCAAATGAATAAGACATAGCCATTGCATTCTGAAACATTTTTATGCTTATTTTACATCTTCTTACAAGTACTACCAAAAAAAAGTTTCCTATCTTGTTTAGCCTTATCTCTGCCTACCCCCAACAAACTCTGTAAACCCTGGAGGTTTTTTTTGTATCGCAGTATGAAAACTCGACTTCAGGGGGAAATACTATATATTGGCATAATGTCCTCATATTCTGGGTTAGCAGGTATAACAGAATCTGGTAGCAGGATATTCACCCAAAGGCATGGTTACAGCTGATTATAAAACTTTCTAGATTTTCAGGTATGATAACTTCAACTTGTGGGTGATAGCCAAGTGCCAGTACCGGGCAAAAGTGGGACATGTTTCAAAAGGCTAAATTCTGAGCTCTCATGTCTCACTGTGACCTTGCTGGCTCTAGGGATGGAATGTGAGAGTTTTCATTTATATGGCCTAGCACTTAGCGCAGGGCTGGGTTGCTCAGTTCGTTGATGGGTTAGATGGCTAACCATCAGGCAAGCATAGATCTTCACAATATTCCAGCCTAGATGATTCCAGAGACATTCAATACCATAGGACTAATTCTAGGCAAGATAATGATGGAATTTTGCCTTGAGTCACACTACTTAGAGAATTTAACACTAACAACTCTTAGGATCCCTTCAGTCCAATGAGTCCATGGCTGCCCCTGCCAGCAATTTGCCCAGCATCATCTCACTTCCTTTTTTCTGCCTAAATCCGTCACATTTACTCCAGATATATACTCTAAAACTCTCGGGTTGTTACAGATGCGACAGGCCATTTATGCATTTAATACATTTATTTGCTCATTCAACCTTTATCGAGCACCTCCTATGTATCTGGCATGGTGCTGGATGCTAAGAAGAAGGTCTGGTAATCTGATAGTGAATTTCGAGTTCAGATGGGCCAAGACTTAAGCTGATGCACTGAGATGTCCTCACTGCCCAGATCCTTCCTATGCGTTCTATAAGAGTTTCTAGAAATGACACCCAGCCATTGTCCTCTGACTCTAATGCAGCAAGTCTAACCATTTAGTTAAGAATCTTCACAGAGACCCAAGGAAAAGGCCGTGGTCTTACATGCCTGCCATCTGTCTTCCATATCATCAGTGTTCACAGTTTAGACATTATCAGTTATAAGAATACCATCATGAAACTATTAAGGACTTTGAGAAACTCTAATGTAGCAATTCACTATGAAACAGAGTTAAACCAAACTGCAGCAGTTAAGTGACTGTCCTTTTGGATTAGGGTTGACACCTCTGTCTTAATGAAACTTTTATAACTTACATAATATTCTGGCAGGAAAGATGCTGGGTAAGTGTAAAGCGTGATGATGGCTGCCGCCGTTGCTTCTGTGACATTTGGACAACTTAAACCATATGGCCTAAATGTAACTCTAGATAAGTGTGTAATTTTAGGTTGATTTTGTTTCAGAGCACTTGAAGGTCTGTTTGAATTAGGAGCCAAATCAAATCCCAGAAAACAGGTGTATTTCCAAAAAAAGGAAAGGATATGTGTTATAGATGACCCAGTTAACAAATCACGGCCTTACATCAAAGGTGGTATGTAAAGGAATGTTTAAATATCATCGCCAAAAGGCCTTTGCAAGACGTGTGCCTCAGGATGTCTGCCTCTGACTCCTTGTAAGCATAGAGCACTGTTAGATACACAGATTAATACCTTCCCCTTACTTGAGCAGGGAGACGAATCTGATTCAGGAGCCCTTATTAGGACTATTCTGCTTTAAGGGATAACTGCTCAATGAACCAGTGCCCCAAGCTCCACGCTCAAACCCAAGGGCTTCAGATTTTAGATACTTACTTTCTCATCCCACTAACCAGAAAAAAACGTACAGAAGACTAGCTCCAGAAATGTGTAAGCAAGCTCAGCTCTTTTGCCTCATATAACCTACAGTTAGGTTGTGCTTACCAGGTGCCAGGCTTTTTTCTAAGCATGTGATAAACAGTAGCTCATTTAACACTCATTACTTCTCACAAGTCAGTTATTCCTATTATCCTTACTTTACATCCAGAGGAAGAGACCGAGGACAGAGAAGTAATTTGCTCAGGGACCCATAGTTGCTGAACAGTAGATCTCATACCCAAACATACTGGCTTCCAGCTCTGCTCTTAACCACCATGGTCTCCTGCCCCTCCAGTGACTCATTTTTGCATCTGTCAAAACCATAGAATCTTCCTGGAAAGAGATTAAAAGTCATATTTTCGACAAGAAGATTTGCTTTTAGGGAAAAAAAAGCACTCTAAGACTTGCATTACTAATGGTCCTGTATATAGCACAGCATATTCCCCTTCAAAACCTCTTTGCTCCTGGGATACAAATGTCCCCACAATTTTGAAGCCCACAATTTGTAAACTGCTGAACAGGGTCTAATAATCACCTTGCTTATCTTATTGTTTTGTCTAAGAGAAACAAAGATATTATAAATAGGAAATTGCAAATTTTATCAGCTTCTGTTTGTATAAGAAACTGAGGTTGCTGCTTAGGACAAAACCATGAGCAATCAGGTGGGTCTTTTAAATATATTCCAAAGACAAAGGCTTAGACTGTGAAATCATAAAATCACTCGGGAAAGGGAATTTCATAGTATAAACCTCCCAGGATTAAGTCTCAAACCTGAGTGTCTTTATAAAGAATCTGAGTTGAATCCAGCCGCCATGGTAACCAGAAAAGCAGAGGAGACTGGAGAAGGTGAAGAACTATATTAATGAAAACCCCTCAACTCCTAAAGTGCTTTCTGTCTTTACCATTCATTCTGCTGCTTAACAACACAGTATCATGTTTTATGTATTAAATCGGTCCTGTGTGTGTGGTTTCTCTTCCCAGCTGGGTAGTAAGCCCTTGAGAACTGGTTAGCATTCTTTCTACCTTTGGCACCTCTCAGTGACACACTGCAGACAAACAGATGGGATTGTGATTTTGTTCATTTCTTCCCATAATCTAGTTTGAAAAACTGTACTGAGGAAAGGGCAAGTGCTTTGAAGCAAGACAGCCTGGATGCAAATATGACTGCTAAGAATGATCATGACGATGTGGTCCTGAGAAGTTCTGGGAATCAAGCATGGGCAGAAGCTGCCTTCCTAGTGGGCAACTTTGATGGGTCAGGCACCCGTTGAGTTGCTGAATGTAGAGAGCATCTCTGCTCTTGACAAGTAACAACCTAATAGATGAGGACAGCGGAGCCCAGGGACATGATCTTGCCCATTGCCACAGAGCTCATAGGACAGAGCCAGGATTCGCACTCAGGCCATTGTAATTCCCTCTTTCCATTGCATTTCTGGCCTTGGACAAGTTACCTAACCTCTCTAACCTTCAGTTGGCTCCTTTGTCAGAACAGAGAGATGCATACCTGCCTCGCAAGGTCCTGTGAGAGTAAAGTAAGGAAATGTAAGAAAGGGGTCTATTCACTGAGCCATTCCCACAGGGGACACTAGATAACAGTCAGTTCACTTTCCCTTTCAAAATACCCTCCCCAGTGCCCAACTCCTCACATCTTCCCATTTGTAACTGGTGACTAAATTCAGAACAATAACGTGTAGTCACTGCTCGCTATCACCTCATCCAGTTACTAGATCTCACAATGAAGTTTTGCTTCGAGATCGGTTACTTTGGGTTAGGTTGTTTCTGGAAAAAACTGAAACATTGATGAAAGAGACAGAACATGCTTCCTTACTTGAGGAACTGTCAGGCCAGTCAGTGATGTGGGAAGTGACCCCATATTCAGTCCCTACCCTCTGCACTCTGTACAGGTGGCCACCTGTGCAACCGGAGATCTCCAGCTCTGCAATCAGCTGCCTCTGCCATGCATAGGATGACTCTTTGTTCCTGGTTATTGCTACCTAGTCTGAAAATTGATTCACTGAAGCTTTGAGATTTCTTAAATGAAAATTTCTAAAAGTGTTAGTATGTTAAAGCCTTTATAGGCCTCACTAAATAAGGCTTATAGCAATAAAAAACAGTACTAGTTTCTGCCTTGCAAAGCAGATGTCCAGTGGTCAATATCTTTCTGCACATTATAAAAAAAGTCTTGAAAGAACTCTAGAATATGCTTGAGAATTCAAAAAGGACAGCTAGTTCCAGGGAGTGTAAAAAAAAAATGTCTTCAAAGAATTCTAGAATATGCTTGAAAATTCAGCTAGTTCTGAGTGTTATGTGAGTAATACTAAATGTCTATCTTCCTTCCACTCCAAAAACAGTGAGATACCTATTTCTCTGTAATTGCTTTGTGTGGTTTCTATCGTGTAGACCAGACAGGCAAAAGAATACACAGTTAGGAAAGATTTCTCTATTTTGCAGTGGTGAAATTTCAGTTCCTTAAAGCCTGCATTTCTTACTTTTACAAACTTGTCACAAACTTTCACCATAATGTCCAAGTCTCCCCTGAAGATTGTGCAAAGCGAAAATCAAAATTCTTGCACAGCTTTAATGATGACATCAGTGGTGAGAAAAAGATTATGCACGCACATACACAAATCCAGCTGGCACATGAGCATAAATAACAGTTTGGTGACAGCAGAAAAGTATTGATGCCTTTCAAATTTGATGTCTTTCCCTGAAGAAATTTGCTGATTTGCTGTGTTGAATTTAGGATAGTTCTCTCTTTTCTTGATAAATCTATTTTTTTTCTCACTTTCTTAAGTTATTATGCATTCATAAACTGCATCTTGAAAGATCAAAGTTGTCATCACCCACCCCAATTTTTCTTCTGTAGATAATCTAGGGAACTTTTTTAACCTTTATTTTGGCACTTGATGAACAGCAAGATATTAATACATTTAACAGAAATGGGAAAAATAACTTGAATAGCCAACATCAGCACTCCAGAGAGAAAAGTTTTGATAGCACAGAGTAATAATACTGGTAATAATTTAGGAACATGCATATATTAGTATGCCTCTAATTTAGGAGCTAATTATCTTTGTTTTCATTCTTAAAAACAAATTTGTTTTTTCCATTAAATATAAAAATGGTTCCACCTTCTAGCAACCCCTTCATTAAAACTATACGAATAATTAAAACAAAGAAATTACCACATAATTGGGCCATTTATGCATAATTTATTATGCCTTTTCAGTCTTTATATAATAGTTTATTTGTATAAATAATTTTTATAGTACTTTGCTGTTGTGTAGGGAGGATACAGTGTCTAGGATGAAAGAAGCAATGTGATTAGTTAATGAGGTGTTGACATTGCCTTTATTTTATTATCGTTACACAGGTTGATTAGCATCAGAACATTAGAATAAATCTGCATACAATTAAATAAAACATATTGCAAAAAAAAAAAAAAGAAAGCACACAGGGCTCATTGGCCTGATTCAGTAAGTTCTTGTGTAGCTGAAATTTTTTTTTACAAAATCATTCGTGAGTTTTCTGCTTATATTTTTCGGGTGTGTTTTCTTTGACTATTCTTCTTTACCTTGTGAAAGATATTTATGACTCTCCAGGGTGCACCATCCTACTGAGATAACTGTGTTCTTAGATGCTTGAAGACAAAGATGAACAACTCACTTGTAGTGTGTGGTTATCTCATTATCTCTACCCGCCCTGTTGTAGGGTATTGCCTGAGCTTCAGCGAACTGTTTGCCCTGCTGGCAAACAGCCCCTTGCAGCCCGTGACACGTGTTTTAACCGTTATTTAGGCTAGCTCTTCGCGGTGAGCCAGAATATGCCCTGAGGCTCCCAATGAAAAGGGAGCTTAATGATGTGTCAAAAATTGCACTACAAGGGCCCACAATAAATTCAGACTTTGTAAGTACAAGAGCCAACAGGGCAGCTGAAATGTAAGGTAGTGCTCAGAATCAGACCACCTGTCATGAAGTCATTCTGAAGCGGAGAGTGTGTGTGTGTGTGTGTGTGTGTGTGTGTGTGAGTTCACATAGCCCAAAACAAAAGAGGAGAACTTGTGTCAAAATGACTGAGAGAAGAAGTCAAAGGATAAACTGTGGGCTGTAAAGAAGCCAAATGCACGTTTTCAAAGCAATTTAGAGAGGAAGATCTAAATGTTTAAATTGTCCATCAAAGAAATTACTGGCATATTTCCAGCAAAAATAACCTTAGGTAGAAATGAAACTTTGAAAGCCGGGGATTAAATGGCTCTGTCTTCTTGGTGACGGTGTGGTGATTACTTGCATACCTTGTGTTCCTACCCTGAAGGAAGTAGAGGTAAAACTGGACGGCTTTTCTCACTCCTTGGGCAATGTAAGTAGCTTCTCATCGTACCTTCTCTTGCTACATTCCAGTTTGTGTGAAATCTGTGAATCATAATAAAAGTTGTTGACTATAAAAAACAACTAGGTGCGGGTCTTACAAAAATTCTTTGTAAACATTTTTATTTCTGTGTGGTTATGAAAGACAAAATAAATGCTGCTTTATAATTTGTTGCAAGTTAGAAACAGACAGCAATGGTTTTGAAGCTCTGCTTGGACACTTAGTGATAGAAAATTGAGTGAATTGGAGCATAATGTGTGAGCCAGTTTTGCCCTGTTCAGGAATACTCTTGGCGTCATGTCATGAATTCTGAACTGTGTGGGCCTGTAATCATGTAGTAGGGCTGGAATTGTTGTTGGCATGTGTGCTTATCAACTTAATTCTCACTCTCCAGTCTACTGGCAATGGCTATTTTACTAATATTGGTGTTGAGTTCTTAATGTGACCCTTCACTTCAGTAGCCTACCCTTTAAAGGAGCAGTCAATGGCCCCAGGTGCCCTGGCCTAATCTAACAGCACTCAATAAATGTTAGGTAATTGGCAGTAGGAGAATGAAAATCCAGAGTCTCTCCTTTATTTATATCTGGATATAGATGTGGATCTGGATCTAATTAGCTTAAATCTGCTAATGTTTTACCATTTACAAAGCATGTTCACATACATTATCTTCACAATAGTCTTGGATGACTGGTTGGGCCGGGTTTATGCAGAGTGGCCGGCGTCCTGGACGGTAGATTTGGGCGGAAGCTGGGACCCAACGCAGCACTAGCTTCACTCTACAGCTCCTCCCAGTTTGTGAAGACAAGTCCGTGTCGGTTAAGAAATGGCCCAGCTTGTCTCTGTTTAGAAATCTCTCCCATGGAGAGGCAAAAAAGGTGAAGGGAAGATGCCAAGAGTAGGACCATGAGGTGGTGCTTCATGTGGAAACATGAGGAATGTTCTGCCCTCCAATCATATATTTCCTCCATGAGGAACCAACTTAATAAAAAACTAAATTTGATCTAGAAAATATAAAATCTCAAAGAATCCTCATATTTGGAATGTTAAATCCAAATAGAACCTACAGAAATCAGCAGTTACACAGCCTAATTATCTCCAATACTATCATATGACAGATATTAAATCTGAAAGATGATTCCAGCTGGTAAATTCACAGACACCTAACTGGTTTCAGTGTGAACTTTTAAAACCCATATCATTACTTAATCTATAGTAGATCCTTTAAAATTTCACAGGAAAAGAAACCTTTGTCTTAAAAATAAATTTAAAATTTTAAAGTCAAGTTAGGGAGAACTATTTTCTAATATAGCAAGGTCTACTATTAAAGTTTTTGTAGAGTTAAATTATAAATTTAAACTCCAGGGATAACTTATGGTGATGTATATAACCCCATGTGAAGAGCTGTACTTCTCCAAGTGACTTTTTTCACATTCACCTTTTATGTCCCTGGCTATGGAAAGAAGCTAAAAATTATGTTTTCTTGGCCTGGGTCAGAAAAAAAAAGGATGTTGGTTTACCTTTGTCCTTTTGCATGCTTGAATCTTCTTTTTTTTATCATTATGGATGATAACGGAAGAATTTATTTAGAATGAAGAAAAAATACCAGACTCTTTCCTGGAAATTAATGTGAAATGTCATGAATCCACCTTTGCTTGGTCCAGTGCTTTAAAGGGTGTGGCCCCGTTTTCCACCAAGTAGTAGAGTATACTTGGATTGCAAGCAGAAATACAAAACAGGATAAATAGCACTAGAAAGCAACATACACTTGTGCAAAGGAGTGATTCAGACAAGAAGTACAGAAGTTTATAGTGAAGTCTTGGTGCCTGTGTGTTGATAGCACTCAAGGGAGAAACCTCAAGGAATCAACCCTTCTGAGAGTTCAGACAGTCGTACACATCCGAGTGAGAGTTGTGGACACATCCCATCTCCGCCCCTGGTCTTCCTTTTTTCTACTATCTCTCATTCCTTTTCTCTGTCTTACTTTTCTCTCATCTCCTTTTCTTCCCTTTCAGGCATCTTTTTCCCATCTTTCCTTTTTCCTTTCCCTTGTGTCTCTTTTTCTTCCCATTCTGCTGTGTCTATCTGCTCCCACTAGCTGACCATGATGTGAAGCTGAAGAGACACAGGCAGAGTGGTCAGGAATTCAGATTCTGGAGTCTGTCAAAAATCTGGCTCTACTGTGTGACCTTGGGCATTGACCTTAGCCTCTCTGAGCTTCATTTTCCTCATCTGCAAAATGGGGCTAATAATATAACCTCATTCACAGTTACCATAGGGATTAAAAAATAAAATATTACATAATTCCATTTAGCACAGTTCCTGAAACTAAATGCTTAAGAAGTGCAGACTTCTTAATTGCATTTTATTATACCCTATATAATTCCAGAAAAATAATAGAAGTGGTTTACAAAATACATGCAGTATAACAAGTTAATATGTTAGTAAAGGAATCACACTTGATGGCCAGAGAGTGGGAGGGTAAGTAAGATGATGCTAGTGGTGAAAGTGGCACATAAAATGTGTAGCTCAGCTACCAGACGGAGGAAGGTCAGAATTTGGGATCTGGGCCTCCCAGAAAGTAGAGGAAGGGAAACACTATCAGTTACACTATTCACATGCTTCTTACTATTTTTATATCAAGCCTATTAGTTGCTCAGCGAAAGCCCAACTATGTCTGGTAATAAGACCTTGAAACTTCTTAGTCAAGAGGCTCCATGAAACTGACAGTATAATGTGAATGAATCTCCAGAGTTAAATACAATGCTATGCTTCGTAGAATTCTTTCTTCTATTTTCCCTCAATAGAGGCTGCTGCAACACCAAAATGCAATTCAGTAAAAGCAACTCTAACTCTGCAGGGCATGAAATTTGGAGCCAGACACACTTTAGTTTGAATTGTGACTTTGCCATTTACTTGCTGGGTGGTCTTAAGTGAGTGAGTTGATAGTGCTAGGATTGTTTCCTCATCTGGAAAACAGATATTAACCCCTACTTTGCCTGACTCTTTTAAAGATTATTATGAATGCATGAAAAGCCCTTCCCTCAGGGCTAGGCACATGACCACAGATGATAACTACTATTTTGAGGTGACATAGCCATGGGGTTTAAGTATGTTACTCTCAAATGGTTGGGATAAATCCAAAAATAAAACTTAGATCTAAAAGGGAATGCATGTCCTTCAGGCAACCTTCCATAAATACAATTTCTTATGACTGATTTTTGATAGGCACTGGGCAGCAGGCATTCAGCGTTATCCTCTTTTGACAAGTACTTGGAGTGCAAATATTCTGTTGCCAATTAGGGACAGACCATGCTTTAAGCCTCAGCTGAGATGGGAATATAGTTGACAACTCTTTTAAAAGTTGAGAAGCCTAACCAAAACATACGTCTGTAAAATGCCACCTCGCCTCCACATGGACATGGCTGAGAATGGGACAGGATTTTTCTCACAAACCTCAAAATTCTATGCCAAAGAGCATGGCTGTGATTATTTTAGCCTGCAAAAATGTTAAAGAGAGTGTTGTGAAGCCCCCCCTCACCCTGCCATAGGCATAAGGGGTCCCATTAGAGCACTCAAAGAATAGCTAGCCTCTAACTTCCTGTGAGTCTGCCCCCCAAAATTGGTACTCTTAGGTGATAAAATCCCGCTCAGAGTGGTCAGCTATAAGCAAATTAAGTGTAACAGACCATCTGCCAAAAATAATTATTTAGATTTAAGGATGATTAATATTAACACTATGTTTTTCAAAACTAATTAAATTGTAGGATATTTGTTTTTTAAACTCAGACCTATTTTGTGACCATAAATCTGCGACATCAAAAATTAGGAATGCTCTTTCTTCTCTTCTTGCTCTGCATCTAGATCAGTCAAAAATGATAACAAGTCATTCAGGTAGACGTTAAAAGAAGAAGGTGTGGACCAGCGTATAGGAGGATGGAACATATCCCATTTCATCTCAGGGGGAATTCCTATCCATCCAGAAAATTTGCCCACAAAACCCAACTCAAAGTGACACAAAGCGAAAGGTTCTGTAGGCTCACTAATCACTGGGAACTCTGAGGACCTGTCTATAGTGAATTCCTGTCCATTTTGAAGACTCTCAGAATGAACTATCTGAAGGCCAGTTTTGTTGAACTGTCTAAAGGTCAATATTGTTCATTGCCAATTCTCAGAGATCGAGCAGTCAGTGGTAGAATGCTGTGCCTAGAATCTGCCTGCTCCTTAGGTAAAATTTTGGCTTGAGAAGGTTGATTTGTCAATTAGAAGGTTGACGTGGCTGGAAAAACTAGCCTAGAATGACTAATGATATGAAAAGTTTGATAATTTTGGAGAATAAACAGTCACCTCTTTTTAATGGGCTTGTCATCCTAGACCCATTGCCTGCCCTTAGGGTTGACATAGATGAACATACCTGCAGAGCTGGAAACCACCCTTAAGCAAATCTGAGGGCTGGAAATCTCTGAAGATTTTATCTCAGCCTTTCTAAACAACTGCTCTATGTGAAGAGTATTGCTTGAAGCAATCAGAAACACAGTAGGGTAAATTTAGAGTAATATCTCTTGCTTTATAAAATTCAGGAAAAGAAGCCAGCCAGTCAATTGTAATCTCATTCCATTTACACCTCAGGAAACTATGTCCCCAAAATAATCCCTTGTCCTGTGTTCTAAGACCTGACAGACAAACTCACATTACCTGAATTTTCTAAGACAACAAGAAAAATTTAATTTGGGTGTTTGCTTTCAAATTATTATCTGGTCATCCTACTTTGGGAGCAGTTCTAATCAAACAGGTACAGGAAATTAAGCCCCACATCTTCCAGAACACAGAAGGATTAGAGACCATTTCAATTTACCAAGGAAGAAAGGAGAGCAGCCTTCATTAAAGTCTCTCTCATGTAACTGCAATCTCTTCTCTTTCATGACTAGAGGAGAAGAGGAGTGGTGGCATTACAGCTACTGGAATGAGAAAAACTGTGGCCCTCAGCCTTCTTTATCTATTTTGTAATCTGTTCTGCGAGAATCCTCTTGGGCATTATGTGAACTTCATCTGGCCTGTTGGTAGTGTTGGAAAGGGGTGAGACCCTTTGATGAATGCCTGTAATGTTTCCCTAAATTCTCTGATCACCGGAAATGCTGAGGGAATTATTAAAAAATATAGATTCCAGGGCCCCACTGCCAGAGATTCTAATTCAGTCAGTCTGGTGGGTGCCAGGAGTGATGGATGAATTCTGAATTTTTCCAAAGCTGCAAGAATTACATTGAAATGTTTGAATCGTCCTTTCAAACTTCCTTTGTATGTGTATGTGTGGACAGCCAAATTAAACTCTCAGACATGTCTGGATTTGGGGGCTAAAGTGATTCAATAAGAACTCAGTTTCTTGCCCTTTCTTGGCCGGTTTTCATCTGTGTCAACACTGATCTTAGGCAGGATTTCCCCAAGTGGCAGTCAACACCCCCAGGCTTACATTATTCTAGCTTTTGGTCAGGAAAAGAGAGGTTCTGTTTTTCAATAGGTTCAAAGACCCAGAGTTCAGTCTCACTTGTTCTGACTGACCCATCCTTGAACGATTTACTCTGACCAGGAGCTGGGCTAAGTGCTCTCCTTGACCAGGTTTGGGTCAAATGTCCATCCATCTTCCGCCAGAGGTGGTCTCAGCTCCACCAGAAACCATCAACTGAACATCGTAGAGGGTTTCCACAAGGAAATTCAGAATGTTGAATAAAAGAGTAAGATATGTCAATCGTACATTGGCAGTGGATGGGCCAACAGTTCCTAATAAAGGCCATAATCATCATATACTTGAACCAACAAAATAAGAAAAGGAACTACCACATATCCATAAGAAATGGATGAGCTGATTCTTGGTGGGGCAAGGCACCCTCTCCCCCTTCTCCCCCCTCCCCCCACTCACTTTCTTGTGTTGCAGATGAAGTCAGACTCATACAACTAGAATTCACCTAGAACTGAGGTTGAAATATAACAAGAGAATCAACGATGAAAGCAACAACCAAAAAAACAAAAGAGCCAGCACCGTGCTTTTCTAGGTAACCAGTGCATCAAGAGACTTGGAATTGTCAAAAAGGTGGGGGAATTGAAAGGTCAGCAAATTGCTTGCCATCCTTCTGTGTGGTAGGCAGGGCACATTTTAGCTGTGCCGAGGCCCTGGGTGAACCTTGAAGGTGTGAGAAAATAGGAGGTTTTCAGCAAGGGATAGGATTTCTCTCTTACAGGTTTTCCGTACCAGTTATCAAGAACATTTCTTACCTTTGACACCTTTTATCTTTAACACAGTCTTTAAAATGAATCTTAATATGAAGAGGGAAAAGTTCTTAGAGCAGATTAACAAAATAATGCCTTTAAATCCCATAATATAAGAATATTCTTTTACATTTAAGAGGCTTTAAAACTATGTGTAGGATCTTTTAATAAGATCTTGAAGTAGATATTAAGAAGTAGGCCTGCTGTACATGTTAGAAAATACTTGCCTCCATCCAGAACTCAATTTTCCTATCTGCAATATGGGAATAAAAGTAATTAAAAGTTATAAAGGTTAAAAATGCTAAAGGGCCCTTTGGGGCATAGAAGTGCTTAGATATAATTATTCCTCCATGTTAATAATTTTATTTAATTAAAATTATTTAAAGCTGGCTTCATTTTCAGTTCCTATTGAGATTTCAAAATAATAAAATTTCTTAAATACATTAACAGTACTATATTAATCCAATGTAAAGTTATTTCCTTAGAAGTGAGATAAACTATATCATTAACAGTATTTAATGAAGTTTCACAGTATAATTAAATTGGTATTTCCATTCTACCGTTGAGGGGGAAGGGTGCATAAATAATCGCTTAATATTTATGGCTACACACTTCCCCTGGGATGAATAAATAAAAGCATAGATAGATATAGATACAATATAGATAAAAATGTATATATACATATCTTAGGTTATATCCAGACACACACTTGGTAAATGCTATTTACACACAACCTATTTTACCCTGAATACTAAAATGTTTCAGCTGATTTGGGGCTCTCAGACTCCATAACATTTCTCAATGAAAGAAAAAAAAGAACAACGACCAAGCTTAATTGTTTTATGGGAGAAATTTTTTTCAGCCCTTTTTATTTTACCTTTTCATGGCGCCCCCTTTTAGGCTCTGCCTCTGTCTGTATGCCAGCTACCCTTAATTTTGCATAGACTACGCTGAAAGGAGAGGGAAACAAACCATATAGATGATGCAGAGAATTCCGCGGTAGAGGGTGTGATGTGTTCTGCTTTCAGGAGTCCAGCGCCCCCTCTGTGACACCAGCCCCATCTGTTTGCTTTTGCTCTCATCTGCAACGAGGGGCTCTTTTTTAGTTGGTATTTAGGAGGCCATACACTTTTTCCTGCCTCCTCAAGATCGAGCGGGAGCTAGGAAAGAGGAGACATGTTGCTCTTTCTTTATTACCTTAGTAAACACCGAGTCCGAAGTTGCCACTGAGTCGATGTCTTTATTAGAGCGAGAAATGTGATGAACACAGAAGTGTGGTCAGACATGTCCGAAGGACAACAGCGTACATGAAAGAAGTACAATGTTGCCACAACAGTGAGCTTCTGAAAGGTGAGCTGGATTCTGCCCAGCGTCCTGCACTTAGAAGACAAAGCCCCACCTGTCGCCCTGGGCGATAGAATAGCTCCGTGGCACTGACAGCAGAACAGGAGTCAGTTCAGGTTGCAGCAATTGATAGAGAAAATGGCTGTGAAAACAACGGGAAATCTGCCAGGGCTCACCTGCTTTTCCAGGCTTGATATAATTTAGTTACCTTACGAACAAGTGTATTAAGCTTTAGAGTGAAAAAAAAAAAAAGCTAGGAAATGTATGCAGCAGTTTAGGAAGATACAGGATTATCCTCGAGTTTCAGAAGTGCTTGAAATAAAAACAGTTGGAAGTGCTTTTCAGATTTCCTTCATTCTTCCTGCTGTGTTCAGCAGTTTTCATTTCTATTTTCTTGATGTAATATACCGAGAGAAACTGGCCCACCCAAGAAAAAAGGGCGCTGCGCACTGGTGCTGACCAGGGAATGAAACAAACCTCTTCTAACATTTTCCTGCCATTTTCGTGGAGGGATATGGGGCTGAGAAGTGTTATTTCCCGATAGGTGGTACTGCAGGTGAGTTGGGAATAGAGAGTATGAGGAATTCAAGTGAAAACCTAACACTCCAGGCCCAAATTAAAAGAGCTCCCTGGAACGACTGCAAGCAAGAAACACCATTCTCATGCCTAGTGCTTGCTTCTGGGCAGGGCAGATGACCTTGCGTGCTCTGCCCTCATTCTCCTGTGTAAGATTTGTTTCTGTTTTGCTTTATTTCACTTTTTCTTTTCTTTCAGCCTGTTGCTCTAAGCTATCCTTCCTTTTCTTTATTTTTTTTTTCATTTCTTCTCTAAGTTTTCCTTAGCATATTTTTCATCCTTGCAGTGACTTTATTCATTGGGGAAGGAATTCAATATAGCCTTTTCAAAATTGATCCTGTTTTCCAGGAAAGTTTAGAACCAATTGCGTCAAGAGTCTCATCTTAAGGGGGTAGCGTTTTATTACCATTTTTGCATCATCTGCCTCTAGGGCCTCGCTTTGCCAATGATAATCAGCAGTGACTGGTGTTCATGTTTGCCGTAGCTATTTTGTAATAGCCTGTCTTGCCAATGGGTTTCAGCCCCCGGCAAAGAAATGACAGTAGAACGTTCTTGGGGTGAAAGGGTTATACCCAACTTTATTTCCGCAGTGGCAGCTCAATCACTAAAATCCCATCCGCTCAGAGCGAGTCTGCGTGCAGCAAGCCGGTCTCTGCTTCTGGGCCTCTGTCCTCTGCTCTGCTCTCCTGCAGCCTTGCAGCTGTGCCACCTTATCGTGCAGAGCACTGGGCGGAGCTCTTTATATAGAGTCAATACCAACATGTTGCCCACACCTGTGCAGTGAGCCAGCCAGCCAGAGTCAGGTGAGAATCCTGGCCACAGGAACTTTCCTTTCATCCACATAGCCCTTCTCTAAGTGCAAAGGAGCAGCAGCTGTCCACAGAGTCGCCTGTAGGTGGCATCATCAACTAGCACTTTGAGTATTTTGAGAGTGTTGGCAAGATATGTCCAAGATCTTTGGTCATTCATTGCCTCGGCCTCATTTTTCTCAGTTCTTTGGAGTTTACCTCCACGGAAGTTGTCACTTTTTACTTTAAATAACTTTACTAACGCTTTTATGTATTTATGTAAACATAATTACGTAACAAATTTATATACTCTAAAATTTACCCATTTTAAGTGTATAACTCGCTGATTTTTAGTAAATTAGGGCTGTACAACCACAATCTCAAAAAAGTTCCCTCATGCTAATTACGGTCACTCCCTGTTTCCACCTCCAGCCCCTGGTAAACTCTAATCTGTTTTCTATCTCTAGTGATTTGCCTTTTCTGGACGTTTCACATAAATGGAGTCATACAAATTCAGTCCTTTACATCTGATTTTCTCATTTAGCATAATGATCCTGAGTCTGTGACACGAACGTGCCTTCTTACTGCTGCACTGTTCCGTTGTAGGGATGTAGCTTATTTTTATTATCCACCCACCAGTTGATAAACATTGGGGTTGTTTCCCTCTTGGGAGTATCATGAATAGTACTTTTATAAATGAACATTCAAGTAGAAGTCTTTATGTGGGTATGTGTTTTCATTTCTCTTGGGTAGATAATGAGGAGTGAAATTGTTCGTTTCTATGTTTATGTTTGTTTACCTTTTTAAGAAACTACTAAACAGTTTTCCAAAGTGACTGTACCATTTTACATCCTCACCAGCAATGGATGAGAGTTCCAATTTCTCTATATTTCACCATTTGGTACTTTCTGCCCTTTTAGTGAGTGTGAAGCAGTGTCTCATTGTGGTTTAAATTACATATCCCTAGTGACTAAGGATGTTGACGATCTTTCATGTGTTTACTAGTTATTATATGCTTACTTTGGTGAAATGTCTACTCAAATCTTTTGCTCATTTTTTAAGTTGGGTTTTTGTCTTTGTATGGTTAAGTTTCAAGTGTTCTTTATGTACTATGGATAGAAGTCCTTTATCAGATATGACATGAAATTATTTCCTCCCAGTATGTGGCTTTTCTTTTCACTTTCTTAAAGGTGTCCTTTGAAGCACAAGTTTTTAACCTTAATGAAGTCTAATTTTTAAATACAGATTTAGATCGTGTTTTTGGTGTTGTATCTATTAATTCTCTGTCTACCCCAAGGCCACAACTATTTACTCTTGTGTTTTCTTCTGGAAGTTTTAGTTACAGCTCTAAGCTCAATTTTGTATTAACTTTTGTATATGGTAGTTTTACTGCTTTTAAACATAAATTCATTTATCCCATCCTGCTCATTCCCACAAGAACACGGGAAGATATCTTTGAGAAAGTTCTGAAAGCAAGTTTAGAGGGTGGTTTTCAGTTATACCTGACCTAATCCCAAACTCCACCACCTTTTGTTGGTATTTAAATTTACTTTTGAAATAGATACCTATTAACAGCCATAATTTTCTTGGAGAGGACATAAGACTCCAGAGAGCTCCAGAACCCACTTGAAGCGCATAACTAATTTAAATCTCCATCAAAGTAGTCTTTTGAGTCACTGTCCCAACAATTAATATCCACATAAATTGTCAACAAGAAACCGATGATCCTCACATCTGAGTTTGACATCCAAGTTATCCCACTTGGACCTGCAGTTCTGCCTCCTTAATGTCCTTTTTTGTTTAAACAGAATGCAATATTTAGTTATTTAGGAAAACTGGTAATAGTAACACACTGATAGAAAAAGTCCAGAAAAACCTTGATTAAAAAATACTCAAAGTAAGTGTGTTTATTGAGAATCTTACATTAGCACCATATGGCTCAACAAAATGGGTCCATTCCAGGCAGGTCATTTTTAGAAATGAGGTTTTACAGGCAATCAAATACAACAACAGAAAAGCCTGAAAGATAACACATCTCTGCATCTCCATGTCAATGAAGTGAAAGCTTTTCTGAAAATGAAATGGCCTTCTTTTAGAACTCTGGAATCCTAAACTACCAGACATTTCAGGAATTATTTTGGCTGAAAATGATACGAGAGATTTTTCTTTTTTATAATTTTTATTACAGTGGAAATGGTTTTTGTATTTCTAACAGTTTGACGAGAGCTAATTACAATGCGCTCATCTGTTTTGCGGACTAATTTGAGCCATCGGGCGTCAACACCATAGACATGCAGCAGCCCTGCAAATGATACGCATGCTTCCCTTGCTCCAAGAATTTGTACTTGCTATAAAAGAAAACAGATTTGGACAGCCCTGAAAAAGTTGGGTTTGGTTTGAAGAAAACATTTCAGAATTACATTAGAGCTGGCCTACAAGTGAACTAAAAATACCTGCTCATCTCAGTGGTCTTGGCCCAGGGCCTTTCCTTTTACTGTAAAAGTCAGGCTGTTTGAACAGTTGGAGTTCGGCTTGCTTGCTGTCTAAACTAGTGTTCTCTGATAACTTCTGTTACCGTTGAAACACAAGCCCTGTTGCATTTAAGAGAATGTTTAGAGGTGTGGAAAATAGCCAAGAGAAATGTATACTTAGTGTTCAAACCTCTAGGCTTCCCCTGCGGTAACTAGACCACTTAGATCTGTTAAGAAATGGGAGAAAGACATTCATCAGTAAACATTACACAGCAAGGGTAAAAGATGGAATGGAGTAAAGGAGGCTGTTAAAAGCAGCCGAGGATGATTATTTGAATTGCAAAGAGAAATGTTCAGACATAGCTAGAGATGCTAAACATAACTCTTGAAGTTTTTCCAGAACAGAGGGATTGGGGGGAATGAGACCAGTGAAGGAGAAAATTAGAAAATTATAAGACAGAATGGGAGATGAAGTTCCAGAAGCTGGTCAGATAGCTGGAATATGTGATATTATTAGGTCTTAAGTCTGTTTATGAGGGTGAATATTTTCAAACACACTTTCTGACTCTAGCTCTGTGATTTTAAGATGGAAATGAAGATATTAAAATCTGGACAAAGAAAGATTAAAAAGAAAGATCAGAAATCAAGATATTCATGATAAGTTGGATAAATCTGAGTGAGCTCACTGAATAGAAGTGAATCAGAATGGTACCAAACATCCCCAAGCTTGGCAGAGTGAAACCCTCTGCGCTTCAGCTACTGTATAAAAAAAGCAGTCACCATAATTGATCATCTGCTTTTTTCAGAGCATTCCCCTTCAGTGAGATAGAATGGGAAATATAAAGACCACAGCACTAATTTTTAAAGTAACTTGTATCCCAGACTTCACTAACATGTGTTTGGTTTGTTAGATAGCTGGGTATCGTATTTTCTGGCACAGTATATACAACAGAGGGAGTTTCCCCCCGTGAGCAACTGCGTGCCAGCTGTTGCCCTAAATATTGTACCTGTTCATGATGGAGATAGCTTTAAAGCCAGATTTCAGGCTTAGGGAAAATTTTACATTTTGCACATCAGCAAACTTTGGTATGATTCGTATGTCTTAGATGCAGCATTTACACACACAAAGACATGAACTGATCAAGGACCTACTTCAAAAATAGCAATGATAACAGATTGATTTCTTTAAAAATCTAAAGGATAATGATCTTTAATAAGGCTTAACAGAACTTTGCAGCACCTCTAAAGCCTTAGAAAAGATAGAGAAATATGTTTGTATGAAAATATCACTGAATAAATATCACATTTAATCCAATACTTTTATTAAATAATAGTTTCAGAACTTAAAAGGAAAGGATATTTGAACATTATATGGTGATTGAACTATCATGGAAAAAAGATGCCTTTTTCATTGGCAATGGAAGCATAAATGAAAGACAAAACTTGAGAACGAAGATTAAAACACTTTCTTCTTTTTACTTAAAGCAAGGAACATTCTTTACATGTACTAGTGAAATAGCTGCAGATCCTTCCATAACCCACTGGATCCTGGACAAATGGGATACTAGAGGAAGACAAGCTTCAATGATCTTAATAGCTTTAACTCATTCTCACATGTTTCTTTGTGTAATCCTTCAGTAATTTTTAGAGCAATTATTACTTGATATCAGCTACCTCCTCTTGTATACCAAACAATACCAATTCCTCTTAATTATCCATACTTAGTATATCCATACATATATTGTCATTTAAAACAATATAATACATATGTATTGATCTGTAATCTGTAAGAATGACTTTGCATCGAGCCTGATTTTGAAAGAGCAGAACTTCTGTGAATGATAAAGCTATTAAAATGAAAAACCTAACTGTGATCGGTACCATGGTAGGCATTACAAACTACTAGGTACACTGCTAATTTCTAACTGAAGGGACCTCAGAGAAACGACATTCTCCAGGCACATTTGTCACTTTCATTCTACATCCCAACTTTTACTAGCATTAAACACAACATTGCAGGGATCTCTTATCAGTTATTCATGTGTGGTCGATGTGATGCTCAAGTTGGACGTACTCTGGGCTTTACATTTTGGAGTTGTCAGTGTTCTCAAAGCAAAGCCAGAGCCTTTCATCTCTGACTTTGATAAAAATGACATGAAGTATCAGTACAACTTGTAAGTTGAAAAAGAAAAAAAAATCTAAATAAATAAATAACTTCCCAAGCCTCTAGCTGGCAAGTTCTATGGCTATAATATCTCCATCGAGGGAAGCAGTGTGCACTATGCCATGATTAGTTGATAGCACCATCTCTGAGGTTGTTTTGAGGGTCTTCAGTAGGCATTTCTGTGGGTCATATGTAAGATATCTTCAAATGAGTCCTATCTAGTCACACTTGCTTCTTTAATAGATGGAGTCAAGCTATGCTTTTCAAAAAGGCACAGGTGTACTAAGGTGGTGGACTTTAAGTTTCAGGTAGCAACTTCAAAACCCAGTACAATTTCACAGAGTAAAGAATTAGAACTTTATGATGTATAAGTTGTCTAAGTAAATCTGAATAAACAATGATTTTTCAACGTCATCAATAAATGAGTGAACTAAGTTATATGCATTCAGTTTAAAGCTTTGCCAACAAATCAACCAATTTCTCGTTTTTTTCCTACTCTTAGTAGAGAGTGCACTTTGATTTTTCTCTAAACACATAAACCACACACACACACACACACACACACACACACACACACAAAGCACAACAGAACACAACAAAAGTCTTGTCAGTTTGGTGTCTGGTTGAAACTACTCAAAAAAAATCAGCAGGGAGAGCCATCCAGGTTCTCCTTCTAACTAAGGGAGGGGAAGAGAAGCCACTGCATCACTGTGGTGTGACCACAGGAAACAGCCAGTGGGTCTGAGGTCGCCACCAAATCTCTGGTAGTGTTATTTTAGAAAATTGTCCAAACAAGCAAAGCCATTCTTCAAAAGGGCAACATGTCATACTTGAAAGCTACCTTGAAAAAGCTATCATTACATGGGGAATTAACCAGGTTCACTTTGCCTATCTTCTCTCTCCTGTGGAATGGAGGTGGTACAAGTGGCTTTAGTGGAACCAACCAGAAATAAAGGTCTCAGAACAGGTGGTGATGCCATCTGACTCTTCAAATCAAAGTGTAACCTCCCCATTCCCAGAAGATGAAGTTCTGAAGACTCTGTTATTGTGTGGAGCCTGACTTAATCCACAGGAGAGTAAATGGGCCGAGTGGGCTACACTCTCGTTTTTATTTAGCCATATTTTTAAGAAACATTAAGCATTAGCAGCTGGAGAGATAGAATATGGTACATATGCTTATGAGAAAGTGCAATTTTTTCCTCTACTACTGTCTTATCCTATATCTTTAAGTCAATTCATGCCATCATCTAGGAAATACACCTAGCCTACTTCTGTATTGTAGTTAATTCTTTTCTAAGTTAATTGTAGGATATACTATTTCTGTGTGAGAAATGGGCCATGTTTCCCAAAGAGGAGTGCTCTAGCCTTTGGGAGAGGAAACATTTTCAGTGGGTGGGACTGTTCCACATAGTTCAGGGTGTTTCACAGCCCTGGCCCCAAACACTAAATCTCCCCTTTCCCAGCCCAGTCCTGACAACTAAAAAACATCCCTGCGTCTTGACCAACATGCCCGGGGAGGGAGGCGGCAGTGCAGCATCTGTCCCCGTCCTTCCATTTCTCGCAGTGTGCCAGCAAGGATGTAAGTAGGCAATCGATGGGATTTAATCTCCAATAGTGCTTTCATTTCCTCCTCACTCTACTCTTCAACTGTGTTTTTAATTCAGGAATTTACAACCTTAATGACGGCTTTTTCAAAAAGAAAAGCCATATATTTTAGGTTCCACTTTACATTCCTTAGCTTTCTTCTTTAAGGGCCAGTCTTACTGGTAGAAGTGAAATGGTTTCCTTTTAAGGACTAATTATCATAATCAGTTTTTATATATTGTGAAGCCCCTTACAATTTATTTTTTAAGCACTGCCTAGATCCTCAAAAGGCAAATGATGTGTGCTTATTTTCTTTTTAATTTGAGGCCTGTCTCACATCGGAGAATATTTCCATGCCAAATGCTGTCCATTAGGCTCAACATATATGTACTTTTGGTACATTTACTCATTCTGTTTTATCTGAAATAGATATTACTGAATGATAAAACAAACAGGAAAACATCAGCGAGCGAAGGGTGGGTGAAAAATGGGTTAATACTGTGAAGGCCTGTGTGTAAACGTGTTAAGTTTAAGAAAAAAACGAACTGAAATTAAAGAGGAAAAGGATTTTCTAAAAGGGCCATGAAATAATTAATTGTTTTGTAGGAGATGGCCTTTCCATGTAGGCAGAGAATTTTTTCTTCACTTCTTTCTGAAGAGACAGTCAAATAGAGAATCTCATCTCTTAATTAGAAAGAAAAATACTCATCAAACACATCTCATCACTGGAGAGCTAATGATCCACAGCTGTTAGTCTGAAAGGGCAGGCTTTTTTCCTGAACAGTAGGAAGTGTTAATCATTTTAGATGAGATTTCTTTTTAAAATATACTGTAGTTTGCAAAAGAATAGGATATTCAATATTCCAACTTAAATGATTTTTTTGAAGTACGCCCCCCCAGGGATACTGTCATGTGCCTCACGGAATGATCACCGAATGCAGGCATGTTCCATTGCACTTCAGCGACAGCAGCAATTGACGGGGTGATGTGAATGGCCCAGGCTTGCCCGGGACTCTTAAGACCCCAGGCTCAAAAAAAGGAAAATCATGCATGTCTCACACCTCCTAAGAAATGGTGTTGCTATAAAATCTTAATATTTTGAATCATTCACTGTATTTTATATAATTTGCCTTGTTTAAATGAGTGAAAAGCTTTAGCCCACCTTCACATACCTTCTGGGAGAAAAGATTTTTTCCTATTTATTTAATCTTCATGTGGAAAAGTAAGGCGTTTTTTTTTTATTTTTTTTGTTTTTGTCTGTAAAAATGTAATTGGCTCATTCTTTTTCCAATCTTTGCCTTACAGCCACCTTGCTCACCCCTTCTAAACATTTTGGACAGAAGAAAAACCCATTTAATAGAAACCTTGTGAATAGCCAACTTTTGATTATTCAGAGCTATGCAAGATAGGGAGAAAAAGGAAGAATGAAATTGGCTCCACAAACCTCACCTTGACCATTAGTTTTTGGCCTCTCTGCCACACCAAACCTGTACCAGGACAACTATGAAGTACTATTCCATTTCTTTTCACTAATGCAAGAATCATTATCCAGGAGCAAGAGGAAGGAGAAGAAAGAGAGATATTGAAAATGTACAGATTGAATAATCAGTCCCTAAATAATTGGTACCTTCAGAGCATCAGTATTCACTATGAAATCCTTTACTAAGGAGGCAGTGGAAAAGCACACCAACTTGGGCATCAGAACACTTGGCTCTGCCCTTCAGTTGAGGGTGTCCTTAAAGGAGTCTCACACCCCTGAGCCTCAGTTTCTTCATTTGTAAAATGAAGATAAGAGTCTCTGCCTCTCCAGCCTGTCTCTCAGGATTTGTTCCCTAAAGTTCATTCTATGCAATGTGATATAAGACGCTTGTTAGGACATTATATTATTTACATTTCAGAAATGACGGGTTTTCAAAAAAGACATTCTGAATATCGAGGATTCAAATTTAGATTTCTTGTAAGGCCTGGCCCAAATAGATACTGAAGGATTGCATTGTGTGATGTTGATGCTAATATCGTAGGCAAGCCAACATTGATTTAGATAAAAGGTATTTGGATTTAAAAGTGAGAAAAAATTATGGACAGGAATGGACATTCACAAAACTGCTAGTTCAGAACAAAATGATTTTATATTGAAGGGCATGAAGTTGTCAAAAATTGGTAACATTTAAAAGCCTAAAAGTTTTAACTCCAGAGTTCACAAAAATCTGCAATGTATGCTCATGCCATTTGCTAGCAATAATGAGTTTCTGTAAAGATCTAGATTTTTCTTGTTTCAATTATTAGTAAAAATTTTAACAACCTTTGTGTTCCCCCAGCACACACAAATCCCTCTAAGGACCATCACCCATCTTCTATAACTGCTCAAAGAGAAATGATCATATTATCTTATCTTGGAGTATTAGTTCATAAAGTCTCTGTAATTTTTCAGAAAAAATTTTAAATATGAAAAACATTAAACCAGTAATAGTTGCACTTGTATAGTACATCGTGATAAAGCATTTTCAAATTATTATATCACTTGTTCCCCACAGCCAACCTGTGAAATAGGCAAGGATTATTATCTTCATTTTATAGCTAATGGACTAAAAGAGAATCACTGACTTGCTTGAGGTCCTGATCATCAAATAGCAGAAATGGAATAAAACCATTTGTTCAGGCTTTTGGTCCACACCATGTTTTACCATATCACATTGTCTCCTTGGAGAAAGGATAGGCACCAGTTCCCTTTTGCTGTATAATGAACCAATGCATAATTAGTAGCTTAATGCAACTCCCATTTACTTAGTGGTAAATGCATGGATCAGCAAGTTGGACCAGGCTCAGCTGGGAATGTCTTCTGTTCTCAGCTGGCTCACGTAGGCACCTCTCGTCAGCTTCCAGTCAGTTAGGCGGCTTTGCTTCTGATGCTGACTCCCAGTTGGGGTGATGGAGGCAGTTATGCCACATGTCTCTTATCATCCAGAAGACTGGCCCAAGATTGTTGACATGGTGGCTTCAGGGTTTCAAGAGTGCCGAGGGCAAGCTCCAATGAGCAAACGCTTTTTAAGCTTTGTTCATCAGATTTGCTACTCTTCCCTTGGGCAAAACAAGTCATATGCCCAGTCCTTGTGTTATTGTGGGAGGGTATTAAAAAAGGCAAGATACTGGGAGACATGAAGAAATTGGAGTTATTAGTGCATGCAATCACTGAGAACTAAACATAAACATACTGGAAATGGCACTCATTTCACCATCTCTTCCTACTGTAGTTGACATGGCTTCTTTAACATAGCCCTTGTGTTTGATATAGTCATTATCTATGAATTCTAGGGTGGTATAGTAAAAGTGACAAGCTACAAGAAGGACCAAAAAAGTTATATGTAGTATGAGCCAATATATTCCTGCTGGTAATAATACCTAGTGCCTATTTAGCATCTTAATAGGTGCCAAGTACTAGGCTAATTCCTTCTCAAGTATGCAAAGTAAGTATATAATTTCTACCTTTCAGATGATAAAACTAAGACAAATCTAGTAACTTGCCCAAGGTCAAATAGTGATTAAAGAGCTTGGATACAAACATGGGCCTGATTCAAACACTCATGCTCTTTCTACCACACCGCTCTGCAGCGGCTCCTTGAGAGAGCCCGTGGTCAAGGCTGACAGTACAAGGCAGATTGATAGAAAGCTCCTAACATCCAGGATAATGGGTAAAACTGTCAATATCCTTTTTCTGATGAAGGAACTTGTGTGTTCTTATTAGCATTTGAACTATTGTGTTCCATGGAGATTTTCTGCTATAAAATTCTAATTGTAAATCACAACAGCCATGTAGTGGTTTTAAAAAAAAGAAAACCAAAAAATTAGTGGAAAATTTTTAGTATCTAATTAGCAAGGATAAGTAATGTAGATTTGTTTGGAATGGGGGTGTGGATCCCATGACAATAAAATGTAGATAGTTCAAGTTTCCTTATTAAAAGTGTTAGATGGGGGAGGGGAGTGGGGGGAAGGCTTGGGGGAGGATAAGTAGACTGATAGAGAGAGAGAGGAAAACTATGGAAAGGATGCCATAGTGGTGGAGTTGAAGGAACTTAAACACTCTACAAATGTGTGAGTCCTTATTACCTAATTTAACATTGAGAAATTCTAGAATTGAGTCCCCTTTCCATGTCCCACAGGCAAAAGGGGGTTCTGGAATGAGTTTGGGATATTTTTTTTTTTGGATTCCTTGATTTCTTTTTCCACCCCATTTTAGCCCATTGTTAAAATACCTGTGCTTTTCCCCAAAACCTATGAAAAAAATAGAGTCAGGACCAAGGACAGATACTTGTTGTCCTGGCCGTCCTGGGGTTTCTCTGAGCTGCCTTCTCCCTCCTCCTGCTGCCCTAGTGGGACATTGACGACCCCTTGAGTGTTATCTTGGGTATTTTTTGTAGAAAAGATGAGAGAACCAACTTCAGTGCAGGTGGGCCGCAGGGAGAAGGGAAGCTTTTGTATGGAGATAATAAGGTAAAAGGCACCTTTCTTTCTCTGAGGGCTCTCTTTTTTAGAGGATCCTTACCTGCTAATAAATATTAGAATCATCACAATACTATAGTGAATGATTTCTTTTTTCTTACTGAATTCAGAGACCATGTCATATCCTAATTTCAAACACAGAGTATTGTGTAAGTGTTCAATAAATACATTTTATTGTCAATCTGTGTTGATGCTCTCTTGTTTTCTTTTTGGAACTTTTGAAATCTTCAGTTAGATGTTGAGAAAGAAAAAATAAATGTCCCTATATTTAGAGTTTCCTCAAAGCTCTCTTGTTTTTTAAAAAAAGATATTTTCACCATCAGGGGCTCTTAGTTATGCAAATATTAGATTCTTAAAGAACACAAATAGGGAAAGAGACTATTTTTACACTGACAGGATCCATAAAACTAATGCTATTTCTTCCTTTGTCTCTCTCTTCTTTATCTTTCCTTATCCTGTGTATGGTTGTGCCATGTTGTTAGGGCCTATAAATACCATAGGTATTACTTAGAAGTGTTTTGTCAGTCTGAATGCTATATTTTAAGAAAGCTATTGCTGTACTGATTCGGATGTGGTGAGAGGAAGATGCCCTCGGGAGAAGTGCTCAGAAAGATACCCATAACTGGCACTTCAGGCAACTAGCGGTGATGAACTTAGAGGAGAAAAAGGCATGATAGATGTCTTGATTACCTGCAGGGTTATCATCTAAAAAATTTATTCTATGCCAACACCCAGCCTACACCAATACGTAGACATTACAAGTAAGTTTATCCTAGGTAACAGCAGGAATCTAACCAACACTAATAAGTAGACATTACAAGGGAGAATATGTATACTCAGTAGGTTAAAAATAATTACAACTGGTGATATTTAGCAATAGTATTATCTGAGTCCAATCCATGAAGCCAGAACACATCAAGTCAAATGAATGTCCTTGGAAAATGCAAACTTATAGGAAGGTCCAAGCAGATAGACTGTGGTCAGACCATACTGCACAAGACAGTTCCTGACTGCATAGCCAGAACAGAAAGAGACTCTTTTTGAAGTGCTAAGGTGCTTCGACCTTAAGTGCCTCTAGGAGATATTTGTTAGTGGCATCCCAGGTTGTAATTCTGAATACTTTCCTGAAGTCACTTGGTTTTATATAGTGGCTCTATAGTATGCTTACTAATACAAATAATTAAGTAGACTTATGTTAAGTGACTTGGGAGCCCAGTGTCCATTTATTCATTAACTCAGCAACTGTATATTTATTGAATGACTACCATGCTCCAAGCACTGTTCTAGTCTCTGGGGATAGAACAGTGAACAAAATGAAAAGGTCCCTACACTTAAGGAGCTTATATTCTAGTGACTACCCAAATTTTACAAATAAATGTATTAAGAATTAATATGAATTCTAGCTAGAAATGATTCTCCCTTTTATATGTATTGATGTCTGTCAAATTTGCCTTAATTCACTTCCTGAATAAAGAATTATCTTTTTAAACTATGCTTTAAGAGAATAATCATAACCATCATTTATAATTTGTATCCTCTTTACATATATGGTATATATTTCAAAAATTAAATGGAAATATTTCTTCCTTTACTAGAAATCTTTCTACTTCTCTGGTGAGAGAAAAGATAATGGCTCATGCTTCATGCACTGACACAGTTGAGATTTTTCTTATTCAGGATCTTGAATTTGTAGTTACCATGTAATTCTGCCCAAAATCCATTTCTTGGGTCACTAAACCATTACTTATGCTTTTTGGTGTCCTCTGGGTTATGAATACCAAAGAATTCAGTAAAATATATAATTTTCAAATTTTAATATCACATTAAAAAATGAGACAGTGATGTCATGAAATAATTTTAAATATTAGAGAAGGGATGCTAGAGGTTATCAGGCCTACAGACCTCTGTTTCGAAATGAAAACACTGAGGCAGAGTAACTTTCCAAGGCCTGGAACCCATCTTCTGGCCCTCAGGCCAGGGGTCTCTCCACCAATCCATGCAGTTCATTTTCTCTGCCATTAAGCTGTAAGCGTAGCTGAGGCCCATTGAGAGGGCTGCAAACGGACGATGCTGCGGACATGGCGTGAGTGTTCCTAGCGTCCTAAGGCGCTGCCCCAAATCTCTTGGGACCTGTCAAATGCAGGATGTTTGTGTTACCCCAGCCAGCTGGCTCAAATTGCCACTTACACCATGGTTCAGGTAAATCTTTGCAGGCAGCTGATTTTCTAGTTTTCAATATTAGAATATGTGTTATCTTAGCCAACAATTAGTTTCTGAGTTTTTAAGGTATTGATAAACGTTTACCCCATACGGTCTGGTTTTTTTGAGCACTTACTGGGTACCTAGCAGTGTGTTAAGCCCTTAACACATTTCAACTGTTAAATTCTCAGACCCTCTAAGGTGGATACTCTTATCATCCCCATTTTACAAATGAAGCTGAAGGGAGGGTATGTGTGGTGCTGAAAGAATATAGGCCTAGTTAGCATCACGGAGTGGAATCTTGCTCTTAACTCCCATCTGACTTAATGTTACCTTAATTTGGCAGCAGGAGCTACAGACCCAGAGAATTCAGGTAATCTGTTCAGGATTATGAGAGTCCGACGGGGGTGAGGGTGAGTTAAACTTTATATACAAGGCTGGTTGATTTAGTTGCTCTTAGAATGACTCCTTCTGCCGGGCTCAGTGAGTTCTTAATCTAGTATTTATCTTACAATAAAAAAAAATCATTTATATACTTAGAGAAGTCGTTAGTTTTAAAAGGTAACAGATATAGACATTTAAAAATTTCCTTTGACAAGTTACTCTGTTTTTTTAATAGCTATTGATTTCTATGGAAATGCTGACCATTAAGCCAGCTTTTTCTTCACATTTGTTGACAGCGGGTACTTTCATTTGTAATGTGAAATCTTTGGGGCGCTCTGGAGTAGACTTGGTATTTTCTTCTGTCTAGTATGCTTGTTACAATGTGTCATTCAAGTGAGATTAAAAAAAAAATCCCTGATATTAAACAGTGATTCATTCTTTATCCTGAAGGCAGATAGACCGGCTATTTCTGACAATGTACTGAAGCTCATTTCGTTGCCTTTTTTTTTTCCACTTGGTCCAATCCAACAATAATTTCACTGGAGGACAAAAATTTTAATTGCCTCATGGACTGTGTAATGATATCTGTTTTTCCTTCATAGAAACTAAAGTAAAATCTTAACAGTGACTTTCCAGGGGTCAGTTGTACTTTTAGAAATATGCCTACCAAGTTCTCAAGGCTTTGTTTTCAAGATAAATCCTTCTGTTCTGAAGCATTTAGCTTTGTGTTTTTTGAAGTAGAGTATGGATAAGGGTCCACTTAATGAAATTCAGAGTTGACTCATCTTTTTTTCTCCCTTCTCTCTCCTCCAGCTCTTTCTCTTTGTTGTCTGGAACTTTGAGCTCTACATGATCCCCCTGGTTTTGTTGTTACTACTGACATGGAATTACTTCTTGATAATATCAGGGAAAGACAACAGGCAACGTGATACAGTAAGTCTCTACTTTCGTATTTGTATGTGTTTTTGTTCTTTTTCCTAGTCCGTCTGACAAGATCAACATTGAATTTGTTTTTACAAACCAGAAATTCTGCCTATTAATACTCAAGCTTGGAGGAAAATTTTATCAGCTCAAAGCTAACAACTCTTTGGCCCTAACAAAATAGAAAGTATTCACCTATTTCTAATATTACTCGTGCTGAATGGAAATAGTCAAAGAGCACACCAAATAATAAGCTATGACTTCTGATTATAAACAGGTTATTCCAAATGATTGTTTCATTTATTCTCCTTATTTTTATGTCTTAATGAATCTTGAATTAAGACATAATACCACAAAACCGCTTATGATCAGACCAAACGAATATATATTTAAGACATTTCTCTGTGGTCTGTCTTTGGAAGGAAGGATTGTTGGTCACTGACCTGGAAAAGTGCATAAAGTACCTTAATTCAATGAACATTCACTGAACAATAGCAAAAATCCTTTTGTGTGTCGGGGAGTGTCTATTTGGATACCAGCTCAAGAATGGAGAGCTTTCCTTTAACCGGGGGAAAGTTACACTGAACCTCCCTGCGCTCTCTAGCATTTTTTGAAAGTTTCTAGAATGTGTGAGACAAACTTCTCTCTCAAAAAGAGTTTTAGACAGAAGCAGAAGCTAGCCACATTATAATCACATTTGTTGTTTTTCTGCCAAGCTTCATTCCTCTTAGATTGTCTTAGTCACTACACCCCTACAAAACATACAACTTTAAAAAAGCCTTCCCATGTATAAATAAGTGAGGAGGAGGGGGGCCTTCCCCAAATAGACATTTGCAATTTGATAACACTATAGACAGCTGTTGAGAAGAATTTGAAGGTTTATCTAACATGAAAGTCAATTTGGTACGTCTATGTCCTCATCAGATTACATGAATTTTCTTTTTATTTGCCATTGAGGGTCTCCATTTGATTTATAATCAGAATGTTTTGCCAACTACTGTGCCTGTGATGAAGCAGGAAATGGTTATTTGATCATGAGTGTAATAGTATTATATCATTCTTTATTGTAATAGCATCGTAGTGGTTGCACAGACATACCTGTGACATAAAAGAATTGCCCTCTTAAATAACTCAAGCAAATTATACTTGAGATGGTAACACTAGCAAAATATACCTCAAAATAATTTATCATCAAAATAAAATAAAAATCCTGATGCACAACTGCCAAGTACATGCAAAGTTGCCAACAATGCACCGTGTTTAGTTCCCTGTATTAACCATATATATTTCTTTTACTTTCCAAAGGTTATAAATTTTAGGGGGGGTTCTTGGTTCACCTTTGTACTTGCCACTGCCTCTAGCAGGTGTCTTGCAAACAAGAGGCATTCAAATTATTTTTTGTAAGTTTATCAAACAAAATGTGAGACTGCTAACCAAGATTTTAGTGGTTAGATAGCATCAACAGATGAGAAGGTACTATTATTGACCAGGGTTTTATGGATATATATTTAAATCATACACTGAGAGACAAGCCCCACAAATGCCTTAAGTGTCATGGGGACTAATAGATCCTTTTGTCAATTAATCCAGGATGGGTTTTTTTTAGGAAAATAGGAGTCTCTTTTTTTTTAGGAAAATAGGAGACAATTGCTTTTTTGTGCCATTTATTTCAGCGAGATTGTTGAGAATGAATACCTACTTTTCATTCAGTTGCCTTGAGACAAATTTGCCAAGAAGGTTATTTGCAAGTAGGGAAAAGTGGTAGTTTAGTTTCAGCTTCTTCATCCTGTAAGGGGGCTTATCTTCAATATTTAGTCATTGTTTTGAGTATCCTTAGTGAAAATTTTTGAAACTACTGACTTTATCTTCTCCAGAATATACCTGCCTTGGCTGGAAAAGTCCACTTTTAGAGGGAAAACAATAATATATAATGCATCCCCTTGCACTTAAAATTCTCCAGAAATTTTTATAAGCCTATTGAAATGTTACATATTATGTAAATTTTTCTACTGCCCCTTTTCCCCCAAAGAATAGTAACTCCAAAATAGTATTTAGAGAATCTTTCCTTTTAGGCACGTCTGATAGACTTCTTCTTTTAGCCATGGACACCATTTCATTCCCCAGCACAGCCCACTGTGAAACATTCTATAGTCTAACTTTCATGGAATGCCAACTATACTCCATAACTCCCAGTAATTGCCTTTTATTTGCCCAAAACACACGTACCCACATATTCTGTTCTTTCTAGGCACCAGAACAGCAATCACAATGTTTCATTCAGCTTCTTATTCACTGGCTCAGTTGAGACCTTACGTAACTCTTAAACCCAATTTGTCTAATTATGTGTTTTCTGCCATATCCAGCTGTGCATTTGAACTGGTTGCTCCTTTTGAAAAGAAACCTGCATTATACATTGCTGGTTCCAGATTGTATACACACATGCACGCATGTATATATACATAAACATATTCATACACACACACGTATATTTAAATTAAGGGAAAGTGTTTTTAGGGGTTGCCATTACTGTACCCAAGTGGCTACTGCATAGTGCATAGCACTAGAGTGGTACTTTGGCCTTAAGTCCTTACTGGTAGCCTGAAAACAAAGCAGAATCTTTCAGCATGTGTGAAAACTTTAGGGACTCTCTGGAAGGCATTAATCACACCATTGGCTGATTCCAAACCAGGCAACTTTGTTTTAGGAGTGGGGGACAGGCAGAGGGGAGGATGGGAAGGCAGGCAGGTGGGCAAAATTTCTGTCATGAAAAAAAAATCACCTGTACATTCAGCTGAGAAAATTCAATTAGGATGAAAATTATAAAAGCAGATCAAAATGACCTTCAGCCTTGTACAGCAAAGAGAGGAAAAGAACTAATATTTCCCTGATGTAAAAAGTTGAAAGAGAAAAGAAAATACTGTGAAAGATGTAAAGGACAGAGATGGGTAAAAATTCTGTCTTCAACATACTGGTTGATGGTTGAGATTAGTACTAAAATTGGAAATGATTTCTTTGTGTGTTTGTTTATTAATAAGGAGACCATTTCCTTTCTTGGAGACTTAAGATCACAGGAGCTAAAACTTCTATCTTTTCCCCACCACGGTGCCTGTTTTAGTTCAATGAGAAAAATGAGATGTAATCTTTGCCAAGTAAGTTTTGCCACGTTTAATGAGCTGAACCCTTTGAGGACAGGATAAGGAAACAGCCATTCCTGAGTCTAATGCTCTAGACCCAGAGGTGCACATGAGAGAGGCGTGGTTAGAAATGGTAGGTCACCCCTACTGTTTCCCAGCTGGACTTGCTCACGATCGGCACTCCTAGATCTGAACCTGCCTGTACTCAGACCATGACATTAAAATTTCTACCATGAGGATTGTTGGGCTTTTCCAGAGAAAACTGTTTAATACATGCTTCATTCAGAAGTATCTATGGCATGAAGGGGATATAATGATAAGAATGTTGTCCTTCTCTCCATTTGTGCTGTCATTCCAAAACCTGGAAAAAACTCCCCCTGCACTGCACATTAGGTCTGTACCAACTATCTACACTATAATTAGTGTGGACTGAAACTTTGTAAGTTAAAGGGTAGGTGCCAGGAAGTGACCTTTAACCTTAGGCTTAAGAACCACTGAATTCTTACTGCACCCTGGGCACCATGTTAAGCACCTTCTTTCATCATGTCATTTAGTCCTTCCCCAGGAAGCGGAAGCTGATGGTGGCCACCCAGCCAATGGGTTGGGTGCTCCTAAGTGAGGTGAACTCCCCTTCCTCGGTGGCACATACTCATGAGGGACAAGCATGGCTATAAGAGCCCTTCCTTGGGAGAGAGGAATCCATCCCAAAGAATGAAAGAATGGGTTGACCAAGTGACCCAGGGCTCATGGCACTCCCTATGAGACAGGTGTCTTTGTTACTACTTTATACACAGGGAAGCAGGGTAGACAGGTTAAACAGCATACCCAAAGGCACGCAGTCAGAAAAGGCACACCACGAGAAATGGATTAGAATCTGCCGGTGTGTCTGAAGTTTGTACTCCTAACCATATTTTGGTACATCCCACGTCTCCCTGGGCACCCTTAGAGCAAGTTTTTCCCTTGAGTTAAAGAAAAGCCAGTAGCACTAATTCTACAAGCAGACAGATTGATGGAAAACCCTCATTTCCGCCACCCCTCTACCCTCTTTACCTCTCATTCAGGGAAATGGAGCAGATCTTTATTAAGCAGCTTCTACGTATCATGTATCCTGCTAAGCCTTTTAGAGATATCATCTCTTAATTCTTTACAATAACTATGGCAAGTAATTACTCTCAATGCTTTTATCTTCATTTTACAAATGAGGAAACTCAAAGTCAAAAGGGATAAATAGTGGATTTCACGGGGTAAAGGGGATGTGAACTCAGCTCTGCCTTGTTTTGAAGCCCCAAGCGATTTCCATGCTACATCTCGGGCATGCCTTTCCCAAAGGATCACTTTCTAAGTGTCCAGGGCCTTACATGGAATCCCAGGTTTCCCCAGATTCCTTACTCAGTTCCCAGTGACCTCTCAAGAATTGGGGCAGGTCACCTGTTTAATCCCGGGTGACTTCATTAATTTCTACCTCATTCATGACCTGGAGGACTCCCTCCCCTCCACGCAGGTGAGCACGGGAAGAGAAAGCCAAAGCTGAGAACCCTTCACATGGGTGAAGTAAGTCCTTGACTATCTTTGACATAAAAAAGTTCTGCAAGCAGTGTTTTTAAAATGACACTTTAAAAGACCATTCATTTTTTCTGTCGTGATATCCCTCCCACGTAACATTCTCAGTCGGCTAATCAATGGAGGTGTTAAAAGACTAAAGAGTAGGGTAAATCGGTGGACTCATTCTCTGACTCACGATCCGACTGTGACACAAACTGAGCCAAAGTCTGCTTTGCTAAAGACTTTAGTAAATACTGAAATGTTTTGTTAGCTCCCTCAAATGGCAAAGCCCTCGATGCCGCTTTTCCTCTTTAGAACAGTACTGAGTGTTTTTTCTGAACGAGTCTGTTCCTGTTAGGCCCAGAGCACTTATCTCTAGAAATCAAGCTTGTCAGGAGAGAGTTTTCTTCACTGATCAGTGGACAATTTGGGCTGGTCCACCAAAGAAACCCCTGCCTTTTGGACCTGAGTTCCTATAAACCAAGTACAGTACATTTATTTTCTCAGCCAGCGCTCTCAGTTCCAAAGAAGTCAATGGTGCAATATTTGGACAGGTAGAATATTGAAGAAATATTCCTAATAGGCTCTGAAGAGGCTGGCCCAGGCCAAGCTGGGAAGACTCCACATGCAAAGCGCTTTGGATATACAGGGAGGCCCTCTCTACTTCACTGCTTCATCATTCACAGAAAGTAGCATGGCCGCAAGCCTCCTGCGTTTGCATCTCAGTACCAAAAAAGACCATATACTTGCTCCTAACAGAAGCGGCACTGCGTCATGCAGCCTGTAAACACATCTAAAAATGGATGATCACTCTTTTCTTCTTCCTGCTTATTTCAACAGCAATTTTCTCAAATTTTTTAGAAGGTCACCAGCTTGCAAAGATCTGAGGAGGACCATGAAAAGAACCAGACCTTTAGTTTTCCAACACACTCACTAGCATAAAGAAATAGGAACCAACAGCCAATCAGATATCAGTAGGAAAGTTCATCCCCTCAAACACCTCTCAGAGCTGTTCACCAACTGCTAAGCTGTGCCAGAGAACCACTGCACAGACTGGTGTCCCACACATACGTGAACGTTACCTTAGCAGTCTCTCTGAACGTGGACCAACAGGACTTCTACATTTTTTTCCACTCTTCCCAAATGTCTCTTACCCCACCCCCATGCTCCCATCCCCTCCCTCTCAGTAGATGGCCTTCTGCTTTGCAGACTCCCCTCAAACTACCGCCCCCACAGCACTCTGCATTCACCCAGCTTTAGCGAATATAAATACATACGCCCAGTTAAAACGGAATTTCAGATAAACAGCTGATATTTTTATACTAAAATAATTATCTGAAATTCCAGTTTTATTGGATGGCCTCTCTTCACTGGCAACTGTACCCCAACTTCACCTTGTATTCTTGCCTCAAGAACTGTAGGAAGGTGATCTGCTTGGAAATAAAAGGCTGTCTTGCTATTTTGGTGTTTCCACAATATCTGTAGGCGTGGCATGGAAGACCCCTTGTGAGCAGGTCCCACCCAGCCATAGCTTCAGCTTTATCTCCCCCATATTCCAGCAGACTTGTTCATGTGCTCATTTTTGTTTTTGTTTTGAGTGCGGCATGTTAATTGAACAAAAGGTAGGGGTAGTGGGCAGAAGTGGGGAGGTACAGAAATGAACCAGACAGGGCCTATTTCTTTTGTCATTTGTCTCACCTGGGAAACAAAAGTTAACCACTTGGGAGAACAGGAAACCAGAGCTCAAAGAGGTTATGCCACCTGTGATGGCTCACACTGCACATGGGACCAGAACCCAGTTCCGACTGGCCTGACTGGCTCTCGGGCCTGTGTTCTCTGTCTCTCCTCCTTTTCCTCATGCATGCATTCCATATAACACAGTAGAAAGCAGGGAAGGAAGAAATAATCCTTCTCTCTTGGTATAGATGAGCAAACCAAAACCCAAGACGAGGTGGTGACACCCTCAGAGCCCTGAGTTTGTGGGACTCTTGCGGTGGCCCAGGGAGGGGCGGCGCAGGCTGGGTCTGGAACTCAGTGGCTGCTCTGGTGCTGCGCCAGCTCCGAGGTGTCCTGGAAGCCGCCTGGGCACCAGGGCAGGCCTGCAGCAGGTTAGCCCTGGCTCAGTGTGCTTTGCGGTTCTGCGACAGGTGGCTGGAGCACTTGGTCTTTGCCAGAATAGCCCTGCGGAAAAGGTTAGGGGTCCAAGTGCCAGACCCTGAGGCCCCACTGCCCTGGGGGTGGGCTCCGGGGCTCCCCTTCAAGCTGCACCCTGAACTTGGGCCCTGCTGGTGTCAATGAGCAGGTGGCAGCCCGGCTGCGGGGTCAGGGCCCCCCCAGCTGAGGAGAGGGTGGAGGAGGGGCCTTCCACTTTGGGGTAAAAGGGAGCTTTGAGGGATGGCGGTCCCCCGAGAGGAGGACCGAGGGTGGCTGTGGCTGCAGTAGCCATAGTATGTGGAGCGGAGTGTATTTGTAGGTTTCCAGTAGTCAGTACAATCTCTCTGTGCTTTCTATACTACTCTTTTCTTTAAAAATCTGTTAATGAATGCAAATGTATATTTCTTATTATACGTACTTAGTTTTTTTATGAAAATTGAATGTCATTAAAGGCACTGTTAGCACTATTTTTTTATATACTCAGTAACACATAGAGAAATATCCCTCAAATTACTCGAAAACCACCTGATTTTTAATGACTGCCTACTTTTCACCATATGAATGTCGAGCTCACTATAGATCTTCCCCACCAGCCCAAGATTGTTCTGATTGTGTCTTGCATTTGTGTGTCTAATCCCAACACAAAGCAAAATGTCTCAGAAACAGCAGAATAATTGCTCAAAAATGCTTGATGAGTGAGTATTTAGACATTCTTTCCAAATCAAAAATTGCCTAATTTTCATGTATAATTATTTCCATTCAACAAAACTTATTGAACATTTATAGGTATTGTGCTAGCTGTTATTTAAATGTGATTAGGATATGGTCCCTGCCCAGGAAAGTTTGTGGTCTAGTAAGAGAGAGAAACAACTACACTGAACATATGACTATAATAGGTGCAGTGGTCGAGGTCTGTATGTGATATGCAGAGTGTGCGGCCAGGACATTTACATCATCCCAGACATGTGTGCACATGTGCGTATGTAAAGAAAAGGAGCCTATCTGTGCCCACTTATTCTATCCTTCAGCCTGTCCCTTTCCCTCAGTAGCTCCATGTTTGCCTTTAATACTTCAGTTTATTGGCTACTGTTTTACTGCATTCTCAAACTGCAGGTACTCATTAAATGGGAAAGATACAATTGTAGAAGGTGAGTATTACCTGTACGTGACATGTCAGATCATATAGAGAAAGATGTAAAGGAAAACACTTCTATTTTTAAAAGGCAATTTACTAAAGATCGTCCTCCCTGGAAAGCATTCTTCTTGCCTAAGATCTTGTTAGGACTCAGCAGAGAGACTTAGAATGTAAAGTTGGTGGTACTTGCCACAGAGGGCATTTCCTGTTACTCTCATAGTCTCCCTCCTGTCATCTTCCTGAATCCCTCCTTCCTTGCTCAGATTCTCCAAAGATGCATATGAGGATGTAGCTAGGCAAAGAGATGCTTTTTCATTCACACAGAGGATTTCTGCCCTGAAACCTAGCTCCTTTTCCACCCAGTGAATTATCTTGGCGGCCTTGAAAGAAACCTGAAAATCTTGCCCCCCACATGGCTGGTTTTCTCTTATGTGAGCCCCCATTGACCCCTGGAGCCCCAGAAACTCACTGAAAAACCAACTTCCTAAACTCTCCTCAAAACCTCACATGAATTCAGAAAATTCACCGTCTAGATTGTTCTCTAAGCTTTAACCTCTATGTTTTAGTTTTATTATCTCTGCTCTCCTTCCAAACGTTCTGCCCCCACAATTTTGTCATTTCTATAATTGAAGATGAAACTCAGGAGAGGAGGAGAAAGGTTACGTACAGTTTCGGCCTCGGCTCTCAGGTGGGTGGATATGTTATCGTGTCTACTTCTGGTGAGGTCCCATTTGTTCTTTCTGAATGGTTTTGCACTCTCTGTGCAGGTAGTTAAAATCCTTGAACTGTTAGAGTGAGGGAGGTAGGACATAGGGCCAGCAGAAGCACCTTCTGGCTGACTCACAGTGCCATGTCTTGTCTTAATGCATGCCTGTGTAGTGGGTGGTGGTGGCAGAGGGTTCCATAACGTATGCGTGGAGACTTACTGTCCCTGGTTCAGAAAGGTGGCAAGAAATTACAAGACCTCAATTAACAAACTAAAAGTGGAAACCAAATAATATGTTTTTATCTGACTTTAGAAAATGTTTATAAATCAGAACTATTATTAGTAGTCCAATACCCTGAGAAGTTTTTTATTTACTGTTTTTTTTAGTGTTGCTTGAGATACATTTATCAAGAGCAAGCTTTTACACAGAAGTGAAATAGTATGTGTAGTTATTAAAACTAAAATAAGTGGGACTCTTTTGTCCCCTCCTGGCATGAGCCAGGAGCTCTGCCCTTTCACTTAATTTCTAAACCTCCTAAAACAAAACAAAACAAAAACTGAAATATGCCTTCAAGGGCACTTTTTGTCATTTGTTACTGAATTTATTCCACCATACAAGAAAAAGAAACTATCATACCATACCACTTACTTCAAAGATAACCAAAAACTCTAGTAGAATGCTTAGATGAGAGAAAGACCTAAACAAAGTTTCCAAATGAGTTAAACTCCTGTGGGTATCAGCAAAAACATCTTAAAAACAAGTGTTGTCACTCCGTCTTTCCAGTTGGTAGAGGGTAAGAGCACAGACTTTGAAATTAGGAAGACCTGTGATGAAATTCCAGATGTTCCACTTGTTAGCTATATGAATTTCTTCGTTCCCCTAAGCCTTGGTTTTCTCACCAATAAAATGGGGATAATAGCTAATTTGTTGAGGTATCATGAGGATTAAAGAGACAGTCAACACACAGTATTTAGCATATAGTGAGAGCTCAAGAAGTGACAGTTAGGCACCCAACCATGTATAGAACAGGACAAGCCAACAGGGGTATAAAGGGATTTTAAACATTTATGTAGGTAACTCTCGCTCTTGAAGGGTTCCCCTGTAAGTGTTATTGAAGATGTTTTCCATGGCCATTAGCCCTTCTTGGTTTTGAGCGTGTAGACAAAGACAACAGCATTGACCCAGAAAGATTTCCCGGGTCTGTTAATCCCTCTGCTGTGTATATGGAAGTCCCGCAGAAATAAAAATGATTTTTATCAACAAAAAGTCAGATGAGGAAATTTGAGCAATCCTTTATAGTTTAAAGCTTCTTGGTAACTGAATTTTACAGAAATACCATAAATGCATGCCATTTTATAGCTCATATCCATAGATATTTGAAAGAAACATTTTCCTTGATTATTGTAATACAAATCTCCACCAGGCACAATACCTGAAGACAAAGGCCAGCAGTACTGTGAGCAAGGAATGGGGCATTTCCCTGAAGCCATCCTTGAGTCCAAAAGCAAAATAACTCCTTCCTCACAGTTTCTGTCTGGATGTCGACTAAGGGAAGGAGAAAGGTAGATCTACACTGCCATACCAGGCCTGGGCATGGGGACTAATTTTAATAAATCAGAATAGAACATGAAAATGTCAACTTAATCAAGCATTTAAATTTTATTAATCAAGCCTAATTTTTATGAGTGCAAATAATCACTGAAGCCGGACAAATTTGTTCTCGATTGCATCAGAAACATAATTTTAATATTTAATGGACTGATGAATTTAAATGGAGAATTATCTTTATGAAACATGCTCTTCATAATTTGCCATTAAATGAGAAATAAAAAAAATCAACATAAATCTTACATAAAGGTTATTTAACTAAATGTTGGTACTATAAATATTATAAATGCATTATGCACTAATTTAGCAATCACACAGTACACTACATAAAGCAGAAATGATAAGTGGACCGGGCAAGCTTTTCCTAGGACACAGAGCTCCTGTTTTGTGTCTTGGGAGGCTCATGATAAAATGGTTACAGGGGTTTTGTGTGAGGTTTCGTGAACCTTCTTTTCATTCAGGCTTTTATGCTACAATTCACCATTCACCACAGACACTCTTTCCAGTTAAATGTAGGTCTAAATCCACATGGGCTTTCTTTTAGGAGGTGATTATTCTTTACAAAAGAGATAAAAAAAATATTTTTATGATTATTTATAGAGAATGGACGGAAAGGAAAAACTGAAGTTTTCTAATTATATGATTTTTGACATTCAAAACTTGCTCCATTTTTAAAGTTAGACTTTCTGACAGAATGTTCTCAGGCCCCAAAATATTCTAGGCACGAGAAAAAAAAAAAGAAAAAAATCAAATTACCGACAGAATATTTTTCTCTACAAATGTTTACCTATTCCCTCACCCCTTCGTTACCCCTAACATAGTGCTTAATAGAAGGAATAGCTGTGAATGTTTGTGAAAGTGAATCAACCCTAACAGAGCAGCACGCTCCAAAAGTTACCTAACATTAATCTCCAAGATAAATGATTCTTTTTGTTTTTTTCAAATTCCATTCTTTAAGGATCCCTAATGGTCCGAAAATGTAACATTTGCCTGTATTACATATGCTGAACTAAACATTTGTCTGGAAAAAAACCCCAGAAAACTTGCCTGTTGTAGCTTCCATGCTCCCAAACATACCTGATGGGTTAGAGCAAAGCACGTATCTGAGAAGGATGGAGGACATGGTATTCTTACGGGGTCACAGCCTCTCCCTCTTCTTGCTTGGCAGAAAATGTTTTGAATAGATCATGTGGACTCGTCATGAGACACTTAAAAAATAAAAATTCCTAAGGTTGTTTTAAAATCTGAAACATTTAAAATTGTGCCTTTTTTGTTACAAATTCGTGCTTCTGGGATGGAAATCTAGTTTTATATAGGGAAACTTAAGTACACAGTTTTTGTATTTGAAATCTGTATCATTAATGGACAAAATGTTTTGCTTTGAAAATATTAAATTTTATAAAATAGGTTAGTAGTAAGTCTAGTTATCTTTTAATTTCATTCGCAAAACACATTAATTCAATCTTTTTGGCCATTTGCATACTTTTTTAACCTGACAGATAATTGTTGCAAGAAAGCATTAGTATTTAAAAAGCACATTGTAGGCTAACAGTTGACCTATTTTTTCCCTACTCAGTCATATTAATATGCAGTATCCTAAAGACACCAGATTAGAATTTTTTCTGCAAGCAAAAATACAATACATTGTGAAGCCTTTAGATGGAGACATAGTTCAAATAAACACTAGAATTCTGTTCACAGTGCTTTGTGTAAGTATAAGAATGAACATTTAAGAATACTGAGAAGGAAATATGAAAAGAAATTCATTTAAGATGCTTATAGTGATTATAGAATTTATATTATATTTAGCTGTTCTTAATGGAAGGGTTTTTCTGCATATTAAGCTGACACTTAAAAAAAGAGAAGATTACATATTCTTGGCCAGTAAAGTAAATTTACTGCCCTTGCACCTTACAGCAAAGCATATTATACTGCAAATAAGAATGTTGTTGATGATGCAGAATACAGGCTATATGTAATCAGTGGCATGTATCAAAAGGCATCTGATAGCCACATTAAAGCCACATTTCCTATTAAGAATCAGACTAAATTGCAACATGGCACTTCCCAGAATGAGCCAAGGAAATGCATTCTGCAAGAAGAAATAATTGTATTTGAGTGTCTCTGTAAAAATCAGGAAGTCTTTTAGCAGTAAGTAATAATGCTTTTCTTTTTAGTCTGCCTTCTTTTGTATTGCAATATATTCAGCCTCACTGGCAAGCCTATCACACTAATTATTATTACATCTAGTGGTTCAGTTATCTTGATGACTACTGTAGCTGAAATACTCCAAGGTCAAATCCTTAATAGCATGAATCAAACTAAGCAGCCATCATACATCCAGTTGCTTTTGAGATATACCAAATGAAAGAGTCTACCCCGGACCTGTTTATGAGTCTTATTATTCTTTCAAACGTGGAATAAATTATATGTACAGTTTAATTGTGGCATTCATTTTGCAAAAGTTCCTTCTCAAAAATCTCATGAGAAGCAGGTGTCCTGTTGTGAAAATGACAGTGCAGACACCCCTGTAATGATCTTATTGACCATAAAAGTCTTCAGCTCAACCTCCAGGACTTTTAAGTGTTCTGAAATAATCTGAGTCATAAATGTCATCTTCTCAATCCGTAGACTTTCAGTAATTTCATGTGATATTTACCCATGTAATAAGTCCACTGGCACACAAACGCATGTTCTGCCTGGTTTATATGCCCACAAATTGGTACAAATGAGCTCCAGACCATGTAGGAGAACACTGCTCTCTTCAAATTCCTCTGTATCTCTGGGGTGAAAATTGGCAATTAGTTTGTAATGTGTCCAGGTATAAGTATTGTGCACATTTGGATATTCTATGAATATGATATTAAATATGAAACTTTTGTCTTTTGTGACAAGTTCCTTTAATTCTTTTAACATTCAGATGCACAGCTGGACAGCAGTGATTTCTTCTTTCATTTAAATGTTGCCTTTTTTATAGACCACATGTGAGTAAAGCAATTGGAATTGTGCTGCTATTCCTTCTGAACATAGCAGAACATCCATCTAATTCAAAGATTATTTCCAGGGAAATAAGTAAACATACGAAAAAAATGGTTTGTGAAAGCTTTGGCTTTCTAGGGTTTTCGGCCTTGTGGTCCTCAGTACTTATCTTACAAGCGTAACATAACCAAGATTCTTTTGGTTCCTTTTTGTTTAAAGAGCTATAAATAAGTGGAGGACTTTATCCTTGGAACAATCATCATGCTAAGTGCTTTAAAGAATTATCCATGGAATTTTAACCCCCTTTTCACTTTAGTTTTAAAACGTGCACCCCAAATTGATATTAAAAAGCAATAATTCCTATCCACTGTCCCATGATAACCTTAACAATGAAGTTTACCTGAATCTACTTTTTCCTCATCCATTCACTGCCTTGATCTTTTTTCCTGATTTTTTCTGGCCCCCTCCCTTACACATCTTTGTCTGGTGGAATAATTCCAAATATGTTTTTATCCAGATTGCCAACAGCATTATTAACATTTTCAGCCAAATAAAATTTTGTTTCCTTGCAAGTCATAGAGCATTTAGTTGAATTGAATTCTAATTAAAATTCAAAATATTAAAAGAGCTCCTATACAGCTATATACTATATAGAGATTCTCCAGAAACAGTTTTGCTCCATTTTGAAAGTGGATTTTTAAAAGGTACAGCCACATATTTTATGTCTTAATGACAACTGTTCAGCAAATATGGAATATGAAAGAAGAAATATTATGCTTTTAAAAATAATGTTACCTGCTTATTCTTTGGCTGTAATGTAGCTGGCATGCTACGTTTGGGGCTGTCTATGTGTGTTTTTTTAAATGTCATCTTTATTAGTATTACATTCAAGGAATAGTACCAAGAATCAGTTTCTTTCAAGACCTTCCTCCAGTATGTGGCATATAAGTCTGTGACAAGCGACATTACAGAAGGTCATGTCACTTTTAACTGCTTGCATTACATCTTTCTGATTTCCCTAGTGCCCTTCCTTTGTTTGATTAATACTACTTGCTTTCGAGCAAGGTATCAGAAAGCATAATTTGGAAAGAGATTTCAAGAGCTGATCTGAGATATTCCCCCTCAAGAAAAAAGAAAAACAACTTGGTTAAAATGTGTCTTTTCTAACACATTCATTTTTTTTTTCCTCACTCTTCATTTTTTTCCTTAAGGAAATCCTATAGAAGTGTTGTTAGTAAATTACTGCTAACAAATGTTTGAGCAATTGGACTTCGCACACTGCAAAACAAAACCATGTAGTCCTTATTTGGTTTCATTTGAAGAGGAAAGAGTTGGAATTTGAGACGAGGACTCCTTTGTCTTATTTGTTTTCCTTGTTAGGTGTTAAACTCCAGCACTCTTTCTAAATAGTAGGTGTGATTTGAGTTCTCTGCGAAGGGTTGCAATTTTGTGCGGTCATTAACTGCACTTCAGTGACACATACAGTTTGTTTTTCAAAGCTCGGTTCCTTTCCTCGCTGCATTTGGCCAGGGCTCGTGCCTTAAAGCCCAGCCCAGCTTCTGAGACGCTCTTGCCTTCAAAGCCGTCTATCTCATTGGACTGTGAAAGCCTGACAGTTAGTTGGGGAAGCATTATCCTTTTAATTGGGGCTCTTTATCGACCCCTCTACCTGTGCCCCTTTGTGTGTTTCTGAGTGTCAGTTCGTCATCCATCGGAATGTCGTGTGTCATCAAGAACACTATTTTTGCCCAGGAAAAGAATATGTAACTTAATTTCCCCAAATTAATGTTTCAAATATTAAATTGATGTTATTGTTATTAATGGTTAAAATTTGAGTATGTATTTTGATACAGAAAGTATGCTAAGCACTTCAAGTGCATTATCTCATTGGATCCTTTGTCAACACTGTGGGATAGGTGCTATTCTCTCCAATTTCCAAGCCACCTCAAGGTTCACCTGAGCAAATGTAACAGGGGGATACATTCTGACGCAGCTTAAAGGCTTCAGTAGGAAGCCATCTGTATCATAAATCCTGTATCATGTTTATGATGTAACATTAAAAAGGCACTGGAGGAGGGGAAAAGCCCTCACTAGAGCTCTAAAACATACCACAAAGGCCTCTCACTAACACAACACTTTTCTGCCAAATGTAAAAGCAAATGGTTGTATTGGGTGGTTCTGGCTGCACATTTGCGGAGCAATTGCACGTAGCCAATTACCCACTTGTGCGGGGTAAGAACAGTTTGGGTTTTGCGAATGAAGAGCCTGATTCCGTAGACCTCTTTGAAGTCATTCCTGAACGTAAGATGTGCTGCTGATTTGTGAAATGTGTGAATGAAGCTAGTGGTTTGTCTTATGGCTCAATAAAATATTTTGAATTTTTGAAAATTAACTTGAAGATAGTGGAGATCTCTAAATTGTAAAATAAAGGTTCAATATCTATGGTTTCATGCCTAGAAGTAGATTCTAGGCAAATATTTGAAAGCATGTTGAATATTTGCTTCTATTAATCTGTATCATTGGTTAGGTATTAATCTTTCCAGGTGAGCTGGTTCAGTTCTGTGAGATAAATGATAGTCAACTTTACCAAAAAGTGCTTTTAAAGATATGAAGAATAGATGATGCGTTCATCTATTCACTATGTCAACAGATATTTCTTAAGTACCTATTATGTACCTTGCTATCTGCTAGGTACCAATCTGACACTATTCTGCCTTCCTAGCACCTGCAGTATAATGGCAAGTACCGAAGAGGGAGGCGTATAATACATTCTTAATAATAACTAGCTTGTTTGAATTTATGCATAGGAATGAAAGTATAATATTCATTTCATTTTCCTTCACATATTTGATAAATGACTGTGCATAGGTAATTTTAGCAAAAATTTACTTAATCTAATATACACCAAATCATCCTATTATACAACTCAAATATATATAATTAAAAAATAATATAGATAATAATGACCAACCTTAAAGCGTTGCCTTAAATTTGATTTAGATTATCATTTTATTAGAGATACAAAATTATAATACTTTTTTAAAATCTGGGAAGGGTTAGGTGGACTTTTTTCTTTTCTTTTCTTTTCTTTTTTTTTTAGAACTAAGGGGCTGAAAGCATCCTTTGCTATCCCACACTCTGGGTTTAAGTTCTAGTTCAGCCGCTTGGTGTGTTAAATTCTTTTAATGCAACACAATGTACTGAAATATTGTAGCTCCTTTTCCTGTTTAAACCTCCATTATAAACAGCCCAATTTAGAAGAGCTGGCATATATAGCACCTCAATTATACATTGTTATAATTGTTCTCTGTATACTTATGATGTGAATACTTCAAAATTTCAGGAAATTAAAAGTCAACATAAGAGGTTATCTGATAGTCTCCATTTAAATTCTGCGGGATTATATGCCTCTTAAGGGCTGACATGAGTATAGATGAAGTATCTGGGTGTCATTCATCTTCATATTCCCACGGTACCTAGCACTGTGTTCCTGCACAAGGGGGTTTATAATAAATGCTATGGGGGGGGTACTGAATATAGTTAGATTGTTAATAGTCCCTTTGTCTGGCTGGGGCTGAATTGCTTATACATCCCTAAAATAAGTGTAAACTCTCACCAGCTATAGGGAACAGCACATTGTGCTACTTTGGTTCTTTCGAAATGCTGAATGTCCAAATGAAAGACCACAAAATTCTACCATGTAATAGAAGATTTAAAGTATGATATTAAATTAGGACCAATCTCACAGGTTGTCAGATTTATATATCAGTTCACGAGAACTGGAGGTTTGTGTTTGAGCTATTCTTTTAAATCAGTTAAGGCTTTTAGAATATTTAAGAAAAATTATTAGAATAACTGAGTCCTGCCATGTTACATCAGTTTATGTGATTCTTTCCATGATACTGTCTTAGTTATTGAAGTTTTCATTAGTATCATATTCCAGTCTGTATCATAAAGCCACATGAAAGAAGAGCTTACTGTCTCTATCTTCTCAAGTTATGAGCTTTGGAAGAAAGGTTTAAAAAATATTTGATAACCATGACTCTATTAAGTTTATTCAAAGAGAGAGATACAGACTGGATCTAAAAAGCACCACAAGAATTAGGAATTATACCAAATAGCGTAAATGCAATCATAAGTTGGCACTTACCTGAATAACAACCCCCCAATTAAAAAAAATTTTGTTTCCATGAGTGTGTGCATGTGTGTAGGTGTATAAAACCATAATAAAACACCTGAAATAAGGTTATGTCCCATCTGTAATGCCTGCAGTCACATACTGATTGAGCCAAGAGGAAATTATTTGGCAAATCCAAAGTGACTTTTCCATTCTGCTAAAGTGGCTAAACTAGGAACCATTAAAAAATACATGCCTGCATATCCGCCTATATTATACACATTTGATGACTGAAGGCATTTCTAATTTTCTTTCTAATAATCATGTCCATTCTCACAATGTAAATAATCCTTGTGTAAAATCACAGAGAATTAAAATTAGAGTTCCAGGTAATCCACAAAATCAAACAGTAATACAGAGGTCGGCAAGAGTTGAAATTTATGCATGAGAATTAAAACTTGAGCCATGATGACACCAAAAGCACAAGCAACACAAGAAAAAATCAGCAAATGGTAGTACATGGAACTCAGTCTTCTGCACAGCCAAAGAAACAACATAGGGAAGAGACAGCCTACAGAATGGGAGAAGGTTTCTGCAAACCATATATCAGATAAGGGGATAATATCCAAAATACATAAAGAACCCAGTCAACTCAACAACTAAATAATCCATTTAAAAATGGGCAGAGGAACTAAATAGACTTTTCTCCAATTTGATGTCTAAAAAGACATCAGAGGGTCAACAGACACTTGAAAAGATGCTCAACATCAGGGATATGCAAATCAAAACCACAGTGAGATTTCACCTCACACCAGTCAGCATGGCTATCATCAAGAAGACAAAGGACAACAGGTGCTGGAAAGGAGGCAGAGAAAAGGGAATGCTTAATCATTGTTGGGAAAGTAAATTGGGCCAACCATGATGGAAAACAATATGGAGGTTCCTCAAGAAATTAAAAATAGATCTACCATGTGATCCAGAAATTCTACTTCTGGATCTATAACCAAAGGAAATGAAGACAAAGTCTCAATGAGATATCTGCACTCCCATATTTGTCATAGCCTTCTTCACAATAGCCCAAAGATGGAAACAACAATGCCTACAACAGATGAATGGGTAAGAAAGATGTGGCGCACATACACCATGGGATATTATTCAGCCATGAGAAAAGAAGATATCCTCCCCTTTGCAATAACATGGATGGCCTTTGAGCTCTTTATACTAAGCAAGAGAAATGAGAGAAGTGAGATAGAGAAAGACAAGTACTGTATGATATGACTTACATGGATTTTAAAAATTTAAGCCTATAAAAATCAGAGTAAAATGGTTACTAAGGGATGAAGGTAGGGGAGGGATAAGAGTAGTGGTGTTTAAGGGTACAAATTTGTAACAAGTTGTAAATAAATCATGGAGACCAAATGCACAGTATGACAAATGTAGACAGTATCATACTATAATTATGTAATGTGATAACTATCACTACATCAATATATAAATGTATCAAAGTAATATGCTGTACACCTTAAACATAACACCTACACAATATTATGTGTCAAATATATTCAATAAAAATTTAAATAAAAATTGAGCCATGAAAGATATTGTTAGTTTTATGTCACAGACCACTAGCATGAATCAATGAACATAGTTCTTTACCTTAAAGGCTGGTGAAAAGTAAATTAGAAATAGCAGGGTTATTTTCCACTTAGCTATCTATCTCCAGATTTAAAGTGTCTGATTAACACAAACAGTAAAGTAGGTAGAAAGGAAATTTCCGGATTTAAAGCATCCCTCAAATCAGTGTTAGTTTACCTTATGCATATTTTAAATTATTTATGTTGTCACAGAGCATTTCACACAAATAGGGTTCCCTTGGATTCAATTCCCTCGTTTTAATCGATTAAAGGCACAGAATTTTCCTAATCCCTATCTGTAGATGAAATGTTCCCTCTCAGTGCATCTGTTTCAAATGTTAATAAAGTTTTCAATTCCAAAAGGTTCAATATGACAGAACAAAACTCTCTCCTTTAAGAGCATGAAAATGACTTCTGTTTCTGTCTGCAGGTAGTGGAGGACATGCTGGAGGACGAGGAAGAAGAAGATGACAGAGATGACAAGGTAATTATCTTTCCCAGCACTTGGGTACCTGGGGATGGGGAAATGTAGACATGACACTGTTTTCACAGACAGTTAAAAAAGAAGTTGAAGTGTTTGAGTCCAGAAAATTGGACGGTGCTGTTTATCATCCTAACAATGCCACTGCATGTTGCAAAGAGGGAGAGAGGACTATAAATCCTCCTCGCTTTTGTCCAGAGCTGGGTCAAATATTTTTCTGCCAAGAACAAAATAAAATAATTCAGCTTGTCTGGAACTTGATAGCTCTCATGAAGATAATGGCCATGACAACTGGTTTTTGAAGGGCAAAAATTTGTCCTATCTTGGGTTTTACAAATCGGGCTGCACTTTGGGGGAGGAGAGAAGTGGAAAAATAGCAGCCTGTGTGCATTGAACGTGGATATTGTCAACTGTAATTTTCAAAGAATTGCTCAGCAAAAGAACACAAGTGTGCAGAGGGCCCTGGAGGGTGTTTAACTAATCCCAGTGCTCGCTGCCCTTGCCTAGGCTTGACTTGGAATGGCCCTCTGGCTCCCTGGTCAGGAAAGCCTGTTCGAGAGGCTCATTTTTCGATTGCTGGCTGGCTTGAGGATGGTGACCACAATAAATAATCGTTTCTGGGGCTGCTTGGACTGGTTGTTCCCTGGGGAGAGGGGACAACTGGAGGGAGGAATTAGAATAGCCTTGCACTACTGCAGCACTGGCTGGAGTCAGAAGGATGGCGAGAGGATGGCGATTCTGGTTTATCATCATCCTTGGGCATTTCTACATCCGAAATCTAAAAAGTGCTAGGGTGAGATGGGGGGAGATTGTCATTCATTATTTCCACGTTGTTCAGCATATGAAACCAGATTTTGGCCTTCACTGGCATCTTTCTGACTTCAGTGATTGTTAAAGCAGTAAAATTTTTTGAAGAAGGGAGAAAAATAGTGTATCTCAATTTATGGCCCGGACCTTTGATTCCAGTAGAGATGTACACTTACATGCCAGTATAAGAATTTGTGTGCTGGAAGCAAGCTTTGGAAATGTAAAAAAAAAAAAAAAAAAAAAAAATTCACAATGATTAGTTAACCTCCCAAATGATTTTTTTCCTAATATTCAATGCTAGAAGGAAAATGGGAACATAGACACATACACACACACACACGTTTTCTCTCTTCTAAAGCTATTTCTAACATTTTTAAGCTGATAGAGCTTTTATGTGAAATTTTTCTTCTGTATATCCTTTGGTCATTAGCAATATCATCAAACACTAACAAAATCCTCTCCCTGCAAAAACACATATGTGCTTGTTTTTAATGTTAAATAACATGAACATACACTTCTGGCAATAAAGGATATGATTTATTGTTAAGGTCAGTTGTAGAGCTGGAAAGAGCTTGTATTTTAACTCAACATGCCAGCTCTGAATCATCATTTCTCTGCTGATAAACACGGAGCTGCCATCCATTTATGGCCATTTTCCCTTGCTTGTTGCTGCTTTATTATTAAAGCCACCATAAAGAGCCATTCCAGCAGCAGGCCTTACCCCAGAAATGTTAATAAATGGAAACCTTTAGTGAACTAGTACTTCAATGTCCCTGCTTGAAGTCAGCCTGTATTTTTTTAGGCAGGTTTGTTGATATTCTATGCCACTAATCTCCCCCTTTATGGCCACTTTTTAATAGAGAGGATGTTAGGAGTGGGAAACAGATAACACAGCTGGTTAACCAGCTCACCAAAACATCGATGCCAAGTGGAACATGCCAGGGTGGAAACAATACCAGATCTCTGGAGTGGCATCTATTGTAATCTAGTGTTTGGGTGTCTGAAATTGACACCCTGATTCTAACACATTTTCAGATCTAGTTACCAAAGTTGATTGAAAGTGAGTGCTTAAATTACTGTGTGAATTCAACTGTATTCTTCTGCACAGGATGCAGACAAATGGTGTGTTTTCCATATGAAAGGATTGTGAGCTGATTTTCGTAAATCCAACCCTTTATTTGAGTGATATGTAAGGAGGTTTTTCTTTTTACTCATAATACAATTGATAGCATAAAAATCATATCTGAACAAAAAGAAAATCTCAAGTGTAATAATTTACAATAGACTTTCAGGGGCTTGCATAATGGAGGGATGAATCTTAGAGTAGACATCTTTAAATATAAAGTTTTTGTATAACAAATGGAAATATGAAAGGATCCTTCAAGTCTGCACTTACCAGCTTCCATCTCTCCACTGGTTTTCATAGCAGTAAATGTTGTAGGTCTTGGCTATCAGTGTATCTAAGTGGGAAAAGGGTAATTTCCTACTTAAAAAAATTCATCGGTTCCTCTATTTAAAGTTTGTGTATAGAGTCATGCATAATGGAATTTCATGAGAAAACAAATGTGTTTCTTTACCATACGAGCAGGTACTGACCTCTAGCTCTCATTATTTCTCTGTTTTCTCATATGGAATAATAGTAGGGTCAGGTCAGTGGGTCCTCTTATAGGATAAAAGTAAAAAAGATTAATAAATGTGCCAAAGCCTCACTTTAATTGAACCTGAAGCATATGTTGCAAGTATGTAAAATATGTCCCAGATGTTTCACCAGGGCTGGTTTCTTGGCTTTCCCTGATTACCACAAGGCAGCTATTAGTCCTATAACCTTTGGACTTGGGGGTAAATGGGGTATTACGGGGCACAGAATGAGAGCACCTGTTTTCCATTCAGCAAAGACCCCTGGCAGGCTTTGCCTAAGCCTATTCATATGTTTTCACTTAGCAGATTGTTGGGCGATTATGAAAAGTGTCTTTCTTTAGAACCAGCATTGATATTAGTCACTCACAATGAAAGGGCAAGTCATTGGCTGCTTGACAAGGTCCGTGTGGGCATAAACTGAAGTCGTTTATTTCATTTGAGCTTGAAGTGTTTTCTCTCAACATAATTATAATTATATAGATGGCAAAGACACAGGTAGAAGAAGTTGAAGCAAAGATTATAATTACTTAACATAATAGTTTCATAATAGCTTTTCTTTAGTACTGACTTTAGTACCTGGGAAGACTTTGGTTAAGTTGATGAAAGCTAGGTGATAATTTACCTGGATCTCCAGATGTTGAGGTTTTTCCATGTTATGGCATTTTGAGTATTTTTTTCTGTGTTCTTCTTTTTTATTAAAACAGCTAATTATTATGCAGGTGATGGTGTGAGAGCCTCAGATTTATCCTTCATTCTAGAATCCATTGTCCACGTTTGCTTAAATCTAAAATTGGGTGCCTTCTCTCTTAATCCAATTCCATGGTTTTCGTAAAGGCAGAGAACGTGGGTTTTGAATCCATGGTGAGTCATAGATTCATTGTCTTGTTAGTATTTGCATTTACCTGCATTACATAGTAGTAGCACTGGTAAGCTGTCCTAGAGATGAAATTTTTCCTGAATTAAATGTTAAAAATACATCCTACTACATTCTTAGTTCCCTTTGTTGTTGAGCATTCTCTCAGCCAGCAACCACAAAGCCACAGTTTGATCTGATTTTTGACTGACACCAAATCCTGCCTTTGTGGTTAATAGAATATCTTAGTAAATAAGGCTTAGCTAAACTATCCAGGTGGATCCATCAACAAGCCATGTAATTGTGTTTTTTTCACCATGCTACATATAATAACACAGTGGTCAATCTGTGTAATCTAGACATCTAATTAATGAGATTAACTTTCATTTTATATCTTAGAAAGTTTAGGCATGCTTCCCATGGTGTGTCCTACTCTTGTAATAGAATCCAGCTGCCATATCAGGAAGCTGATGATAGAATGCAGGTTTTCCTCAGGAATAGCATGGATTCAAATGCATGACATTCTACTAATGTTTATTGATTTAAAAAGTATTAAAATAGTGAGGCATTTATGCTCCCATTGCTACTCCTTTTCCTTCACCTGTTATGTCAAGGTTAGTGTGTTGCAAGATAACTAGATGCGATGAATGAAACATCTGAGTTACTTCAAAATACACAGATTGTTTGCTTTAATTCTCAAAATCTGTGTTTTCTGGTTTGATTCTCCAGCTCTAAATTTGTACATAATATAACAAAGATGTATACGTGTCTGCATCTCAAATTACTATGAGAGGAGAAAAAGATAATTCTGATATGTGATATGAGAGATTTTACTCTCACAAAATGGCATTTTCTGGTTATAGTGAATGAAATAACTACATGGTGAAACAGATCAAAGGTTTGGAGAAAGGCAGGGAAAGAGAAGATAAGGGGAAAAAATTCTTACTCCTGATTAACTTGAATGCCATTGTATTGGTTTATTAGTTTTCTATTGCTTCATAACAAATTACCACAAATTTAGAGGTTTAAAACAATGCACACTTATTGTTATACACATGGTCCAGTTCAGTAGGTCAGCAGGGCAGGCATGCGTCAGCGGGGTCCTCTGCTGAGTCTCACACTCAAGGTATCATTGGGCTGAGTTCTCATCTGAAACCTCTGCAGAAGGATCCACTTCCAAGCTCACCGAGTTTGTTGGTAGAATTCAGTTCCTTGTAGCTGGAGCGCTGAAGCGCTTGTGTTCTTGTTGGCTTTCCAGCCCTGTTGCCTGCCTCCATCTTCATATCCATCAATGGAGAACCTCCCTCGTGTCAAATCTTTCTCACACTTCAAATCTATTTCTTCAGAAAGAATCCAGTAACTTTTAAGGGCTTGCCTAATTAGGTCAGGCACACCAGAAATAATCTCCCTTTCTTAAAATCAACTCTACTGTAATGTATTATAACCTAATCATGGGACTAACTATCCCATCTCATGGATGGCTAAATCCCCCTCACACACAAGGGGAGGGGATTATACAGGACGTATATGCCGGGAAGTGGGACTCGCGGCCGCCGTCTTGGGATTCTGCCTACTACGGTCATCTAAACTCCTCGGTGCTCTAGAGCGAAAATGGAACAGTCTTTGTGTTCTTTGTATGTTATCTGTTGCTTGGCTGTGATATAACTGTCCTACAGTAAGCAAATTAGAAAAGCCTGACTGTCTAGACATGTCCTTTCAAAGATTATAGGCAACATCTCATACTAGAGGTATAAACTGAGATATATTTTATTATAGTTGTGGTATAATATGTTCTATTTATTATCTAATTCTGCTCTAGAGTGAAGGGTGGTTGGGCATAGAGCCTGATGGGCTCTTTCACCTTGTCTCTTTCTGGGGAAAAGAGTAAATAAGAATAAAATTGACAAAAAGTGGGAAAGGTCCATTCCTCCTTTTGGGGACCTATGTTGGTGCTTAGAGCCACTGAGCTGATAATCCACTGGCCTCAAATCAGTAGAAACAATCCTTATTTCATCTACAACCAAAGCAACATTAAAGCTGGAGGAGACCCAAGATACGTGTCAGACGCAGCCTTCTGCCCTATGGCTTTCCACCATGTGGAAGGCAAGAGACCTGCGCGTGTGCAGTTCACTCCCTGTTCCGGCCCTCGCTGGTGCTGCCGCAGGCCTGGGCCCAGAGCCCAGCTGCCACGCCTGGTTGGGCCCCTTGGGTGAGGCCCCACAGCACCCTGAATCTGACTAAAGCGTCAGAGGAGGCACCCGTGAGAACTGGGGTTTGCTTCATAGGTGGCATTAGCCAGACTCCTCAGCAGGAATCAGGGGTTAGGGGCCTTTGGCACCAGGGGCGCCCAGGTGTTTCTCATGCCAGGATTCTCTTGCAGGCCAGCACAGCTCCTGAGTCCCCGTAAGATCTGCCTTCTGAGTGGCCCCTGATGCTCGGCACATCCCAGCCCATCCTCTCCCTGCTCCTCCTGGTTCAACTTCATTTTTAAATGGGGAAACTGGTTCATCCAAACTTAGGTGCATCAAAAAACACACCATCCATCTTAGCTAGGGGCTCTTACTTCCGGATTTCTACTCCTCACTGTTCTGTTCCTCCAGCCCTTCCCCACCTTATCAGCTACTGGAGTGTGGTAGGCAGAATATAACCCCTCAAAGATATCCCTGTCCTAATCTCTGGAACCTGTGAATATGTTATGTGACATGGCAAAGAGGCATTGAAGTAGCAGATGAGTTGAAGATTTCTTATCAACTGAGCTTATAACAAGAGGATTCTTAATTATCTGAGGGGTCCCAACAAGTGTCCTTAAAAGTAGAAGAGGCCATGAGTGTGTGTGGCAGCTGGCAGCCTCATGCTATGGCCAAAACTAACAAAGGACCAGGGAGGAAGAGCTGCTGAAACATCGGGATGACCGCAAGGCGGAGCTCACCCAGCTTCAAGTTGCCAGAATGACAAGCAGCATGAGGTCCAAGCTCCCCAAGATCTGAAGTTTCCTGCCAGGGCATCACCCTTGTTCTCACCTTCATAAGCCAGATTCAGGAAGAGAACCTCAGGAAGTTCTACAAACCCCAGGGTCTGCAGTCCAGGAAAGCATGTGTCCTGCGTCTCAAGTTCAGCAAGCGCAAGGAGAGCCTGAAGACCCAGAAATAGCAGCAGGAGTGGCTGTACAGCATCCAAGGGGGAACTAGGGACTTAAGGCTAGAGCGTCTGCATTGATGAAACAGACTGACTGTGGGTGGGCTGGGGAGGAGGGTAAGCTGCCGCCCTTGTGGCTTTGAAGGGGAGGAAGGGGGCCAGAAGCCAAGGAACGTAAGCAGCATTTAGAAGCTGGAAAGGGCAACGAAATATATTCTCGCTAGAGCCTCCAAAAAGAAATGCAGCTCTGCGCACTTCATGATTTTAGCCCAGGGAGAGCCATTTCCAACTTCCAAAGTACAGAATCGTAAGATAATAAACTTGGGCTTTTGAACTTTATCTAAGAGTTGTGGTAATCCATGACAGTAGCAGTAGGAATAGAGGTACTTTCCAACTGCCTTTTCTACACTCCTCAGAAAAACATTTTTGGAAAGCACTAGATCTGAGCTCCTAACGTTTCCTTAGTAGTTTAGTCCTCCTCTGTATAAATATGGCTACACAGTTCTCATTCAGTGTGGAAACTAAAATGAGTGTCTAACAAAGTGAATGTGTTTATCTCCAAACTGCCTTAGTATTTGTTTCAGAAAAGCTTGTCCAGAAATGAGAGTGGGGCAGTACTAGCCCATGTCTAGTGCAGCTGGTGACTCTGCTGCCCAGGAGGCCGTCTCACGCATTGACGAGTGTGCTTTCAGGCATGGCTAACTTCATTTTTAACAGAAGAATTTCACTCCCTCAGAACTTTCATTCCATTCCTTAAAATGATTCATTTTATAAAGCGCCAGGGCTTTATAAAAAAGAATCGGCCTTATTTAGGTCATGGAGCCTTTGAGAATTTGAAGAAGGCTTCCTCCCCAAAAGAAAACACATAGCACATATACAGAAAATTTTCATGTTTTTTATCATGATGGAGTTGAGTTATTTTAGGGAGACAGTAAAGTATCTCTATATATAAAGTCACACTTCTATTGCTTTCACCAGCTTCTCTTGACATTAATGCCTATTCTCCTCAAACACCTGAGATAAATGAAAATTTTTCGAGTAAAAATAAACTTTAATTTAGCTTTAAAGTAAGGTTATACAAGAAGGCTGATGTTTGTCTTTGATATTGAAATTATGGAGTCGTTTTTAACACAGCTATAGGCTTGTTATTTTTGACATCTGTCTGACTATGATTTTACAGTTCATGGTAGTAAGTGCTCGAAACACTGACTTGGCAAAAGAAAACAGTAACAAACAAAGTGGTATCTGCTGTGGCTTTAGTAGATGAAGGTTAGGCATGGTGGAATTCCTAGAGCTCTCCAAAATCCTTGTTGAATTCCTACTGTGTTGATGAGATCTTCTTTTAAGTCTGCATCATTAATCTGTCATCATTTTTTTAAAAAAGGATTGAATATTCATAGCTTTATGTTAAGGTCATTGGAGGCAGAATTAGCTTTCAAAGAGCCATCTTATGATTCCAGCATCAATGGGTTTCTACCTGCAAACAAATCAGCAAACTTTGTCCCTCCTTGTTCCCAGTTGGTAGAAGTACTTCTCCAGCCTCTGAATGCTTCGGTTGATGTCTGCCTCTGACCTGCCCTGTCAGAGTGGCTGCAGAGCTAAATTAATCTAGATGGAAAGATTTACCCAGATATTTGGCAAGAATATCCGACAAGTAAAGCAAACCATGAATGGACTCTTTCTTTTTGGGTTATTCTAACACTCGGATTTCCTTTACCTCAAAAAGTGAATGTTCCAAGGCAGGTTCTCTGGAAAGCTAGTTAACTTCTGTAGTGCAGCAGTGAACTCACTCTTCTCCTCCCATTTCTTGACAAAGCCTCTTGAAATAGCAGTGTGTCAGCCCTGGCTCTCAGGAGGTTGACAGCATTCATTGAAATAGACACAGTTTTTTCAGGACCGTTGGCAGAATCGTTGACACCGGCTGACACCACTGCGCGCCGCGATGAGGAGCACGTTTCTTCATCAAAGCGGCAAACCAGATGTGTTGCCAAGCTTCACAGATGCTCCACATGATCCCTGAGTGCCAAGATTCTTATTCCGCCTGAAAGCTTGTTTGGCAAAGAAATTCTTCACCATGTTAAAGACATTGACTCTGCAGATTCTAAGAGGAGTTCGCAAAGTAGGAATTCTTCCTTGATTGTAGGACTTGGCTAGGCAAACAAAGGAATCTATTCTCATTAAGGTACATGAAAAAGGGGTAGTATTAAAGAAATGCCAGAAATACTGGTGTTGACATCATTTGATGAGAACACAACTTCAAGAAATGTGTAGCTTCAAAATATTTCCAGTGGCATGTAGGTTATTTTTCCTGGTGATAGGATGAATTCCAAAAATATTTTAATACAAATCCAAAGCCAGGTAAAGTCCCAGTCTTTAAAAATCAACATGTTTTTATATAAAGGAAAAGACCCACAACATCTAATAGATTTTCAGAGTAGGCAGCCTGAGGTACTCCTTCAGTTTTATTGGGCTTTGCTTCCATTGGCCAGAATCTTGCTACACAAGAAATACTGTACTTCCTGTCTTTCACCACGCTTTGTAATTAATAAAAAATAAATAGATGAAAACTTCATGGTACTATATTTTTTTCTTTGCAATTTGCCAACTTAAGCTAGACTCGAAGTGAACAAAGATGTATGATTATAATCACGTTAGCAGAGTGTTGTTTTCTTAGGTTCTTATCAACAGGAAGAGGAAACTGTTCTAGAGGTCTTAACATGGTAGTGGCACTGTCGTCTGTGTTTGCCTTCAGTAGCATCTATGGCAGATTGCTTTCCATTCAAAATATACTTCCCTGCCTACTGTTCTCAGGCTTGGTTCTGTAACTAACTTTGGCTGACCCGTACCACTTCCCAGCAGAGGTTCACGAGTCATCCTTGGCTCTGCTATCTCTCTTTTCCTCCTGAAATACAGCTGGAACTGTTTATATAAGGGTCCTCCTTCCACTTGAGTCCTGGAATAAAGATGACATGGAACCAACCCATATGGATATGTAGTGTGAGCAAAAACGAAACCTTTGTTTTTATATAGGCCTTTATCATTTTGAGATCTTTGTTACAGCAACATAATTTAGCCTAGACTGATAGATACAGCTTCCCATTCTGTACCACTCTGTGAATTAATGTCTTAATATTATAATTTGACACAAAATATGTTTTATTAAAATAAAGTCTCAGGAGGTTTTGAAATACTTCTTTCTTCCTAAATTTACAGATCTACCCCCCACCCCTTGAAGACCAGTTTCAGATGTAGGTTGAACTATTTTGCTACTGTCTCTCATTGAAAAAGGAAACTTCTTTTCCATAAACATATATTGAGGGACAAGTTACTGGGTAGACAAAGATAAATATGAAACAGTAGAGACCTTTGAGGAGTCACTGTCTGATGGGACCCTTGGTTATGTAAACTAATAATTATACAGTGAGACAAATGCTATCATAACGTGATGAAGAGTTTGGGTAGGAGAACCAGGAGGGAGACCATCTTCACCTGGCAGATGCTGCACAGAGCAAGTGACATTTAGTTTGGGTCTTGAAGGATAAATGAGAATGTAAGAGGAAGTGTTATGTAAAATCAAGGAACATGTGGTATAGTAGGAGCATAAAGGGCTGGAGTAAACGTGGATGAAAATGACAACGGAAAGGGAAATGTAAGATTATGAAGGATTTAGCCATCATGAAAGGAATTTGAATTATATTCTCCAAGCAATAGGAATCAAAGGCAGTAGTAAACTAAATAATCACCATGATGAAATTTGTGCTTTAAGAGGAGCACTTTGGCAATGGGACAGAGAATGAAATAAAGGAAATGAGACAAAGTAGAGAAATGTGCTAGAAGGTGCCAGAAGTAATGGCATCTTGCACTTAAACAGTAATAGTGATAATAGAAAAAAAAATTGAGATTTTTTTTTAATACTAAATATAATAGGATCATTGAAAAGAATTATGTTGAATAAAATAAGGGGAAATTGAGGGTTATGGATGACTATGAGATGTCTAGCTAAGATATCCTTATATTTGTATAACACTTCACATGTTTCAAAGTATTTTCCTCTCCTTATCTTATTTAATATTCACAATAACTCTATATATTGGCTTACCAAGGATCATTCCTATGCCCCAGTATCATGAAGATTAACTTGGCTAGTGGAGAAATAGCTAAGATTAGAAACCAGGTAATGTGACTAAAACAGAAAAGTAGCTGAGCCTACAAACAATCTAACTTACCTAATAGAAAAGCTAAGACTAGGAATTAGTTAACTTGTCTGTCAATGAAGAAACTGGGATCAGAAAACAAACCCTCTCATTTTCCTTCCTAGTCATGTTGTAGCAAAGCCTGTTGACCCATCTGTGATGACAGCCAGCCCATTTGGGATGCAGGTTGCTAAGTCATTTTGCCTGTTCTGTTCAGGATAAGCAGAGAAAGTGTCCTGTGTACCTGCCACGACCTCTTTTCCCTAGGCGCTCTGTCTTGAGAGCATTTGGAAAAATAATGACAACAGGTCCCTATACAGTCTTTACCTATTCAATGTGCTTTCAATAAGGAAATACAGATTTAATGTGGAAGCATGTATCAGTGTAAAGGGACGCAAAATACTTTTTATGCCTCAAAAGTTGATTCAGAGAGATAGGTACATAGTAACCATGCTTATTCTGGCTTTGATTCAGGAATCATTAGGAAAATATGATGCCAGAGGAACATGGGTCGGTTGAGAAGCATCTACTATTATCACTGTTTTGTAGATAAAAATACTGAAACCTCTGAGGCATAAACTAATTCACTGAAAGTCCCAAAAGAAGTAAAACAAACCAAACTTGAGTCTGCCTGTTTTCAAAGCCCACCATTTTTTGCCCAACACCCACCCTCCTCCCCCGAAATGAAAAGAAACCACTTAGTGACCCAAAGCAATAATTTACCATTTTTTCATCATCCAGCAGGTTGACTGGCCTCACTCAGGAGAGTTCTTGCCAGAATCTCTCGTGTAGTTCCAGCCAGATGTCTGGGACTGCAGTCAGCTAAAGGCCTGAGTAGGCTGGGCATACAGGGTGGCTTGTTCAGATGCCAAGAGGTTGTTGCAGGCTTCCCATACATGGCAGCTCGGTTCTGAGAGGCAGACTCCAGAGGCGAGTGTTTTAAGAGACCCAGGTGGGACTGCAAGGCTTTTTATGACACAGCTTTGAAAGTCCTGAATGTTACCTGTGTCACACTCTATTAGCCAAGCAAGTTCCCAAGTCCAGCCCAGATTCAAGGAGAGGGTGCATTTGATTCTACCTCTTAGTCGGGAGTGTCAAGGACATATTGTGTAATAATCTAAGAGATGGAAGATACTGTGTGGCCATCTTTGGAAAATAAAATGAACCACAATTTCCAAAAAGCAAAAGGTTCTAATAGATGTCCTGTAGCATGAAGGAATATGGCCTATTGCCTACCAGGAGACCCTCTCTTTATCTAAGATGTATCAGCACATAGGGCTGTATTAGGGTATCTCAAAAATTAAACAAACATAGTACCTTCAAATTGTCGGGTATACCCAACTTTTATCGTCCTATATATTTTTATTTCATTTTTGTTTTCGATTTACAAGATGAGAAGCAACAAAGGACTGACTGGATTGTCTTTTTCTACTTCTTTGCTGAAATCCAAAAGGCTACCTAAACTCTTGTTCTTTTACTTTGCCAACAGTAATGATTCAGTCCAAAAGTTTCACCTTCTAGTTAGCTGTCAGTTGAAACTAGTTGGTAGGTAGGAAGAAGTTGTAAAGAATCCTTTTAAAATTACTGTTTAAATTGTAATGGAGATCCTTTTTCTCCATCCATGAAAGTCATTGTCCTGTGTTCTGGAAGTCAGGCTTTACTTCCTCTGACTGGCTGCCAAAAATAAAAAGTCAAGTGAGAAAAGAAGGTTGCAGAACATTTCCTTCTTAAAACAGAAGAGTTTCTACTTTTTAGAGAGAATATAATTTGAAATTGCCAGCAGTACACATCTTGTATTTTTACTAATTGGTTCAAGGTCATTTCCCATAGGATTCAAAAGATCCCAAATATCTCTAAACATTTTCTTGTAGGAACTGTTAAGTAGCTCAGTCAAGACTTTTTCAGGACCCTTGGAGCTACTGTTTTTCTGCTACAGTGAGGCAGCATTATGTGGATGTTAAAATCAATGTTCAGCATGTTGTGCTCCTAAATGCTGTTTCTTGGGTCTGGTATCTTAGCTGAGTATTCTGATCCACAAATGGTTCGGGAGTGGGGACGACATCTATATTCTCTGTAATTCCACACTTGAATATTTTGGAGGCAACAAGGCAATATGATAAACAAATACACAGCTGTTGCCGTCTGATAACGTAAGATGTTATTGATTCTCCAACAGAGTAACTACCCTGGGTGTTAGGTTTGCTTGTCACATCCTTCAATGCCTGGGGTAGTTGAACAAGTTCTTTTTTCCATTGAACTGACCTCAAAGTCACAGAGTTTCTGAATCAAGGTCCTCAGATTTCATACTTTGGCAATTTCTTCCCTTGCTAATGGGGTATATTAGAGAAAATGTGTCACCTTTTGCACCATGTAATACCAAATCAGATCAGAATTCATGCACAATTATGTCAGTGGAAATCTAATAGTATAGGCTGGCTTATCTCTAGATAACACATGGAAAAATAAACTTCCACAACTGACAGATTTATGTGATTTTTTTCCCAGATAAGTTATTTGTAAGTAATCGAGCTAAAGAATGTAACGGGATTATTTTTCATACTATATAAAAAAAAAAGACTCTCAACAGTAAAATGGTTGCTAAGTACTAAAGCTCTGTCGTTTTGCCTTTTTTTTTTTTTTTCTCTCTCTCTCTCTCTGTTTGAAAAAGTTCCTGGGTAATGAATGAGAGAAAGAACAACAAAAAGACGTTTTGCATTAGCTGTCTTTATTAAGAGAACTAACAACTTTAGGAAAACAAAATTTACATAAAACACGGGAAAATAACATTCGTTGATAGTTAATGGCATTTAAGTAATATGGATTACATGGCAGTCTACCTGGGTATTAGGTAGATGATATTAGGACGCCTAAAAGCATTCATCTCTGTTGCTCTTTTATAATCAGAAAAAGTCAAAGCACATCATGAATCTGAAGTCTTCGTGAAACCAATTAAAATAATTTAAGATAAGTTGTACTGCAAATGTGCTTTTTAAGTGTTTTAGACTTAGGATGTCTTAGGGATGTTTTAACCCCTTTTAATGTTACTATTTATATATAACTACCATATGTATAGTATTACTCCTTTAATGCACTGTATTAGCTGTCACTTGAAATTAAGTGCAGGCATGCTCTTTTTCTGGCCTTCAGTTTCTCCTACATTAAATGTTTAAATAATGATGCCAGTAGTAAAAGGGTAGGTAGCATTCCCAGTGGAAACTCACTTCTGCATCTGGTTGGGTTGGGTTCGTGTTTCTACGTGAAAGATAGCATAATATCAGAATCTCTGAGTGTTTACACACCTGGTATCCAGAACTCTACCTGATGTCTTTTCTCAGGGAATTAATGGAATCAAAGCTTATGGTAGACATGTTTGATAGATATGCCCTGTCTGTAGAGATCTGGTGATAATTCCATCAAAATTTGTCCCTAGTTGATCATATATCTCTGTATTTTTATATCTTTGTGGTTTTCTTCACCAACCCTGTGCTTGCATCAGTGCCTTCATTACAAGGTCATATTTTGAGGATTTAGTAATTCACCTTGAAAATAAAATGCACTGTAAGTTGAATGTATCAAGCATGAGTTTTCTCCACTCAGCATGAATTTCATAGCATTAAAAAAAAAGCAAACCCATAGCTAAACTATTTTCTTGATATCTGCTTCTCATTTATATGAGAAAAAGTAAATAGATACTTATTGGTTTCAGGTGTTTTTTTCTATTTCCATAAGTCATGTTTGCTTTTTATATAATAATTATATTGTACAGACTTTCCTCCATGATGATAAAATTGTGCGTTTTCCAAACATACAAAACAATTAGTTTTAATAAAAGAAACTCTCCAGATGGGAGCCATTTGGAAGGGGTATAGCTTATTCTGAAACAATTGATATGAAAATTAAATTTCCTTATATTTATTCATAAATATTCCCCTTCTTACAGTCTAAATTATAATGATATAACTTCTTGTGTGGGTCTTTTCCAATAAAAACAAGTAAAAGAATAATATGTTAGATTAGTTTTTATTTTACGAGGTTGACCAACATTGTCACCCAAAAGACATTTGCATCTATTTACATAGCCACAGCACCGAAATGAAGGTGCACATTTTCTGATCAAGAAAAAAAATCAAGATTTGGTATTTTCTCATATTCAATATGAATGATTCACTCGATTCACTCATTTGTTCACAAATTCATGCATGCATTTAATAAATATTTGCCTATCTATGGCAAATGACTATTCTGTTCATCATATACTGATGCATATTAAGAAAACAGTGTGGTTAAGTTTCATTTCCTTCATTCACTGTCAATCGTAGACATGTTCTATGTCTGTGGCCCCCATTTTACTCCCCTCTTTTGTTCAATCTTAATTCTTTCCTTTGGGGTGGGGTTTACATCTATAACACTTTACTAAACTTGTTCCTTGAAGACATTAATATACACTCACTTGATCTTCTGTTTTTTTAGTGCGTTTATCCAGATGCCCTCTTGGACATTTAGTGTCCCCTTGTGTCTCCCTGTGAATTCATGCAGTCTCCTCTAACACTTCAGTTTTTGTCTTTTGTCTCCAATCCTTGAGTACCTCCCAATTTTGGTCTTAGAGAACTGATCTGTGCCCACAGGCTTAACTATCACTTCAATAAAAATAACAAAAATCTTCACTTTCAGTCATGTATTCATCTGTCCGTACAACAAATATGTATCTGTAATGTTCAAAGTACTATGCTAAGTGCTCTGAGGGATACTAAGAGAGATGGGACCTACCTAGTCTTCTTCTTAAGGGGATAAAATCTCTGGTTATGCCCTTTGTCCAACTCTGTTGTCTCTTTCCCCACCTTCCTGGACATTGAAAATTGTCCCATCATAAACCCGAACTCAGTATCTTTCAATCTGAACTTGCATTCTTTCTCTAAAAATGGTTTATTTTCATAACTAATGGGCCCCCGTAACACAATTATTTTACTCATGGAGACTCAAAAACTCAGTTCATCTTTGGTGGTCCTATCTATTCTGTAATTAAAATTCCATAATTTTTGTGGTTGAATTATTCCTTACTTTGTCCCTTCCTCTTGGATTCTTTGATATGCTCTGCCTTACTGCTCACACGAAATGCTCTGTTTATTCACGATCATCCATCCTTTAAGACCCAGCTGGAATCTGCAACGCTCTTCTGGGCAAGTTACTCCTTAGCCAACAGTGAGCTCCACTTCAGGACATATAATGATGCAGTTGTTCTCTTCAGTTGACACTCACCTGTTTTCCCCCTTCCTTTGTTTTGTAGAATTACTGTGTGTGCCATGCACTGTGCTGAGCACCTCACGTGCATCATCTCATTTCTCCTTTTCATGACAACTCTATGAAGTAGGCGCTATCACCCACATGTTACAGACGAGGGAAATAAGACTGCGCTGGGCTGACTTGCCTAAGGTCACAAAGACTGACGTTAGAGCCCAGTTCTAGCTCGACTCCAAAGCCCATGACTTAAACCACCGGGCCACATTGCCTTATGACATTTACACACTATTTATTAAAACATGATCTTATTTCATTTTAATGTGTCTTGCATCCACAAAAACATTACAAATTCTAGTGACCAGAACTGAGTATTATAATACCAATTATGCACAGTGATATACAAATAGTAAACATTTAAACACCCAATGAATAGAAATATATGTATGAATGGAAAACAGCAATTCAGATCCCAGAGTCCCATAACCACTCAAACTAGCCATGCTGTATCCTAGATATTACTTAGCAGAAGAAAAGTGACTATCAAAAATCACTTTCATCTTTCTGATGTTCTCTCTAACATCTATACCTCCTCTAAGGAACCAGAATTGCATCTGCCTTTTACAGCATAGGGAATATAGTCAACAGTCTTGTAATATCTTTGTATGTGCATGGATGGTAACCACAATTATTGTAGTGAATATCTTGTAATGTATGTAATTTTCAAATCACTGTGTTGTATACCTGAAACCAATATAATATATCAACAATATTTCAATTAAAAAAAAAAGAATTTCATCTACCTTTGCTGGTATGATAAAGGAACATTCTGCTCCCTTTGTATATAATTCATCCATATCCCCATTTGCCTACCTCTGAGCCCCCGGAATTACTCGTGGTGCTGTAGGTGACACAGGTTGAGTGTAGTTCCTGTCATCACAGAGCTCGAGGGTGTCCCTGTCAGTCACCCTCCTTTCCATTCCTATAACCAGATTTCAAGTTCCCCATACCTGCAGTGAGATACCTTCCAGCCACTTGCAGCTATAACGCATCTTAAGAATGCTGCCAACAATCACTGGAGACTTCCTGGGGCAGGATAGCCTAGGAGTTAAGGGTGTGGGCTCTGGTACCAGGCTGTTGTGTGGTAATAGGTAAACTACTTCACCTCCATCGCTGTTTCCTCATCTGAAAAATGGGGTTAATAATAATTTCTGCTTTATAAAGTTGTTATGAGAATTAGATGAATAAATATGTGTAAAGCTTAGAACAATGTCTATGATATAGCAAGAATGTCATAGGCCTACTATTACTAGCGGCATTATCGTTATTGTTAACAGCAGCAGCAATATTATCAGCCCTGGGTGCCCAGGAAGATTGTCATGCTATTGAATGAAACCGAGGGTCTGAGTAGGGATAGATTTTAGAGGGAAAGAACATTACTTTTGCCTCTAAAATCTTGAGTCTGAAATGTCACTAGGCCATCAAAGTGGATATTCCAGCAGATACTAGAAACAGAAATTTGGAATTCATAGAAGAGGCTATGTTATGGCCAAAGACTCAACTTGAGCAGTACTTATTAGAAGTAAGAGTAATTACTGAAACAGAGGCCACTGAGCATGAAGGGAAGAGGGCCAATGTGTTCTGTAGAGAATGTTTCTAATTAAGCAGCAAGGGAGGGTGAAGAGCAGAGCATTTGCTGAGATTCATCCGAGTAATAGGAGGGGAATCAGAAGGGTCCCTGCAGTGGAAAGCAAGAGTTTTGAGAAACATGCACCGGAATTAAATATGGCAAATGCTCATGGAAGATGAGAACTGAGAAAAAAGTCCTGAGCGCTGGCGATTAGGTTGGTCAGTCAGTTTCCCTAGAGTAGTGAGAGCAGGGAGCCTGTATGGAGCGCCCTTTAGAATGGTTTGACTCTGAAAAAGTACGAGATGGCAGGGTGGGAACTTAGGGACTTGGCTAGAACTTGGGGTGTTTTGGTAATGTAGAAGTCACACTATTTCAGAAGGAACCAGTGGGGGAGGTGTAATACGAGAGCCAGAAGAGTGGAAGATCAAGGTCGCAGCAGGGGGTGGGTGGAAGGAAGAGCAACAGAGAAGGGATGGATTCCATGGGGAGATTCTGGGACAATTGGTCTCACAGATATGAACCTTCTGTGAGTTGAAAGTTGAGGTAGAAGGCTCTGGAGAGAGAAGGAGGATGGAAAGAGGGCTTGGGAAGAATGTGATAGCTGGTCAACACAAGTTGCATGAACAGATCATCAAGTAACTGAAAGCCTGGCTGGGGCTGTGTGACGTAACAGGAGTAGATAGCGTCAGATCAGAACGGTGCACAGCTCAGTGTCCCCGGATGATTTGCACAGAGACAGTGTAACACAGAAAGGACATAAGGACAGGTACAATAAAGCCCATAAGGTTCCAAGGCAAGGAGACAAGTGAAGCTAAAATTGAGTGGATGGCCTGGGAGCGTGGTGAGGAGCTGGAAGGAGGAAGCCTCTTACAGTGGGATGGGGAAGGCTTGCCCACCCAATAAAGGTGGAAATGACAGAACCAGATAATTGTGTTCATCTAGACACTTTAATTTCTTCCCCCTCCCTCTGTCCTTCCTTTTCTCCCTGTCTCCCTTTCTCCCTTTCTGTTTTGTTTATAATAGAAAACTCTTCTGGGATAATGAAAAAGAATGTATTTTTGAAAGCATCAATCAAACTGTTTAGTAAGGGAAGTTGAAATTTATTCTCCATCTTCTTTAACTTTTCACCTATGGCTTTAGATGAAGTCTGCTTTAAAAGAAGAAAAAAAAAGATGTCAAAGCGAGTTGTAAATTATAGAATGACATCCACCATGCAGTTCTTCTGTCACTCTCACTAATATTGCTTAGCATTCTGAGTTTTAAAAATAACACAGTTTGAGATTTAAAACTCAGTGGATGCAGAATACATTTTTTGAAAGTAAGACTTCTTACTATGCATAGCCAATTATAGTCCACTGAGAAAATGATGTCTTTTTCCAATACATTTTTATTATGTACTTAACATACGGACCTTCCCAGCTTCTTCATAAACATTCCACCCCATCAGCCACAGTACATGATATGCTTCTTAGGAATCTACTTAAATTTGTATTTACCTGTGAGGCTAGATTGGCTCCAGAAGACACAGTCCCTTTTTCCTTGAGAAAATTAAACATATTTTAGAAAACTATCTAAAAACATATTTACCTCATATGGAATTCTGGTCTCACGGGTAATTAAGACCAGTTTTTAGAAAGCATGGCCAATGCACTTTAACTCTCTCAGGTAAATAAAGTATGTTTTATAATCATCTAAGAACGATTTCTCTCTTCCTTTTCCTTCTCTTTCCCTTCTCCTGTAACTATCACCCTGCCTCTTTTATGCACATATTTAGTAATTATTTCGGTGTTTCCTCAGATACAGCTTTTGTCTCAGGGGCCAGCACACCAATTATGCTTTTTTCCCCATTCTCTACCCTGGCAACAGTACACGGAAGAGGCATAGTCTACCTTACGTATAACTTCTAGAAGAGAAGTTACTTTGTAAAGATCCAAAACTCTTCTACATATATATTTTCTTTGGTCTTCACATTTTAAAAAGAGTATTCTAATATTAGTGAGTTTATCCATAGAGCTAGGAGTAGAGTTTTGTTTGCCGAAAGATACATCTTTGAATGAACATTGTATTTTGAATTTATTTTTAAAACAAGTAATATCTGAAATGAAATATGTAATAATGTCATTGGAATTATTTGCAAAAGCAGCTGTATACCACAATCATTATTAAAACCAAAGAAATAAATGAAATTTTCCTAGAAATACATGCTTTCTCATTTAGACATGGTGCACTTCTAAAACTTCCTTTGCACACATTGCATAATGAAAATGCACAACCCACTCTTCCGTTGTCCTACAAGAACATTGCAATAGCTCCCCCAGGAAGGAAGCGGCCGTAATCCGTGTGACAGTAATTGTTAGGTGGTTTGTGCAGACCTATGAGAACAGAGCTAAAAACTTGGGGAAAAGGTATTTCCTAGGAAATATGCAATGAGTGTAAGGTACAGAATAATGCCCAGTTTGTTTCTCTTCTCCTCTGCCTCTGGGGACCAATCCTTTATGTTTCGTGAACTGGCTTCTGAAGTTGCTGTGGATGAATGTCGCTGCTGTATGCACTCTTCCGCTGGGAGATAAGGTTTCTACTGTGTGTCTTCCTACTCAGGGGACTAGGGACCTAAGAGTTCACCCAGTCTGCCCGTGCCAGTGGGAGCTTCCGAACCACATCCTCTGGGTTTAGGGCGCATTAAACCCTCCCTATTAAAATATTTGCTGTTAAACTTTACGACTTGGATGAGGGTTTTCTAAATCCTAATCACTTTCCTGCCCAGATTGGTTTTAGAATTCAGGTGACCTTGAATCCTGGACTACCGAGCAGAGTCCTGGTTCATGCCTATTATCCTATCGTGCTTATTAGTGGTGCCCAGTTTCACTTTCAGAAGTGTCTTGGTTTGAATGACAAAGGATATGGTCTCTCTACTTAGATCTTTGGACTGAGTTTTATTTCCTTAGGTATGTTTGTGCTTTTTATGTTTATGAGGGGTTATGTTTACTTAGTTGCAAATTTACCCAGGTAAATTTGAGGAGTTTTTTTTTAAAAAAAGACCCTAGTTTTCATTGAAATAATCTAAGAACCATGTTAAAACATTGATTCCTCAACCCCACCCCTCAAGAGATTCTAATTCAGAAAGGATGGGGTGGGACATAGGAAGATTTTTATCTAGGTGATTCTTAGGTACTGTAGAGTTTGAGAATTTTAGTTTCAAGCACCGGCAAACTCAGCCTCGCTCTTAGACCCCTAACCTCTGAACTCAGATACATGGAAAGGGACATAATTACTTCTAGGTATTCTGGTAAACATTCAGTCCGCTGCCATCTGGCTGGGTGATACTGACAGGCTGGGACAACCAGTATGTCCCAAGCTAGGAGGGCTCGTCCTCATTACCTTATCATGCCTGGAGCTCGGGTGATCATTTTGAATGAAATTTCAGTCAGAAGAATTCTTCCCAATTCTCCAGCCAAACACATACACACTGCGTCACCCAGGTAAACGAATCGACATACCTGAGGAAGCTATTTTGAATATTTTGTGAGGTGAGTGGTGATTGTGGATTAACAGTTTATTTCTGGAAGATTGATTCTCGAACAAAAGCGAAACCGTTAAGTGACTCAGTCCCCCACCTCCTGTTCCTTCACAAGGCATTGTGCAGTCAAGGACACATGCCACCGAACAGCCGCTCTGCTCTACTGACACGCTCAAAGTCACTCTTTCCTTTCGCAGCTGTAGCGCTCTGCACGCTTTATGCGTTCCTTCTGGGCACTGGGTCCCCGCATTCCATGGCGCGGGAGAAGCCGGCATCCCAAAGATCGGGGCTCTGGGCCTCGCACATGTGAATGAGCTGTCGTTTACATTCTCCACGTCATTTTATTAGTCTCTGAAGGGCACCCGCCTTTGAGGGGGTCTTACAGTATTTTATTCCTCTCATCTTCACTCCTCCCTCCAACCCACCTCTCCCCTTCTCCCATACAGTATCTCACTTGCCTGGGCCTTGTGGAAGGAAATTAAACTGTGATTTAATATGCTAAATTACCTGAACTAAAAACTATAATTTGCAATATTATTAAGTCATCAATGGCGTGGATTTCAATTTCTTTCTGTTTTAACCCCTAACTCACAGCATCCCTCTTTTTGCTGATTCCCGAAAGGAGGAGAGGAGAGGGAAAAGCCGTTGGTTGCTCTACTGATGGTTCATACCTGTCAAGAAAGTTAAAATAGTATGGTTCCGGGGGTTACTTCAGCCTGGACGGATTTTAGTAAAAATTCCACATTGTTTGCACAGTATGCGTGTTCATGTCTAAGACCATATAGGAAAGATATGGGGCTTCTTGGGTGCTCCCGGCAGTTGGGGTCAGTTGCAGGAATTGGAAATCACACATTTCTACTTCCAGAGAAATCCTGACCAGCGTTCAGCCCTGGACGACGAAGACTCTTTCTTTCTGTACTGCTATCTCCAGTCCTTTTGGCAACACCTGGATATTCCTACACCTGGCAGCCCTGATGGCCTCCACAACAGCCAGAAACCCGATCCCCTCCTTCTGCCGTCTTCCCACGTTGCTGCTCTGGATTTTCTGTAAGAGCAGACCAGTCAGGATAGGCTACGTTTTGCCCCAGTTGTGACTCCAAATCTTGGTGGCTTAGAACCACAAGGCTTTATTTCTTGCATATAATATGTGTCCCTCGGGGTGGGTAGGGAGCTTTGCTCCACACTTCTGCAGGTATCCTCACTTAGGGCCCTAGGTTAACGGAGCAGCTGCCGTTTTGAATGTTGCCAGGTACCACATCTGAAGGAGAAAGACGGCAAAGCAGGTACTGACTCTTGAAGCTTCCACCTGGGAGCAGCCCAGATCACTTCTGCTCGCCTTTCAGTAGCCAAAGCAAGTCACATCTAGGGGCTGGGCATGAGCGATCCTACCACAGGCCAAAAAGGGAGAGGCAGAATATTTGCACATGGTTTTAATGGTTACTACAAGGGTCTAGTAGGTTCATGAGTCTAAGATATTGAAGGGAGAGAATGACTATAATAAGAACTATATTAAGTTTTGTCTACCAAAAAGTATGTCATTTGAACCATTAAGAATTTAAGGTCTCCCCCTGCACTTCAGTAACAATACAAAAGCAAGGTTCAGTCTTTGGTAACTGTTGGAAAACAGTGATGTTGAGACCTGATCCTGTGTCTGGTACTTCCTTCTGTGACTGGCCGGGCATGGACAGTAGCCCAAAGGGGACGTGTTCTGTGTATGTCAGCAGTGACCTGGGCTCAAGGGGACTACAATATGCTATTTCCTGCCCCACCCCCCCATTCAGCAACTCTCCATTGAAGGGCATAGATTTTACCAAGTGATTGTACACATTAAAGTAATGATTCACTCTGGATCTGGAGTCAGACTTCCTCAGTTTAGATCCCAGCTCCATCACATACTAGCTAAATCACTTTGGGTAAACTAACCTCTCTATAGCCTCAGTTTCCTCATCTGTGTAATAGATATAGTAATAGTATTCACAGTATGGTAAAAATATACTTATAGCTCTTATGAAGATCTCCATAAATGTTATCCCTAACAAGAGATCACTTAGAATTTTCTTATTTAACACAATACTTACAGATTCTGAAATTTGGATAAATTTGATCTTTTTCCTCTGCCCTGATAAAATATTTCTATTTTCCATTCTTCAAAAGTAGGTTTTAGAGCACAGAGCTGCATCTATTTTAAGTGGTGGGACATAACAACTAATAAGACACTATTACGGGTGTCCTTTGCCCAGTCATCCACAGCAAATATATCTGTCTCCTCACAGATACTTTTTTCCTTTAGTCTCCTTGATAATAGATTTGACTAACAAAAATTATATAGGCTGGTGAGGATTCTGAACTTTCAAGGTTGAGCTAAGTATTTAAATATGATGCGCATAACCTAATAAGAGATGAATACTCAGAATCAAAACATAACCCCAGGTCATGACATAAATCAAGGACAAGAACGCGGTGGGGGTCACAATTATAGCAAAAACATGGAGGATAACTGTGTTTCTTGACCTTCTAGAGTCAGCTCATTTCCCAGGCTTCTCATTGTATTGAGCGCTGCTGAATAGGCTGGCCGGTCTGCTACAGTTAGTGTACTATAAACAGTCAAAGTAACAGCGTCTTACCTTTACCCAGGAGAGTAAAGTATATTAGGTACAATTCACTTCTCCCATTTTCTGCTTAGTTTGTGGGCCGAACAAAGAGCTTGACATGTAGTGTTAAAGTAGTTGCGGCTCAAGAAATTCTTGAAAGCTGTTATTATCATCATGAAGTCCTAAGACAATGATTGAGAAACTTTGCCCATGACGGTGCTGAAGAAGCGGATGTGCAAGGGAATGTTAACTGTATTTTCCATGATTTTCCAATGCTATTAGTAGAAGGAGCAAAGGTCACAGAATAATAGCTTGCCCCTCAGAAATTTTATTTCCTATCAAAGATTTCAATCAACAACACTGAACTAAATTTTTTAGAGTGTGAAGCTAAGGAGGTCAAGCAATCATGGATTTTGTCTTGTAGCCACAAAGGTTTCTATCCATCTCAGAATGTCCCCTGGTAAAACAGGAAGCCAAGTTTAAAAGTTGCAGGGAGCCATGTGTATTCATAGCCATTCTGAGAAATCTTGCCAAGGGACCCTGTCCTGAAAATGTTTCAGTGATTCTGACACCACCAAACCCAGCTTTTGAACAAGCACTAAGTCCTGACTATACATGCAGTTATAGCATGTGCTTGCCTGGTCTAGGAAATGCTTTCCTTTCCAAGATGAACAAGGAAACTGAGTTTAAACATCCATTTACCTTTGGAAGATCCAGAAGATAAAATAAAATCCACATCAAATTACATGAATCAGATCATCTGGGTCAAAATGATCTAATTTGTGTCAATAGTATCAGATCTGCCTTACAGCTTCAGAGGTTCAGTTTATTATGGAGTAATTATCCCTATTAAGTTAGTATTAAAGACCACTAAACAACCAATCAGAAGACCTGGATTCTAGATCTGCCTCTGATGCAGTCTTGGCTTCTTACTTCTCTTGGCCTAATCTATAAAATGGGGTTTTGGACTAGAGCAGTCCAGTCCATGGGCCAAATCCAGTCCACTGCCTGATTTTTTAAATAAAGTTTTATTAGAACATAACTCCATCCATTTGTTTTCTTAGTGTCTATGACTTGTTTCCATAGCGTCTGTGACTGCGTTCATGCTGTAACAGTTGAGTAGTTACAACAAGACTGGCCTGTAAAGCCAGAAATATTTACTATCTAGCCCTTTACAGAAAAAAATGTATTGAATTGTGGATTAGAAGTTATTTCCTCATCTGCAAAATGGGAATAAAAATAGTACCTTATAAGATTATAAGAATTAAATGATAGCTTTTAATAGAGTTTCTTTAGTAAATATTAGCAAATATATATAACTCTATATTTGTTAATTACATGGTGAGTATAATTACTATCAGAATCCGAGAGATCAGTTTCCCGTCCCAGAAGAGAGAGTTGCTGCTCCAGTGCTCTGCTGAGTAAGGCATCCATGGAAAGCATGGGCGACAGTTCCCGCATGTGACTCTTGGACAGCTGGAGTAACAAAACCCAACATAGGCAGAAGAGAGGCCATAGGCAAACTGTATTCCAGCCTAAGGAATGCTAGAAACTCATACTATATAATTATTGACTTGAGTCAATCTTTGATGGCTACATCAGATTCAGACAAGCCAAGAAAGGAGGTCAAGGTCTTCAAGGTCAAGGGAAGCAGGATGTCCGAGAGGCATTGAAGGGCAGTGAATAGAAAAATTAGGCTGGAACAAAATATTCTGATACAAGAGTTGTAAATGACAAAGGTAGGAAGGTTGGTTGGGGCCAGGATGTAGAGTTTTGAGCAAGGACTGTGGAAGTCTTTTATGTGCACTGAGATCACTGAAGGTTTCTGAGCCTGAAAGAATTAGTATTCCTAGAATAACTTACCTATCTTCATGGACCAGCATGCACTAGAAGACAAAGAAACAGGAAATTAACTTTATTTTGTAGACATGAGTTTCAGTTCTGTCTGCATTGTTAAGATTATGAGAATGTTTTATATTTGCTGTTTGTATTTGTTCTCACACCCTTTCTGAAACTTCACTTAGACCTACTTTACTAGTGCATTTTTAAAAAAAGAGCAGTAGCTAATGCACAAATGTAAAAACAAAGTTATTTTTTCTTTTTATAGCTACTTAAAAAGCATCATTTTACACATCAAAAAACATACAATACTTAGTTTATTCAACACTTATTGAGGACCTACTGTATAAAAGACAGTACCAGGGAGATGAGTCAAACATGGGTCTGCCTTCAATCTGGGGTGAAAATAGTGACATAAATAAATTTATACAAGGCCGTAAGTAATCTGAGGATTCGGAAGGGGTGTGGGCAGGGAGGGCTCTAAAAGTGTGGTGGTTGTCTACCCAATATTCCCTTTTCTCTTGCTAACAGAAGACTGGTTTTATACACAAGGACAAAGAATCTGGCTTAACGCTTATTTTTCTAAGGTTTCACTATAGCTATGAATGGTCAGTTAGTACAGTTTTGGCCAAAGAGCTAGAAGACATTTTCTGGGGGTTTCTAGAAAAGCTTTTTACTTTCTTGACAAAAGAGGACAGATAGTGCCGGCTCCATCCTTCCGCTTGTCATTTATTCTTGAATGCAGATGAACGCTTAAGGCTGGGGCTACCATCTGAGCACCATGAAGCGAAACAAGAAGTTGATGGAATGGAAAAATCAAAGTTCTTAGGGCCCCAATGACATGTTTGAACATCTGAAACATCAGTGACCACTGACTTCTGCACTTATTATATGAGGAAAATTAACTCTATTGCCTAAACTACTGTTAATTGCATATTCTGTTACATGCATCTGAACATGAGAAGATTAATTGGGTGAAGCCCACAAGCATTAGACTCAGCTGGACAACATTTTTATTCTATGCAAGTGGGAGCGTATCACAGAAATGCTCTGGAGTCTTCTCATCTTGTTCTTAAAAGCAAATGGTTATCTGACAGGAAATGCTTTGCGTTCAGGATCTGCCTTTAACACTGTATTTGGGGAAGTGAGTGGAACCTAGGTTTAGTCTTGGTTTCAAATTCCTGGATGCAATCCAGGTAAGAATTACCTTTTGGTGAGAAAACCCAACTTCCTCAGAAATGATCATTTGGCTAAGGTGCCGCAGTGATATAGAGGCATTAACAGACCAGTGTGCTGTTTATCAAAACTCTATGAGGATAAACTCAACTCATCCCTCTTGCCAATAAATAAGCGTCTCCTCACGCCTCCCTTGTTTCTGCTAATGTCATCCTAAGTGCTCTGTTATCATTACTGCTCAAAAACCTGAGTCCTGCCAACTACTTAGGTTGCTTCTCTCTCCCTACCCTCCCTCAACTCATCTCGTCCTTGATCATCTCACCACCACCACTGCCCTAAATGAGACCATCATAACCTCCTGCTGGAGCTAGCAATGGCTGGAACTAGCCTCCTCGGCCCTGGGCTCCATGCAGTGCGACCCACAGCTCCTTCCTACAGCCTCTAGCACATAAGGTCCATGGAGTAGGGACCTTGTTTGTTTGCCTTGTTACCAGTACATCCCCAGAACCAAATATTAGAACCTGGCACATAGTAAGCCTCAGTAAATACTGGTTGGATGAATGCATCAGCCCTGAGATTTTGATCCCTTTTTCAAAAACAATGTCTCTTCATTTCCTGTGCCATCAAGTCCAGCCCTCCCTCGGGCGGCACTCATGAAGCTGCAGAGCTTGAGGCAGTGTGACCTTCCGGTACTCATGCCCTGTGCTTCATCATCTACTGTCTGTTCCAGCCTAACCGGGTCACAGTACTTTGCCAAGACAGGGTCTCTTGCCCCTTTCCAGTAGCGGAGCCTTTGCCCCCTCTCTGTAGAATGCCTGGAAAGCCCTGCAGGCCGTCTCTGCCAGGCCAATCCTAAAGTCAACCTGTTCCTAAGGACCAGTTCTCATTCATTCCTTTTCCTACAGGAAGGTTTTCTGAAGATAATAATAAAGCTATTATGTCTTGGAGAGCTTACTATATGCTAGCTCACATTTTCTCCTCACAAAAACCTTAAGAGGAATGTCTGTTTACCCTCAGTTTAAAGAGGGTGAATCTGCAACTCAGGGCCATTTTAAGGATTTGACCAAGTTTGCATGGCACAGGCTGTGTAGGATTTGAATCCAGTACTAAAGCCCCTGCCCTTGACCCTGTCACCCTCCATAATTGTTTCTTACATGTCTGGAAACAAGGAGACCGCACACTGGCAGCCAGGGAATTGGATTCAGCTGTGGGCAGGATTGTGCAGCAGTCTTCAAAAATCAGGAGGCCAGAAAAACTTGAATTCTGAGCTTCTACTGAAAAATTAGGACATTCTGGCAGCACTGGATCTGGGTCCACATAGCCCTGGTCCGGAGGAGCCGGGTCGCGGATGCCGCCTCCCCGTGGAACTTGTACTCACCGGGCCTGGCTCATGCCGGCATCTGAGTCTGGGTCCCTGAGAGAAACTCGTTGGCACCCATCATAAAGCGATTTTCAAGTTCTCGCTTATCTCATTTCACCGTCCTGAGGCTGCAAGCGTTCTCCTTTCTCTCCGCCTTCTCTGTTGCGTTTTCTCTCTCCCTAGCGTGAAATCAGTGTTTGGCATATCGGAGGCCCTCAATTTTCTTTTCCATTGAACTGAATGTAAGTAAGTTTGCAGGTTCACTAATAAGACCGACATTTAATACTTCCCGCAAAGAACAGTTTTCAATTCTGACTTCATCTCATTTGTAGAAAACAGTAGGAGTGACAATTGTCACAAAGATTTTTTACATCGAATCACGCAATGTTTTCATTAGATATTTGTTCCTGATTGCTGTCCTTGGTAGATGATAAAATCATTTTCTTTCCCAGCAAAGACCTGCTGCTTCAGCCAATCAGGCGTCTCCCTGCCTTTCCGTGGTCCTAGCGTGGGATTTCATCAGGGAGGATCGTAAGGACCTGTTCGCTGGCCTGCTCTCCGCGGGCAGGCACAGACCATTGCTCAGCTCTGTCTTGCTCACATTCAGCACACGGCCCGCAGACAGCGGGTGTTCAGTGTGATTTCAGTGACCGAATTATTGCCTGAAATTCACGTACCTCAGATAGAAAGATGACCTAAATCGAAGTTTCTTAAGCCTGACATGAAGGGGCATAGGCACTCCTGCCTCAAGTTAAGCAATGGTATTGATAGTTTATTTCTTTTTATTTCTTTCCAGTTAAAAATTTGTTGTTAAATTCATAGACACCAAAGGGATAGTTTGTTGTCAAGATCTTGGTAAAATCAAGAAACTTCAGAAGTTCCTTATTCTTTCTTCTTTTGAGGCAGTTTCAACAGGCAGCGACTGGGTTCATTAGCTTGAGATTCTCTTTGCCCGAGACCTTGTGGAGGGCACGTGCGTCCCATCTGTCCATCTGTTGGCAGCCGCAGTTGCTGGCTCGGCCCGGCCTTCATTGACAAAAACAAATGACAGCCATGACAGTCCATTTTCTTAGGCCCAAGAAATGAAAAACCAATAGAAATACTTAAAACTCCTTTTTAAAGAGATGTGCCCTCTCTTTTATTTTCTGCTATTGAACTATAGACATATTCCAGAGTCATTTTTTCTTATGGTTTTCTATTTTCCAGGAGTTTCACCCAAATATTTTATTGCCTTAATGACACTCAGAATTTTGCCTTTAACCATGCAGCTTATTGTGATGTCATTTAAACATGCTTGAAATAAAATAAGAGCTAACATTTATGGAATATTGCTCTGGGCCCAGCATTGGGGTAAGCATTTTAATTGGATCGTTACATCTGATCCTTATAATAACCCTAAGAAATGTGTTCTTATTAACACAGATATTTCATATGAGGAGATTTGAGGAGTCAAGGGGCTCATGCAGAATTCTAGCTAGTAAACCATCAAGTGGAATTCCAGTTCAAGCCACGTATGCGTTTGCGCCTCTGCCTTCCCAACATTCTGCTCTCGTAGGGAACTTTGCAGAAACTCCTCGTCCAGAAGATTGCTGGTGACTCTCACTAGAAGAGGTTCCTAACCTGGCGGCATAGGCTGCTATTATCCAACTATTACTGAAGCATGTGAGAGGAAGCTAGACACAAGTTAGAGTCATTTTTATCCAATGCACATAGTAATGTCAGCAGAGCTTCCCGAAGCAGCTGTCCAGTCTGAGTCCTTGAGCTTGCGTCTGTTCCCTTTGATCATCCAGGATTGCTTTCATGTTGGACTCCATCTTGAGTTTAATAACCTAACTCTTAGTCCAAGAAGAGAAGTAAATTCATTTCATTTACCAAAAGTGGGTGCAGATATTTGAATGTTGGAAGCCAACACGTCTCAATGTTTTATCTCATAACTGCGGTTTAAAGAGGAAAGTACAATTAGAAATGCATAACCCAGGGTTCCACTTTTATACCCCTGTTGTGAGGCTCATTATTTCCCTTTTTTAAGATGTTGATTTACAAGGGTCATTATGGGAGTGTATCTCCAGAAGCTGAGTATTTCTGGTGAAATTTCAAGTTTTCACAAAGGATTGTAAATAAGAATCTAACTTTGCAGGGTTCTCTCATATTTAGCACAGATGAGGGGAGTGGTGAACCTTTCTCACTTCAAGGAGGGTGAAGACGGTTCTGAGCTGGTTGAACAGCTGCCCTTGAGCATTGAGGCCGTTGGCAGCTGCCCCACCAGCTTCCTCAAACCTCAGTTCTCCTTCGTGTGGATTCTTGGCTTAACCCAGCAATGGATTTCTCCTCCCCATACAATAACTTGTATGTTTCTGCATCTTACCTCACCTTCTCCAAGAAGTCTTCTTTGATTAATCCCACGTACCCGATGAATCACTACCCCTAGAATTAATGGACTCAGGATTCTTACATATTTGAAGGCATGTTCAGGTAGGAACTGCGCAGCAACAGAAGAGCACAAAAGTCTGGTATCTCTTTAAATGCTGGGTTTACGACCCTGCACACTTGGGGTACACAGGAAACTGGATTGTCTGACTGTATAAACAGGCAATGCCTCTCTCAGGATGAAGCCCTATGTACTTTGCATAAAAATTGCTAAGGTACCAGGAATAATGTCTCCATTCCTATTAAAATTATGAAATCCAACAGAGTTTCTCCCACTTCCAAACACAACAGATTCACTCCCAAGAGGCATCTTGTTCTCTGGGAAAATCTGACTCAGTAGCTTTAAATTATTCCTTTTGAGCCACTTAACTTCTGAATTTCCTTATTCTGTGACTTAAACTCAGCTTTACTACTGCATGCACTCAAACATTTGCATTTAGTTGCGGTGGCAGCATGTTTTCCTGTTGCCATCTGAAACGTATTCATTATCAGTGTCAGGTTTACATTGAGAGACTTTGGTTATTTATATCTAAAAAATCAAATTCAACAAAGATAACTGAAGGCATGTAAGTAGGTTTTTTCTACTTTTTTATTGTAAGAATATGCAGCCTGTACATACACAAATTCAAATCCTTGGCAAATCATATTTTCAATGACTGTTTGTCTAGAGATAAATAGATACGAGTAAAAGTTATTTTAGGAATGACAAGTCAACATGAATTTTATTTTTTGTAATTTGTATATACATATATTTTCAATATGTGTACGATTCAAGAAAATATTGTGTCTAGCAAGTAACTGCTGTACCACTTCATGTGATGAAGAGATTTGAGCCGTAGGAAAATGCATTTAAAACTGTCTTAAACCTTATTCCAAATTAAATAAAATTAGGATCCCGTTGTATGTTTACGACAGGTTAAAATGGAGGTTAGAGATACCCATGGGCTGGGTTTGCGCTCCCTGGGTTATCCATTTTTTTAGTACCAACATGTCTTCCTTTTAGAATGCTATGCTATTGAGGGCACATATAGCAAAGTTTAATACCTTTTGTTATTCCAAGATATATTTAAATTAATTTAAGAACAAAATGTTCCCCTACACCTATCAGTTGTTGCAGTAGTTTTAATCAGAACCGAAAGTGCGCTTGCTGGCTGTTTCAGGTGATAGCACATAAATAAATGTTGATTTCATGAATCCTATGCACTGTTGATCAGACTGTGTTCTTGTCTCACGTGTTTGTGAAACTAAATTTCTTTCTTCAGAATGGAAGGTGGATACTTAAGACTGATGTATTTTAAAGATAGATAGTAACCTTTGAAGGGTATTCATAAATCACAACGGACTTGCAAATACAAACTGAAGTGAATAAATGAGTCAAATTCTTGCCAATATTAACCCGAACTTTCACCTTAAAAACCCAGGTAATCAAAGAACTGTTCTCTTGGCCTAAATTACTAGGAAACATGCCGGTTCTCCTCACTGAATATACAGATATCTTGACATGAAGCTACCATTGCGTTCGAAAAGATCACCTGTGTTTTAACTAACAGAAGAAGACAGAGTGATCAGAAGCCGCACCCGGGAGTCATCGGTACACTAAAAGATCAGATAAGGAAATGCTATTAAGGGTTGGTGGACTCAGCCCTCCAGTATTTATGGAGCTTTGTGTTCTTCACTGAGCAGGGTGCAGTGGAGAAGGGGGTATTTAGAAACACCGCCAGAGCAATCACTGCCTTGTAAGGTGTTTCCTAAATCAGGGGAGAAAATGTCTCTAATCAACCCACATAATAGGAGCTAATAAGAGGGCATCAAAAGTCAATCAAGGCTACAATCACCATTCTTAAAGTCCATCGTGGGGAGAGTGAATGGGTTGCAGAAGTCAAGGAAGACTTCTTGCAGGCAGTGGTTTTGAGCTAAGTCTTGAAGAAAAGGCAGGAATATCCCAGATGGAAAGGACGGAGGAAGGGAGTTTCAGGTCCAGAGTTTAATACCATACAAGCTGGGACGGAATGTGTGTTCACAAAGCTGTCACATTTGAAACTCTTGCTAGAATTTAGTTTGCTGAGCATGTTCAGAATCAGACGCTTTGCACCAGGCCAGGTGCGTTTACTGGATGTGTCACGTAGGAATTTATTTCCTATTTCTTAAGCAAAGAAATGATATAAGTGGCAGTGTTGAAGAGGAGTTGGAGAATTGAGGCAGACTAGTACTGCATTCCAGGAGAAGGTGGCGGGGTGGGGGGTCTGGTCTAGACAGCACAGTAGGAATTGAGGAAGGATAAAAGAGGTTATTCTGCTAAATTGATAAGGGTTATAACACATAAATTACTTAGAAAATGGGAGTTATCTGTAAAATTTCTGATGTTATCCATGAGTTAAATTAGCAGAATATACTGTGAAGTACCTGCAGTTTGCTAAAAGTGCCGCTAGGTGGTGAACGTGCATTATTCATGACTTTTGGTGAAAGGATTTTAGGTAATTTTGAGAATTCAGGTTCTAATGAAATCAAAATAGATTTCCTATTAGTGAGCTATAACTTTATTACTTATGTAACTAGTTATTAATAGATAGAGAAAACTGAAATGTTACTCAGCAGTGGTTACTTCAAACATATGTACAAAATTAGAACTATCTAAATAAAACTCCTACAGGGTTCTCCACATTAATTTTCCCTATTGGTGCTTACTCAGGAAATCTCCATATTCAGTACTCAAATAGTGACAAGCATATTTGGTAATAAATGACATTAAACTATTTGGGTACTTAGAGATTTGGAAATGGTGTTACATTCTAATATCTGAGCTGACTGCTCTGGATTAGAGCCTATTTTTTCTACTAAGCTTTTGCACTAATGCATTACATAATACCCTTATCTGGCAGTACTTCTGCCACAGAAGGCGGCTCAGCAAAAGTGTATCTTACTTGCGCTGTCTCCCTCAGGATATTTTACCTGACTGTAAGGATCAGGAACGTGGGCTCTATGCCTGTTGGGTTTAGCAGTCTATCCCAGTGCCTGCGATGGTGCCAAGCATAGAGCAGACTCTCAATGAGTTAAAGAATTTTTTCTGCTGGTCAGAAAAACAGTGCAGTGTTGTTTCCACCTGATCTCAGTAAATCAGGTACATTTGCACAGTATATTTTTGCCAACCAGAGCTTACCCCATCACCTTCTGAGAGTGACTCAAAAGAAGTTCATGCAAAGATTTTCACATATTCTTTGTTTCCTACAATCTTTCATTTAAAATATTTGCACACGTTTGTGTGTGTGTGTGTATTTTAGAATCATGGCACTTTGGTATTAATCTTTCATTTGGAACTCAACAAGATTATGATTTTGGTTATGCTAAATTCTCAGAGTTCACTTATGTTTATATTGCTCATATTTACCTATGTACATGGGAGCACATCTTACAATGGGATAAGTTATTTGGATTTGGGAATGTGTTTCCGCAGTAATATTAAGTGATAGTGGTAGTCATTTATTGACACTTAGTATATGTCATTTGGTATTTCCAATATCATGTTTTACAGGTAAAGAAGCTGAAGATCAGATAGGATGAGTTAGGTACACAAGGACACAAAGTTAGCAAACCTAGTTCCAAACCTGTTGGGGCTGTCGGGCTGGCCAGCCTGCATACTTTACCAGAATGCTATATTGCGTGTCTCTACTACTGTGTTGAATTTTCCTGCTTGAGAACCCATCCAAAGCAGTAAAATGGAAATATTTTAATTCAAACACACTTATTGGGTTCGATACCTTGGACATAATGTATAAATAATATAAAATCTCCTTCAGTTTAGCAATTTTTATGGAAATTGCTATTTAACAAGAAAACCTCTACTTAATCTATTCACGACCCTCCTATACTGTAAGGTACTGAACTGATTTGGTCATTTCTATAGCCAGAGAAAAAACTATCCTCTTGTCTAATATATATTATGTACTCAATAATTCTGTAAACCAAAATGATTATCACTTAATTCAAAACACAATGTAGACAAGTAATTGGTTAAAAGTGTAAAAAAATAACACTGTGGAGCCCCCATAGGAACTAATCTAGTTCTACAAATATTCTCAGGAACACATGGAAAAGAGGAACTCTCTGACACAGCCTGGCAAGGAACTGAGTATCCCCAGGTCTTCCTAGTGAGAATGGAAACTGTACCATCTCTTTTGGAAGGCAATCTGGCAATAGGTACCAAAATTACAAAAACACAAATCCTGTGCCCAAACAATTCCACTTCTAGTAGTTTATCCTACGGATACCCTGACACATGCATGAAATTCTCATACACACAAGGTATTTTTTGCTTCTACTTTTTTGTAATAACAAAATGTTGGTAAAGAACCTAAACATCCATTAAGGGAAAACTGATTAAATAAATTACAGTCTATCGATACAATGGAATAGCATGCAGTTATAACAATGAGGAAGGTTTTTAGCACTGTTATGGAACAATTGTATATACATTATACATACAAATAGGTATATGTATTTTTTTAAGTAGGAGAGAAATCCAGGGAAATGTTTATAATAAGCTGCTATTTGTGCCTTAAGAAAAAAGGAAAGAATATTATATATGCATGCGTGTGCCTGCAGGCACACATGCACACACACGCGTGACTGGATTTTCTTGGCCGTGCTTAGGATAATCTCTTGGAGAATAGATGAGAAATGGGTGAAATGGGTTACTTCCAGGGTGGGGAGTAATTAGCTGCGAGCCAGAGAGAGAAAGGGAGTTTTTCCATACACTTGAACATGTATTTTCTATTTTTAAAAGCCTCATATTTTAATTTTTAAAATTTCTTAAAGTGCATATATCCTTCAACTCTGCATTTCAAGTTCTAGGACGTTAGTTTGAGGGTATTATGAAAGACATACCAAAGACTTATGTATAAAGATGTTCTTTGCATCATTTTTTATAATGACTAAATTGAAAGGGGAAATCAAAATACTCAACATTTGGAGACTAAAGGCAAGAAACATATGCATAAGTGTGCACCAGACACATATCCTTTGTAAAATGCAACGCATTTATATGTTCAATATCAGGGATTCAGATCGGTCTGCCTTTTTCATTGAATGCCCAGGCATCTGATGGGCTTGACACATAACAATCACATGATTAATAATGATAGCAAAACTACTAAATAGAAAACAGCCTGGAAGGATATATTGTAAAATGTTAAAATGTTTACCAGAGATTTTTACTTTCTTCTATGATTGCTTATATTTTCAGAGTTCTCCACAATAAGCATGTATTATGTTTATGCCTGGAAAGAAGAACAATAAGTATTATAAGTAAGACTGCATCCCCCAAAAATTCACATTTTTTCACACCATGACTATCTATAGAGGAATGAACAGCTATTTTAATGAGTACTAGTGAGACTTTGCATTTGATCAGCAGCGCTTACAGAAATTCTGGAAAGGATGGTGATGGGATGTAAGTGGCAGCTGGTACATTTAGTGAGTATTGGAGGTACATGAGGGGCTAATTTGAATGCTAATTACAATATCACTCTGCACTTAGGAGGGATCACAGAACTAGGATTGGAGTGATTTGATTGAATAAAGATATGTACATTAAGATCTTTTCTGTAATGATAAATATTTGGGGTTTTTTTTCCTGTTTTTGCCTACAGATAGATCTAAGATCTGGTCCCCACTCAGCCACTTACACGTTCTGTGATCTTTCTAACATTATATGTATCCATCTGCAAAATGAGGCTAAAAGTATTAATACCAGTATTAATGCCCAGCACCTGGCCTATGAAGGACTCTCAGGATTCCTCTCTCTCCTTTCTGCTTCTCCACATCCATTACTGTGTCCTGGGTTTGAATGAAGAATTAAAAGGTAGTTTAGAAATGGAGCAACTATTTTTTTAATCAAACATTTTATTAGTCTTACTAATGCTCCTTTAAGATAGGAATCATCCCCTTTATTGATTCAGGGAGGGAATATTGCCAGGGTTGCTTGACCATCTTAAGACTCCAATGATTAGCACCTACAATGCGATGATACAAAATGTACACAGAGCCTGTGACCTCCAGAATTTTTTCTAAGGAAAGAAGATGGAAATCCTCTATTGATCATATTGCTGTGCCTGAGGACACTGGAGAACTTATTGCATTAATATGGGTTTGATGTTTGCCTAAAGCCACCAACCTTTTGATAATCTACCTTCTAGCCCTGAGAAATTCCTCATCACCCATATAATTCCTGCATATAAGATAAAACAAGACTTTAATGGAAAATTCTCTGTTCCTCCTCGCTGTCTGACTTCCATTGCATAAAATATTTTTATAATAATAATTTTACAAAACAATTTTCTAATGTGAATTCCAAATAATTTCTAATGTCCTCTAACACGGTGAGCTTACTTAAATAATAAAGGAGATGAGAATGATCAAATTTGTCATATATGGAATAGATGAAATTATTCTAAGTAGTTACACAAAATTCAACCTTTAAATGTGAACATTGTAGGCATAAAATTTTAACATATAAAAACAATTATATAAACCATACCTGGATGATTTGGCTAACTTTTTAAGCATCTAAAATCTTGATTAAATTTATTAATCAAGCTAATAGGACACTAAGGAGAAATATACAAACCTTTGGATGGGTGAACATTTTATCCTGAAAGAAAAAAAAAACATAGCAATCACAATGTTGAAAAGAATTGCCTGTCAATTAATCCTTTCTGTAATTTGATAATACTGTCCTTCAAAATTTCTTAAAACCATGTCTTTTAAATGTAGTCACAGAGGACTAATTTCTCTACCGTTATGATGAAACTCGCAGGGTATTTGCCACTAGGTGTCTCTTCCACAAAATGACTTTCTACCTTGCTACCTGGAATCCCTGATTTCAAGTTGTTAATTGATATTACTGTTATCTCTGCTATCTCAAAAGGAATAAATAAATGCCCATTTACTAAAGAAAACTACTTAAATGATTCTCAGGAATGGAAAGAAAAACAAGAATGCAGTAATTAGAAGGGTAATTTTGGCATTTGCCCTGATAAAGTGAATACTAAAACTTCTTTTTTGAAAACAGCGATTTACGGTGTTGCCTTTGTTTCTCTCAGCTATCTGTTTATCTGGAGAATGCTGCTTCCATTTGTTTTTCTGTGCAGCAGCAGTTTGGCTCAGATAAAATATCTAATTCATAATACTGGTGGGTGTGCCAAAAAGCCACGCAAACCAGAAGGTTAAAAATAATTCCTATCAACTCTGCACAGTGTGTTTGACGACGAGCAGATCGTTGTGACTCATGCTTACAGTCAGGACACATTAACAAACAGAGGCATTTAGATGTTTGTGTATATCTGATGTCATACAAGCATAAAGAGTCCGGTAGGAAAAGTCAATATTTATTGTAATCTCTCTTCCAACACTCAATGACAGTAACAAAAATAATGGTAATAATATTAAAATGGTAATAAGTAAGATGTTTGAAAACTTAGTATATGCCAAGCAGTAGACAAAATGCTTTCAAATTCAGGATTGATTTACCATGTTAGACTCAGAACCATCTTAAATTCCTCTAAGTATGTAGAGATTTATTAAGCTCTGCAAGAAAATATACCCAAAATAATTTTCTATTCTCCTGAAATAAGTCCACTCTCTCTTGCAGTGGTACTGCTTCCCAATTCCTTCGTATTGGAGGTTTTCTTCTTACATTTCTAACACAGGTACTTGATTTTATGTTGGTCAAGTTCTCCTGCAATTACTGCGTGTGTGTATGTTTGGCTGGAGTTGCTGACGTTAGCTGTGGTCCAGACTCAGTGTGTTCATGACTTTATTACAGTTTCCCAAACACTAATGAGTATCTATTTCTGATTCCCTTCCTAAACACGAGGGGATGGGTTTAGGAGGGAAGAATGGGTGGTCACGGCATGAGAGGAGGGCAACCTTCACACAGCTGGCAGGGGTGCTTTTACAAGACGCCCAGCAAGGTCCACCTCCTACAAGGTATGGCTTTGAAACCCACCTCTGCATCCCCAGCTGCATGCAGGGCCTTCTCTGTCACCTGCTCTTTCCAGCTTACGTCAGACACGATTCTTCATCCTTATTTGATGGTGGACTCTCCGGCACAAACTGAACTGGGGTAAAAGGTCTACTCAGAACACAGACTTGAGGGTTTATTTAAAATCCAGGACAAGGATCATACACATTACTAAAGCCAGAGCAGTTTGTGCTGGTATCATATATATATATATATATATATATATTTATTTTTGCTTGTTTTTTTGGTTAAAATGACCAGTTGTATGCAAATGGGTCTAGAGGTCAACAAGGATCCTTCTCTGAAGCAGCAAATAACTCCCTGATAGACGGTACGGATCTGGTAGGGCTGTTGATACATTAGACCCTGACTTTCTGCCTCCCGCCAGCATAATGAAACAAACCCAGATTACCTGTGACCTGGCCAAGTTCTAGATTGTTTTCCCAGTTATTTAGCCAAGAACTGTCTTTCGTCTCCTTAGAAGTCAAAAGAGCCAGGAATAAAAAGCAGGAATGGGTGAGAAAATAAAAAGACAACACAGCTGTATCTCCTTGTTCTCAGAGGCCGGGTTTGCACTCCGGCGCAGGCTGCATGGCCAGCTCGGCTGGGGCAGGGCCTGGAGGGTCTTTGGTCAAAAGAAGGGCCTTCGTTTGCCTTGTAAGGGCACATCATGGCTGTTGAACACAAATCTGGGTAAGGTATTTTAACGGTAAATTATGTGGCATCCTTTTAAGGTTTATAAAAGGGATTTAAATAAAAGACTGCTAGGCAAGATGGATAAAAGTCTTAATTTTATTAAGGCAGTGAAAGAGACTGAAATACAAAACCAGTAGTAAGTAGGACAGGGCAGAGCTCCTATCAATCACCCTACCGGGCCATGAACACCGCTGAGAAGGACCAGTGAACAGTTCCCGTCTGCTCCTCTTCCCACCAACCCGCACCAGCCGGCCGCTTCTCCCGCTCGCTCTCATCTCATGATTCTTGCCTCCTGTAACACTGAGAAAACACGAACAGTTTAGGAACTTCCACATCCTAAGACCAAAGCTCAGTCCTGCTTCATTAGCACCACTCTCTTACCTTCCCTCTGGTCCCAGGGGAGGAGAGAGTCCTGGGTCTCCCTCCACTCGGGCTCTGCCCCAGACCTTCCCAAACACGCGTTCCTGGGGTCGTGCCCCTTGTCTGTGCCATCCCTTTCTCCTCTATTCTAGTCATTCCAAGAGCAAGCAAGTATGCTAATGTACGAATCGCCCGGGGATCTTGTTAAAATGCAGACCATCATTTGAGTAGTAAGGCTGTATGTCCCATCTTCAAAAAAAAAATCCCCCTTTTTGACCCCATGTATATACTCTCCATTGTCCTCCCTCTTTTTTAGTGACCCTTTATAGCAAGACTTTCGGAGAGTGGTGTCTACTCTCAGGGTGTGAGCTTTTCACTCACCTTCTCTGCTCGTCTATCCAGAACTTCCGTTGCCACTGCTGAGTGGGAGTTGCTCTCATCCATATGCCACGCTCGGCGATCCACTGGCACTTGTTGGCCTCACAGCAGAGGTTCAGTGAGGTTGCCCCTCCCTCCTTCTTAGAACATTTTCTTTTGACCTATAGGATGCCTCTGGCTAACTTTTCTCCCGTCTCCATCTTTCTCAGTCTCCCTTGCTGGTGCCTCCTCATTTGCTCAACAACCAAGTTTTGTGCCCTGGGGCTCGGTTCCGGGCCGCCTCCGTCTATGTTCTTTCCTTGGGTGACTCCTATGTGCATGACTTTACGGGCCTTCCAGACGCCAGGGACTTTCAAACCTGTGCCTCCAGACCTGCTCCTCTCCATCTGCCTGCTGATATCACCTCTTGGATGTCCCATAAGCAGCTCAGACCTTTCCACGGCCCAGATGCCGCTCTGCTTCTACTCTTTCCCCCAGAGTGCTTTCCCTCTATTCTCTAGCTCAGTAAAGCCAACCTTGTTTACCTAGTTGCACATGCCAGTTCCTTGAATTCTCTTTCTCTCACCTCCCAGTCTAGTAACTGTCTGTGATGACTGCACTTCCGAACCTTTGGGAATCTATCCGCCTGGTCTAAGCTCCCATCTCCTGTGGACTACAAGAGTGACCTCCTATCTTGCTTGTTTCTCCTCTACAATGCATTATGACTACGTGGTCTTTTAAAAACGTACATTAGACCATGTTGTTCTGGTTGAAACGTTCCAGGTTTCCCATCACCTTACAAAAGAATTCCCCCTCTTTACTCGGCTTCCCAAGGCCCTCTGTGGCCCCGCCTGCTTCTCTGGGACCTTCCCGGGCCTCTCTCCCCTTCACCCGCCGCCTTGCTCTAGGCTTTCTTCATTTCCTCAAACAAGTCAAGGTCGTTTCTCCCTTGGAGACAACAGGACGGGGCCCTGTGCAGCGCCCCAATCTCCCCGCCAGCTCCTTCCAGTTGGGCCGCCTTCTTCTGTTTGCTGCTTGTTTGCTTTCAGGGAAATCCCCACCCGCTTTTCTGGAACCACATTTCCCAGCTGCCTTGACAATGGCTCTTGGAGGATTTGGCCAAGGAGATGCTGGAAGGGAAAAAGTACAATTTCTTTTGTGCTGTCTGTTTCTCTTTCCTTTTTCTCCTGCCCTTTCTTTCTCCTTTTTCCACCCCCTCCGCACCTCCGCTCATGGGGACATTTTCCAGCTGGGTTGAGGTGCTGCGCCTCTGCGGTGGTTCAGCATCTCCTTCAAAACCGCAAATCCTGCCGAGGAGGCCTGCGCATGCCTGCAGCTCCTGCCCAGGTCGTCCGTGTGGTCCGGCATTTGGGCCCCAGGAACGCTCCCTCCTTCTGGTGGTGGCTCCTCGGTTCCTAATATCTGTTGCTCTGTTGGATTCTCAATCCTTCCTCCGCCAGTGCAGCCACTTCACTGTGTTAAGGTTGTTTGTTTGAAATACCTAGAGTAGTTTGTACTCTCCTCTCAACACAAAGAGCTCTCGACCCTGAAGGTCATCCGCTGGACAGCCCTCCCTCAGCACCCTCTCGAGATGCACCCATTCGAGTCACGCTCATTGCTACACATGGCGGGGTTTTTTCTTTACTTCTGTGGTGGCTTGATACTGTTCTATCACTGTATTCCTAGAGCCTAGAATAGTATTAATTCAATATTTATTGAATTAATGAATAAGAAGAATGGACTAAGATTTGGCTAAACTGAACATTGGGGAGGTGATGTAAATGAAGTGAATGATAATCGGGCTTCTAAATACAAACTCCAGGAAAGAGAAAAGAAAGGAGAGAAATTAGGCAAAAAAAAAAAAAAAAAAAAGGGAAAATATCACCCTTTGGGAAGAAGGACGATTAGTGGGGAAAAGGAGATGTATTTATTTAATATCTACTAATGTGCCATTTCCTTATATACATTATTTCATTCTGTTCCCACATCCGTGCTGTCAGGCAGACATTCTCTCCATGTTACTGACGGAGAAACTGTGTATCTGAGGAGTTATCTCACTTAGACAAGATCACGTGGCTGTAAAATGTACAACAGGATTCCAGCCTACGGCATCCATCTGCCCCATTAGGGCCACACCACGAAAGTATATCACAGCCTCAACCCAGGCCTTCCCTACTTTTATTTAAAATGCTGAAATTTTATATGAAAATAGATAAGCTACTATTTCTGAAGCACTTATTTTATCCTGTTAAACCAATGGCCATCCCCAGAGACAGAACTTGAGAGACTTTTTTCAAATTCATTCCTGGTATTTCTTGCCATTTCTACTCCCTTTCTCTCCTCCCAAATAAATGGAAAGATAGACCGTGATCTGCAGAACTAAGTAAATAACAATACTGCCATCAGCTCAATGAAGTGGGCCTTTGGTGTTTTCTTCCAGGCTGACCTCAGAATGAGCCTGTTTTAGTGATTTAGTTTGCAGTACGGAAGGGGCTTAGGGGAGAGGCCCACCCCATATATCAGCAGCATCCCCTTTAGCATGAAGTTGTTACTCAGGTATGTGCTACATATGGCATCAATAGAGAAAGATGGCTGAGTTCTCTGCAAATTCGCCAGGACTTTATTTGTGCCATCACCTCTGTTTTGTCAAATTTCACTGAAGAGCTCCATTATCATCTCAAGGGGGACAAGTGAATTCTCAATTCTTTCCATTTCCTACAATATGCGAAGGTCTGGAAATGGTGGGTGATGTTATAATATGCAGTTTATAGGGAAACTGAGGAAAAGAATCCCAAATGGTAGATGGAATAGTTTTTTCCTAATGCTCATTTCCCTTGTTTGGTTGATTCAAGTCAGGCCATTAACATGACTTTGACATTGCTTTTCCCCCCGATTTGTACTTAAGACATTTCCCCATCCCCAAACATCATGCTCTCAGAACACTGAAAACTTATAACAAACAAACAAATCATGGAAATTAAATAGCAATAAAACTGTTGTTGGCTTCATATAAAAAATATTATCCAGTATTTAAATGGCTATTATTTCCAGAAACTTGGCAATTGTAACTATACAAATGATGAAATTGATTCCAGTCACAGTCCATCTTTGTTTGGAAAGGAAATACCAGTAGTATTTGAAAAATGGATTGTTAAAGACCTTGGTTTGCTGAAGGTGGCTCATATGTTCTATTTGCTAACACAGCATCTTGTTGGGGGAAAAAAGATACGTGCAACTTTTTCCTACCCCAGATTATTTTCACTACAGATCTTTAGAGCAGGAAATAAAAAACAGCTAATGGTTCATGGGGCATGTGGAATTAGTTTAAGCAAAACCAAGCCCTGGTCCTGCTGACCGCCTCCTCTTTCCTGTGCTGTTTTGTCTATGCCGGCCTTAGAATATGTCAACAAATCTCTTTTAAGCTCAGATGGGAAGAAAAGATGGTGATTCTCTCTTTCTGTAAAGGAGTAATTCACAACAGATGTGCTTTTTTAGAAAGGTACAAGTTTGTCTTGTACAATACTTGTAAAGAAAAATAGCCTCCGGATTTCACAAAGTAATCCTGACTTGGTTCTGGAGAAGTCACATAGAGCATTGTTTTTACAATATTAATATGATTCTTTTCTCACACAATTTGATTATAACTCAAAGATTAGTTTTTTGGGAAGAGCCAAGTTTGAATATCTGAAACAATGTAGAGAAGAAATACCATATGTGACTTGATGGCTTTTTGACAGGGACCTGCAAGGAGCCCAATTTCAGGCAGGAGACACGGGTTAAAGTCCCAGGAATGCTTTTCAACTAGTAATGAGACCTTAACTTCTCAAAGCCTCAGGTTCCTTATCTGTAAAGCAGGGGACCACCTGCCCTTGCCATCCAAGTGGTAGGATAACTTTAAGATGCTTTATAAGCCATAAACTTTATCCTTTACAAAGGTAAATGATTGTTTTCATAACAAAATCTATTCAAGAAAGAAATCTTCAAGGGTTCCACAGCTTTGTGTGTATGACTTTGTATACATAAGAAAGAGAATCTTTCATTGATTAAAAACTGCATTAGTAAGTAAATTAGTAACAAAGCTTGTGCTACTGGGAGATTAAATATTAAATTCTGGCCCGGATTCAGCCATGAAGTTTGTTGAAGAACAAATCACTGATTCTACCTTTATCAGCACGGACTAAATCACATGATAGAAGGTGTGCGCCTCGCATGAGTTGACTAGCTTTGGGCTATGGAGAATGTACAATTTTCAGCAGGAAGAAATATTGTAAACAGATGCATCTCCTTATTTTCAGCTCCCATATCTCAGATGAGCACAGATACAGCTGGAGAGACCCAGGGAGAGGGAGCATGGGTTGGGGCAGAAATTTGAGTTAGGACATTAGGTGACTGGTCTCGGGTTTGCTCACGCAGGAAATGAGAAGAATACTTGTCACCCTCCTGTAATTTTTGTAAGGATCATGTAAGATGATACATAGAAAATAATCTGTGCTCGCATTAGGTGACAAAGAAGTTATACCAATGTAAGAGTCTTGAAATATATTCTAAATAAGAAGGGAGCAATTTGTCATTTTCATTAAATTTCATAAAATTTAGCATTTGTAAGTTTTATAGTATTTCCTTTTTTTAGTCTGCTCAAATTGTTAATAATATTAGTGGCTAACATGTATTGAGCATTTCCTATGTTCCTGGCATTTGTGGTAAATGCTTTTAATGGATTAAACTCATTTAATTGTATAACTATCACAAAGGTAGGTTCCATTATTTCCCCCGTTTTACAGATGAAGGTAAGTAAATTGCTAAAAAAATCACATGTGAAAGGATCGGAGCCAGGTTTAGCAATAGAGCCAGTCAGTCAGAAACCTAGTCATCTTCTAGGTAAGATAGTCTAGAATAACTGAGCGCCCTTAGCCTTCTCTGGATATTCAGTTGTCTTCTCTTTCAGTTCTGCATTTGAATGCCAACCACTTAAACACACATTTGACAATGAAACACATTATTTCAGAAGAGGTTTCTTAAAACACAAATATGTACTCATAACATTTTTATTATAAGTAGAAATAAAAGAAAACTAGTCTGTTATTTGGATTCAGAAACAAGCTGGGTGCTTCTGTGCCCTATGATCACTCAGGTTTCAACTACAGAACCCAAGGAAGGGGCAGGAGAAATCCAACCCGTCAGCAGTGTCCTTACGTAAGCTTTCAAATGACTTGAGGGTCAGAGGCTTTTCCAAAACCCTTATTATCTTTTCTGTAAAATGGCTGATTTGTAAACAGAAGGGATTTTAGGGCACACTTTATTTAAACCTTTTTTCCAGAGTCTAAGGCAGGTGGGGCTCTGTCCTAGGCCACCATAATTCTGCAATGTGCTTTCACATTTTCAAAACCTTTCCACAAGCTCTTTTGACTTCACAGAAACCTGTGAGGCCTACAGATTCTTTTCTCAGCGCTGATATTGTACCGTCCTGGTTGAAAGTATACCCTGTCACTTCTTTTCCTCTCTGGTTCCTTGGGAGCAGCAGCCTCCCAGCTTCTGCTGTGGTTCCTGTGGAGGTGAGCCTGGAGCCAGGCCTGCCGGCCCCTTCGCGTGGGAGTCCCTCTGAAAGCACAACTTCTCTTGGGGCAAAATGGCCTGAGATCACGAACTGTAAAGCCACTCTCTGGAATGTGCCCTTCTTGCCTGCTGGCAAGGAGATTAAGCCAAAGGTTTTGATATTGATATATAGCCCTAATATTTCAGAGTTTTTAAGTACTAGAAGGAGTTATAAGATGTTACCTGAAATAATTTGAAAGAGGGAGATTTGGTGAAATTCGACTCCTAGGAACTCTCCCTCCCAAGATACATCTGCATCCCTGGGTGTTTTTTGTAAGTTTCATTCACATTTATATTTAATGGAAATTAAATATTTTATATGCAGCCCTTTACAAATAATAGTTTTACTGAATTAGACGTTAACCTAGTTCGGGAGGGTGTTTTGGTTTTCCCTTGGCTTTAGGTCAGTTTTGGTTTTGATCCAAGGAGTCTTTCGGTGCCTTCCTCGTCTTCACCGCGCAGCTCCCTGGAATGTCTTCTCCTCAAGTTTCCCTCTCCTCTTCCCTCCCCTTCTCTTCCTTCCCTCCGTCTACTCTTTTTTCTCTCCCTTCCTCTTCTTTTCATTTTTTCCTTCTTGGCTCTCATAACAACTTAGGAGTGCCAGCTGCCATTTTAAAACGCCTACTGCTTATGCTGCCCAGCCTAGGGGACATTGCTTTTCAATTTTTTTTTACTTTACAACCACCTTTAAAGTTACGTGCAAAATGTGTAACATTAAATTAATAGGGCAAGGCACAACTAAATGTGATTAAAAATTGCACTGTAGAAAATGACTACTGAAAATCATAGGGGCTACCTTGCAACAGAGGAAGCAAAAAATTAAGACTAGGTAGATGCTCATTCTGCAGAAAAACGTGTGCAGAATCAGCAGAAGGGAGGAAAAATCTTCTCAATGTACTCTTACAAAGAACCTACCATCATTTTCCAAAATGTAATTGACAAGTTAACACTAAGTCTTCTGGGGGCAAAATTAAACGTGCTAAAAGGTTTCATATATTTGGGAGTTCTCTGTAATATTTCAAAATTTTGTTTTTAGCATAAGGAAAAATAGATAAAAATAATCTGAATTCTTTCAATAAGGAATCGTATCCATACTTTTATTACTACTACTGCTACTATTAGTGATACTTATAGACATTATATACCAGGCATTGTCCTGAGCTCTCCACGTCTTATCCTATTTAGTCTCCTTTATAGGCCTAAAATGCAGATGTTCTTGAGTGCTTTTACTTTTTAAAAGAAAATATATACTGTCTTAAATGATGTCCATCTGTCCTTTTAACCTTGAATATATCTCGGAATCCTTTAATGTCTCAATGGGGGATTCCTATTTTTAAGGAAAAGAGCCAGGCACTAAGTAACCTTATTAAGATTGGGTATAATGAGAACCAAGTAAGACACTAAGGTAAGATTCAGTAGTCAGAGGTCTCTGAGTTGCCAAGCTACTCTCTAGAGAATTCCAGTATTCTGGATCTTGGGCTGAAACATAGCCTTCTACATCTGAAAAAGAAGGAATATTGGCTCAGAGAAAACATTCCATCACTTTGTGTGGCTTTATTGAATCTATACTTTATATCTAATATATTTTCCAAAGGTTAGAAGTAAAGATGTGGAAGGAAGTCTGTTTTGCAGGGCATTTTACTGAATGAACAAGAAAGTTGTGTAGCAAAACCATATTTAGCATAAAAAATAAATCCCATAAAACATATTCCAACACAGTCATACACGTGCTAACACAAGAGCTGTACTCTTGACTATCAATCAACAGTTTTGTCTCAGAGCAAATTTCAATCTTATTTCTCAATTTTTGCTAGAGGGTACATAGGAAGACTTTAAAGGAAAAGCAAAATTATGAGGAAGATTATCTCTTTGGGCTGGCAATCTGTATGCTTCCTCCAGGAAATCATACATAAGGTAAACATATGTTCTGGTTTGCTGGGATTGTACCATTTTATGCTCATCCTGGCATGAGATTTAATAGCTGCCCCACTTGTAATTGTAAGACACTCTCTCACCTTAGAAACTGAAATAACATTAATTTTATGATTATATTTTGAGTGAACATTCTACATACCTGCTGATTGATACAGCACAGGTGTTCCCCAGGTTCATTTACTATGATATCAACAGGGCTGACAGTGATCACGTTGGCAGGGCCACTAAAAGCACCGTGGCTGTGGCAGGATGCAGCTGGATGAGGGACCCAGCCCTTCATACACATCCCCTGATACCCATCACTTTGGCTTCTTGTCCCCACTTGGAACAGAATCAGTGATTGGGGGCATTTGTCATTTTATTTGAAAGTCAATGAACAGAATTCTCCAAATATTTAAGGTACTCCTATTGATTCTTTAGGTCTTTAGATTTTCCCAAATATCTCAAAGCTGGGAAGTAGATACTTTTTCAGAAAAACTGAGTTAACTTTCTGCTGTGACATGTGGTAGTAAATAGGTGAATATGAAGGAATCACTGTATTTCAAATTTGCAGTTCTTGATGGTTTATGGACTATTTAAGATTTTAAAAAATTATACAGTCATTAGAAAAACTTGTACAGTATAAATCTCACATGTACTCAGATTTATAGCTATAGCTCTTTTTAATGGGTAATTTTTTTCTTACATCTTCAAAAGAAACCTTAATAATGCATTAAAAAAAATAAACAGTGTTACTACCAACCCTTTGGATGATTAACTACCCTATGATATTTCTTTCATTCAAACTGGGTTATAAAGGAAAGCAAAAATGACAATAAAAGAAATGTACCAATTTATTCTCTACTAATAAAGTATTGAACTTTAGTGAAAAAAGTATGAAATGTTGGAATGCAACACAGAGCAATTCCATTACCCAATGCAGTTTTGGGTCACATACTGTGTATAAAGAGCAATTACTTCATTGGTTGGAGACCACAATAGAGGAATATAGAATTTAATGAAAGAGATTTTAAAATGAAAATTTTATCCCAAAGCATTTGCTTTTTAACATTTTGCCAGGATTATAGACCATCTTATTTTGGTTTTTGGTGGCCCGGGGTGAGGGGCTGGGGCGTAGGGTGGGAGTGTAGAAGAAACAAAGACAATTAAGAATAGCAGATTTGTAAAACTCTCAGCCAATCATCAAACATCAGTAATTGTATTTTAAAATATCTACTGGAAACAGTCTTTGTAGATTCCTTAAATGACACATCTTCACTAGGGTCCTATGTTTATATTTTCACACTGCATTATTGACATGAAATCTGGTGGTTTTTAACACCTCTTTCACTTTCCACTGTTGAATCAAGTTCCGGATTTGATTTTCCGGCTGATCGTGGTTCCTACAAGATAAGTTTCTAGACATTTTCGAGTCTTCTCTTCTTGTTTACCTCACAGGGATTCTGGATAGGAACGGAAAGCATCCGGGGAGAACGGGAAGGTCATACGCTGTATTGTGGGGAGAACAGACTGGGGCGGAGTTGGCCTGTTGGAGTCGGAACCCAAGCTCTGTCATGTCTCCCTGGGCCTCCGTTTCCTCTTCCCTCGAGCGGAGAAAAATATCTACATTGTAGGATGGCTGTGATGATTGAATGAACAATGAAAAGCACTTTACAGTTGCTTAATAATTGTCTATTGATATTCTACTTTTTTTCTAAAAATAAGGTATAAAAATACAAAAATTCATTAACGAAAAACAGATAAACCATGTAAAAACATGTTCAGTGAGTGCCAGTTTACTTATTTCTTCTACCCATGTTCCTTTAATAATGTTGTTGGAGAAAATCAGGGAAATATTTTGATTATAAAAGGAAAACATATTAATTGCAAAGAATTTTAATATTCCAGGAAGATACGAAAAAGATAAACTTCCATTCCCTTTAATATTTGGACACATCCCCTTCATTTTTTTCCAGCCTACCCATTTGAAAAAGAATTTAGGGTTATGCTCTGTATCAGTCACATTTACTTCCTATTTTTTCCAGTTCTATCAGATCATAAGCATTTTCATTGTCATGAAATATACTCTTTAAAGAATATTTTTTATTTCATAATAGTCGACCAGTTGTATGCACCATAATTAATTCCATCCAACATATTAGTGGTTTTTCCCCTTAAGTTGTTATAAACAAACCTGCAATGAAAGTTTTTCCAGATGTTTATTGAATATATAATACACCAATCTTTCTTTCAGTGCTCATCATTCACAGTATAATTACTTAAGTATTTGGTACAATAAATGCCTTATCATGATTTCTCTTTTGTGAAAAGTTTCATGGCTATAGTCACTTATTCTACAAAACTTTAAAAACACTTAATCAAATTCTCTCCATTTTACTCCACTCCAAATACATTACTATTTGCTTGAAATTGCATTATGCAGGTAAGTCCAACTGAAAAAAGAATATATTTTAATATTCAGAGTCATAATGCAGAAACACAGTATTCTATTTTCTTAAGATAGATTCTATACATTTCTTGTTAAGGTTATGCCTAAATATTTTACATATTTTATTGCTACTGTGAAAGAAATATTTTTCACATTATAACATTGAACTGATATTATTCTCAATGAACTTCCCTTGTACAACCAGCATGCTTGGACTCCAGCTTGATTTATTCTGTATATAGAAAAATATTTGAAAAGCACTTCACTTAATAATAATAAATGAACTTAGCTGGTGCTTGAGAGAGAACACTGAGGGCCATGGAGATGATTAGGGCAGAACAACTTTGTAATTATGTAGGGAACTAGAAGCCACTGGTTATTCTAAAGTGTACAATTACATAGATGAAGTTAACGGATTTTGTTTTATTACTGGGGAGGGAAAAAAGACAAGAAATTACTGCACCCATGTCTGTAGTGACAGGTGAAGAGTGACTATTGAAGAGAGTGGGGACCCCAAGAGTACTTAGTTGTTCCATATACTTTAAGCCTTATGCATCTCATATACATCATTGTCTGACAATCATTTTTGGCTCAAGCAAGGTGAATAATGTAGACAGTTCTCCCATGGTAATTAAATTGAAAATAAGGGCTCATGACTGGTATCTAAAGATGATGTTATAAAACTGGCCTCCATGTCGTCAGTCTTACTGTACCCTGTTGTCCTTGGAGGCCGCACACACACCTGTCATTCACTTGTCCTCGATTTCAAAGGTGGCAGGATGCCAGTCCCAGCCAAGTGTTCACAGTGCAAAGTGCTTTCGACTCTTCTGAAATGAAAGTCAGTATGTAAATGTGCAACATGACAACATTATTATTCTAGCTTCCTGGCTGCTTTCAGCAAGCACTGACTGCCACATGAGGTCTCAAGTGTTCTGGCACAGTGTGCTAGCGTTCAAAAGAAGCTAAAGTAATGAAATTGGATCTACATTTCCATAGATATTCAAGCTGGCATGGAGGAATGGAGTCATGGAATCAGGGTTGGATGATCTCCACCAAACAGCCTAGGCAAGTGCCTGTGATGCCAGGCTACTAAGCAGAATTTTCAATCGTGAAAGGCCACCACTATTTCTTCCTCTGGGTCTAAAATTACAAAATGTGCACATTTCCCCCAGGCTCACACCACTCTCTGGGTGCTTTATGCTCAATCCTCACCCATTCCTTGGAGCATACCAGCTTTGCTTAAATCCAGCATGTTTTAAATATGAAGAACTAAGTACAAAGAGGGGGGAAAATGTCTTGTTAGAACCCTGACTAGAGCATATGCTACTGTATAAAGTATGTGACTATTATTCTTAAGAGGGGAACCAGGCTTACCGTGAATCTGATCTCCCTGAGGTATTACCTAGGAAGTGCCAATTAAAGGATTTCAGTTGACCTTGTCTTTTTTTTTTTCCCTCAGTTTTCATTGCTCACAGGTATTCTCATTCACACCCAGCATTCTCTGGTGTTGAACTATCTGGAGCCAAGACTAAATTCACGTCTATAGGTGGTAGGGGTCAAGAAACTAGGTGTGCTAAGTACTGAGTCATGGTGCATCCAGGGTCAGTGCAGATTCTGGATTTGGTCATTCCGAGACCTGACCTCTGTCTTACAGCTTTACACCTCCCCTCCCCCTGGCTGCTGCAATGTGTCTGTTCCTCGGGCAACAGCACCAGGATCTATGTCTTGTTCTTTGCAGTTACCTTTATACTGGTATGTGGCCATGATGCTGGGTACCCTTCCTCCTCCACCTCCCTTTGTATCCTGAAATTTTCATGGGCTTCAAGTATCCATTTATATATATGCAGATATGAAGTTTTTTTAAGTGTAAAAATATAAGACGGACAATTCAAAGAATTCATGCACTAAAGAATACCTTATACAGAATCTCTTTATTGTATTTTAGGACAGTGAAAAAAAGGGATTTATAAATAAAATCTATGCCATCCAGGAGGTATGTATCAGTGTCCAGAACATCCTAGATGAAGTGGCTTCCTTTGGCGAAAGGATAAAGAAGTGAGTGATGATGACGTGTGAACCCTGGCTTTCTGCGGGACACACTGTCCATTTGTTTCTTGGAGGGTGAAATGCTATTCTTTTTGGCAGGGGACACGCCTTCTGGGTGATTTATTGCTCAGTTTCATCATTATTTACTTTGTTTCTGCCAGTCTTGGGTTTTATGAAACTTCTGTCAATTTCCTTCCTGAAATTTAGAACATATTGGTTGGAAAGAAGTCATACTTGTAGCTTTGAAGAAATAACACAATCCTGAATTTTAGCACATTTTCAGAGTGAAAGACTTTGTTCTTAAATGGAATATGAAATTGTGGTAAGAAAAAAAATAAACCAAGATAAATGAGGATTTCAGGTAATCAAGACACACCTACTTTTATTATTGGTCAAGTATGTTTTCATCAAGTCATGCTAAATTTTAAGAAAATCATATTATATGTAGCAACCTGCAAAAACATTCTTTCAAATGTGTGTATTTAAATAGCTTTTATGAGATCATAATTATAGATGAAATAAACTAGTGCTTTGTCACTTAGAAAATGCATGGAATTTTTATAATTAGAAAAACCCTTTTTTTAAAATAAGGAAATACAGCTTCATTGAGATCTAATGTAAAATTAAGAAACTTTATTTTACATTACTTGTGTTTATTTCAAATAATTTTTACTAGTACACTTTTAAAAACAACTTAATTATAAAAACCATAAGGTAAATTTGCAATAACTGATTATTAGTAAAAAATATACTAAGGCCATATTACTAAACTATGTGAAATTGGTCTACATAATAATTGCTAAATGTCTGTTCAAGAAGAGGTACTGTATATCCGGATAAGCTTACATTTTCCTAGTATCATGTTTCTATTTATTATTATTCATAACCAAAAGTGCTCTGCGGACTTGCATCCTTGGGCATATACAGGATTTGAAAGGAGTAAATTATTTAAACTAAAGGTGTGAGTCATTCACTCAGTGCCTTTCATGTTTCAAAGTATAATTCATTTTGTATAATTTTTAATACATTTCCACATATGAATAGGTGCTGAGTTTCCACTTTCTTATATTGGAACGGCCTCCCTCTCACTCCAAATGTGCCTCTAAGTAACAACTCAGATTTCTGTAGACTGATTTCCATATCTTTTCTCTTTCCTTCTCCCTTTCCGTGTTATTTCCATCTCTAAGATCAGTCTCTTGTTCTCCAGTGTATCCACTGAAGCATAGTGTAAAGTCCTAAAAATTTCTCTATTGAGTATTGTTCTTTCTTTGAGGTACACTGTTTATACCTGAAGGAAGCTTCTCATTTATTCCATAAGACTCTGGGTCAGCTCTGAGGTCAGGCTAGTGAATGCCTAAAGGGAAGACGATTCTTTCTTAAGTCTGGGTGGTAGGAGACCTTAGAATAGATGCTTGGTTGAAAAACATGGCCAGTTGAAGGATATGACCAGAGACTATGGCCCAGCCATGGGGGAAACTGGGTTTTGTAAAACTTCTCGTACATAGAGACTGAGGAATAGGAACATGGTATAGGGTCCAGTGGGTCTTGTGGGAGCCGTCTTCTGTGACAGCAATCCTTCAAATACCAAAACAGAGAAATTCCCCTGGGGTCACGTGGGATAAGAGGCATCTATCCAGAAAGCAGATTCAGATGCATCTTTAAGTACAAGGGGAATAGCCTGTATAATTACCGTATCTTGTTACTAAATCATTATACCAGAACTTTCTTGAATCACATCTCTTTTTTGGGAGGAAGATCATATTCTAGATTAAGATTTCATAATGCCCTATGGAAATACAAAAGGGCTTTTTTTTTTTCTGATATTAGCTACACTGGAAAGATTCCTTGCCATTTTTCCTTCCACGAGGAGAAAGGAGAACACAGGGAGCCCTTCAGTGAGGCTGCCCAGAAGGAGGGTTTCTGAGTGAAGAGCCAGTGCCCCCCCATATGGAGCAGTGTGACGGATGGCTCTGAGCTCAGCCACAAGAAAGCAAGCAGACCCTCGGCCTTCTGTTCTCTCTACGAGCAGGCAGAAGCAAGGGGAGCACAGGTGTTAGGAAGCCAAGGAGGCCATGAACTCTACCTGGTGACAGTTACAGGGTGCTCACTCTGGCCATGGGAGGGAAAAGACAAAGATAGAAAAGCCCAAGAATACTGAAAATAAGACAATGAAATTGATTGAACTCTGGTTATTTTACTAGAAACAACAATTCAGGGAACATTTGACCTAGACACACAAAAAAACATGCCATATGCCACAAAGCTAAGGAATAATTCCAAAGTGTTGTGCCGAGGCACAGTATGGGAAGAAAATCTCTGAACAGTCATCCTTTATTGGATCAAAAACTGCCCTTGACAAACCCCACCCCAAGCGAATACAACATACATTACCAGGAAATTAGAAGAGAAAAAACCCCAAACATCATGTACGATTTCATATTTTCCTGAAGTGCCTTCTGCCTCACAAGAAATGCCATACTTAGATTCCTTGACGGCTCTAAAATGTCACATTGGTTCCATGTATACAAGTTACCGCAACTACCAGTCTTCCTTGATATATCAGCTGCCCCCTACTTAATAAAGGGAGGAAGTTGAAGCTTAGAGGTGGTTGACATATCTAAAGCTGCAGAACAGATCTAGGCTGACACAGGTCTGCTACCTTCTTTGCTTATTTCATTAAACTTGCTAAAGAATCACTCGACAGGATGTTAGTTCCTCTTTGGAGGCTGAACGAGGTGGCAATGGTTTACCTGATACCACTGGGGTATAGTTACCCGTGTGAAGTCTCCATGGTTCTGTTTTCTTTATAATTGTGTCACTCTCTCTTAGAAACTATGAGAGATTCACTGCAGAACTTCTATACAAAACGTCTCGTCTTAGTCTATGTTCCATTTCCCTGATTTCCCACATCATCATTTTTGTTTTTTCTGTCTTCATTTTTCCTCCTTTCCTTTTGTCCCACTACATTTCTTCCCATCTTCTTAGTACTGTCTTTTTTGTAACTTCCTCTACTTCTTTTCACCGACCCATTTTCTTTGTTCTGATGTTGTCTCAATCACTACTCAGTCTTGGAGCCTCCCTGACCTTTCTACATTATCCATCACCAGAGTGTGGGGACACAGCAGAGCCATCAGCCAGGCCCTGTTATAAGCCAACTCTTCCAGCTTACCTTCCCTTTTCATAGTCTGCCCAACAAATCTACCATGTGTCATGCTCTCCTTTGCCAGAAATAACAGGGAGACTAGTAGGCCATACTGAGTTTATTTCTTAAGTTATCTATGTATTTCTGGGAAGAAGAGCATGATGGCAGGTGAAGTTTTACAAGACGAAGTGCTCTGTTCCCGCTTCCCGACTTCTAGCTCCATTTGAAGCATAGGTGAAGTGGGAAGTGAGTATTCCTGTAAGGAATTCTAAAGGTCAGAGGATTTGCACAACAGTGTAAGATTTGGGTCTACAGACAAATGCTGTACATTTTATTTCCACTATGGGGAATTCAGTGTGAGAGTTGATAGAAGAAAGAATGGTAAGCCCAGGTGCATTCTCCTGTGTGAAAATTTGGGAGAAACCCAAGATTGCGTGCTAGCTTTAGAAATATGAAAACAAAGTTGTTTTGTTGTTTTACCATGTGGGGGGTCACCCAAGTAGTGCAATGACTTTAGACCCTGAAGTCACCTGGGACAATCTGGAGGGGTTGGTGGCAAGGCTATGTTCACGGAGCTGATCAAATTAGACCAACTTACATCCTCTGATAGCCCACTACAGCTGGATTCTATTCCAGAGAGAAATGCAGTCTTACTGGATAGATCCCCAGTCCAGATTTTGAATCAGAATCACATTTATACTTTAATCTTTGTTTGGAAAAGTACAAAGTGCTCAGATTTGCTGATGTGTTAATTTCTCATTCAGTACGTTCAACTGGACCGTCCCGTTCTTAAGCTGGCTGGCCATTGTAGCCCTCTGTGTGTTCACAGTCATCCTGTACTTCATTCCACTGAGATACATTGTCCTTGTCTGGGGTAAGTGAAACCTTTGTTTTTTTTAAACTGCCTTAGATGCTAAGAATGAACTATTTTTAAGGGATGAGTTATATGTCAGTAGTTTCCTGTATTTATAGTCATGAAGCTACTCCATGATGAAAAGAGACAGGCCAGTTAAAAATCACAACAGTATAAAGATTTAGGTCTACCTGCAAAATGCATTTTTCTTATCTGGCACCATAGGCTCCATCATACTATAAACATGTAGTTGTGCAGATTCTTCAAAGTGTAGCTTTGTCTAGATATCACTCTGATTTATTTTCACCACTTATACATAAACAGAGGCATTCTGATCCATATGGTGCATTTAGAACAATATGCTTTTGTGCTGTGTACTCTATCTTGTGAATGTCCATCAACATGGTACTATATATGGCTGCCTTGTTAAGAGGTCATCTTTAGGATGCAGGAAAAAAGGTGTTGGCACTGACAGGCTGCTTAGGAACAAGAAACCTTTATGCCTACTAAACAAGAATGCTTCTCCAAAAACCTACTTTAAAGGCAGTATTTTTGAGTCCTATTTTTAATGGTTATACTGCACACTTCCTATGCACCTAGACTCCATTTAGGTGGTGGTTTCAGCACTCTTTATAGTTTGGGTTTTTTTTTTTTTAATTCAACAAAATTCTTGGTTTCAAAAATTCAATTGTCAGTCTCCAAGATCAACTGACATATAAAACGACATTAATGATATATAAGGAAAACTGAGTAGAAGTATAATTCTCTACTTGCCCCTGGCCTGCATACACCTAAGATTACTAAATCTATACAAAAAGCAAAGAACCAAAATTAAGCATGTGCTTACACGGAAAGCAAAAACATTAAAGGAAATGTTCTTTTATTTTTTAAAGCTTTTAAAGAAATATGCTGGAATAAAGTAAGAAAGAATGTAATGTCTCCAAACCCTCCTGTATCAAGATTCTTATCTCCCTATTCTTTTTGGACTATCTTGTCATATCTTGAGTAAACCCTTTACCATCACTATCATTACCTTTGTATCTTGGGTAGGGAGTGGAGGATGGGGGGAATGAGTATTTTTATCCTTAATTTCTATACTTTAAGGAGACAGTTTCAACACAGTACTTTGACTACACAAGGGAAGAGGCATTTCCACCATGTTCTTGCTTCCCTATTATAGGTTCAAGCCCTCATCTTTCATTCCTTCCTCTGATATTTAAAACAGATGCTATTTTATTGAAGGAATTAGGGTAGGGCATTAGGTGTGGTAGTTTATTACCTCTAACCTACCTCAGGTCAGACCTGCCATCTCAGTAGTGATGGGTGGTGAACCTCTGGTTTTGATTCCCCAGGTTCTCAGAAACTGGCAGACATCTGGCTATGTAACCTAGGGTGGCCTCACTGGCTAGCTGTCTCAAATGTACTTTTTAGAGAATGTTTGGGCCTTTTGTTTCATCAAATGAAATAAAAAAAGAACAGTATTCCTATAGTGGTAGGTGATTGCTGAAATATTAACCTGAACTCTTAAGACGTGGGTGTCAGATGGGGAGATGGAGTAAAATCATGGCTGCAAGTTTTTTCTACTGAACATCCTGAAGAGCAAGATGCTCTAATTTATGGCCCAGTTTTTGCCAGTCTATTGATTTCATATATTTTTTTATGTGAATATGCTTGGTAATTTATTAAGTGTGATATAAATATAAAAGAGAAGACTTATCTAACTGAAATTCTTCACTGTACCATCGAATATGTAGATACTTCTGGTTTTGTACACTGACATTTTTGTCTCATTAATTCATTTGCTTGTATAACTCCAATTTCACCTGTATTTACCCCTCATTCAGTTTGTTCTTCAGGTACTGCATAGGATTAAGTGTAGAATAATTTAATATGGGTAAATGTGGCTCATCTTTAATGGTTCTTGGCCATTCTACTCTAAGAAGTGATTTAATTTGAGTCAATCAAAGCAGCATCTTTTGCAGGCATTAAATTTAAATTCTTTATTTAAAAGGAAAATTGGTTTTTGAAAATTTTAATGCCAGAGATGTAGAAACAGAAACTTGATCTTCTGATGAGAACTTAAGATCTCTTAGCAACTTTCAACTATGTTAGTATTATTAACTATAGTCAGTATACCAACCATACATTATCATGACTTATTTACTTTATAACTGGAAGTTTATATGTTTTGATCTTCTTCACCCATTTTGTCCAACCTGCCAACCCCTCATGTCTGGTAACGACCAGTCTATGTCTATGAGCTTGTTTTTATTTATAGATTCCACATATAAGTGAGATCACAGTATCCATCTCTCTAACTTATTTTACTTAGCATAACTACCCCAAAGACCATCTACATTATTGTAAATGGCAAGATTTCCCTGTTTTTTTATGGCTAATATTCCAGTGTGTGTGTATATATATATATAAACATTTTCTTTATTAATTTGTTAGTGGACACTTAGGTTGTTTCCACATCTTGGCTATTATAAAGGGTGCTTCAATCAACATTGGGTGTGCATATATCTTTTCAAGTTAGTGTTTTCATTTTCTTGAGATAAATACCCAGAAGTTGAATTACAGGGTGATATGGTATTTCTATTTTTGAGAACCCTCCATGCTGTTTTCCATTCTACACCAATTCACATTCCCACCAACAGTGCATGAGGATTTTTTTTCTCCACATCCTCATTAACAGATGTTATTTCTTGTATTTTTATGATAGCCATTCTACCAGGTGTGAGGTAATACATCACTGTAGTTTTGATTTGCATTTCCCCAATTATTAGTGATGTTGAGTATCTTTTCAGGTATCTGTTGGCTAACTGTCTTCTTTGGAGAAATTTTTTTAGATCCTCTGCCCATTATTTAATTGGTTGCTTATTTTTTTTTTAACTATTGAGTCACAAGTTATTTATGTATTTTCCATATTATGAGATCTTTTCTCCGATTCAGTAGGTTGCCTCTTCACTTTGTTGATGGTTTTGTTTGATGAGCAGAAGCTTTTGTGTGATGTAGTCCTACTTGTTTATTTTTACTTTTGTTGCATCTGCTTTTGGTGTCAAATCCAAAAAATCACCAACACTAATGTCAAGTTGCTTACTGGCTATATTTTCTTCTAGGAGTTTTATGGTTTTAGGTCTTATATTCAGATCTCTAATCCATTTTGAGTTAATTTTTATGTATGGTATAAAATATGGTCCAATTTTCCAACACCATTTATTGAAGAGACTATCCTTTCCCCATATATTCTTGGCTCAGTTGTGGTAAATTAAGTGGCCATATCAATGGGTTTATTTCTGGGTTCTCTATTCTGTTCCATTGGTCTATGTCTGATTTTATGCTAGTATCATACTGTTTGATCACTATAGCTTTGTAATATAGTTTGAAATCAGGGAGCATGATACCTTCAGCTTTGTTCTTCTTTCTTAGGATTGCTTTGGCTATTCACGGTTTTTTGTGTTTCCACACAAATTTTAGGATTATTTGTTCTATTTCTGTGAAGGATGCCATTTAAATTTTTATAGGGATTGAATTGACTCTGTAGATTGCTTTGGTTAGCATAGACATTTTAACAGTATTTTTCCAATCCATGAACAAGGAATATCTTTCCCTTTATTTGTAACATCTTCAATTTTTTTAACATCTTATAGTTTTCAGTGTACAGATCTTTCAAGTACTTCATTATACTTATTCCTCCATATTTTATTCTTTTTGATGAAATAAATGGAATTTTAAAATTATTTTTCTAATAGTTCATTATTAGTATAGAGAAATGCATCATATTTTTATATTGATTGCATAACCTTGTAAGTTTGCAAATTGACCACCCATACACAGAGGGCATGGACAGACCAAAGAAAGAGGCCAACCACTCCAGGTTGGTAGGTGGCAGTTTTAATAAACAAGGGAACTTCTTTACAGGGCTTATGTTGGGTGACCTCAAGGAAAATAGATCTCAGCACCCACCCACGAGAATCTTAAAAGTTTATATAGAGGTCTTACCTGGGTTCAGTCACATATACAGTCCAGAGGTTCTCAACACCTTTCTCTCTCAAGGCTATGTTCTTGGAACGGCACCCCTATGGGAATAGTGGGCAGAACTTACATTCCAAGGACAGGAGAGGGAGAGCTTTTGATTGCCTGAGTCTAGCTCAAGGATCACATTCTCTCAATTACCTTTCCAACCACCCTGAAACTTTAAAGAATTCATTTATTAGTGAAGTCTTAAAAGGTTTCTGTATGTAATATGTCCTCTGCAAATATTGACAGGTTTCCTTTTTTCTTTCCAATGTGGATGCCTTTTTTTTTCTCCCTTGTCTAATTGATCTGGCTAGGACTTCCAATACTAAGTAGAAGTGGTGAGAGTTGGCATCCTTGTCTTGTTTCTGACCTTAGAGAAAAAAATTTCTGCTTTTATTGTTGCATATATTAGCTGTGGGCTTGTCATATATGGCCTTTATTATGTCAAAGCATGTTCCCTCTCTACCAACATCAATGGAAGTTGAATTTTGTTAAATGCTTTTTTTGTGTCCTGCTAAGATTAGTATGCGATTTTTAGCTTTCATTTTATTAATGGAGTATATCATGACAGATTTGCAGATGTTTTAACACCCTTGCATCCCTGAAATAAGCCCAAATTGATCATGGTCTATGAGTGTTTTAAAGTATTAATGAGTTTGGTATAATAGTACTATTTTGTTGAGGATTTTTGTATCTGTGTTCATTATGGATATTGGCCTGGGATTTTCCTGTGTTGTATTTGTCTGCTTTTGGTACTGGAGTAATGCTGGCCTTGTAGAATGAATTTAGAAGTGTTTCCTCCTTTTATATTTTTTGGAAGAGTGAGAAGGGTTTGAATACTTGGTAGAATTCACCAGCGAAGCCATCTGGTTCTGGACTTTTGTTTGTTGGGAGGTTTTTGACTACTGATTCAATCTCCTTACTAGTAATCAGTGTATTCAGATTTTCTCTTTATGATTCTGTCTTGAAAGATTGTATGTTTCTAGGAATTTACCCATTTCTTCTAGGTTATCCAATTTGTTGGCATATAATTCATAGTAGTTCTCTTATGTATTTTTGTAGATCCTTTGTATTTCAGCAGCATACAGCTGTACTGTTTTCCTCTTTCATTTCTGATTTTGGGCATTCCCTTTTTCTTCTTGCTGTGTCTAGCCAAAGGTTTGTCATTTTGTACACCTTTTCAAAGAACCAGCTCGTTGATCTTTTCTATTGTCTTTTTAGTCTCTAGTTCACTTATTTCCACTCTAACCTTTGTTACTACCAACTTTGGGCTTTTTCTTTTTCTACTTCCTTGAGGTGTAAAGTTAGGTTGTTTAAGATTTTTCTTGTTTACTGAGGAAGGCATTTATCACTATGAATTACTTCTTAGAACTGCTTTTGTTTCATCCCATAAATTTTGGTATGTTGTATTTCCATTTTCATTTGTCTCAAGGTATTTTTACTTATCTTTTAATTTCTTTGTTGACCCACTGGTTTCATAGCATGTTGTTTAGCATCCACATGTTTGTGAATTTTCCAGTTTTCTTCTTTTATTTCTAGTTTAATACCATTATAGTTGGAAGAGAGGCTTGGTATGATTTCAGTCTTCCTAAATTTATTAGGAGTTATTTTGTGGCCTAACATGATCTATCCTGGAATATGTTCCATATGTTAATAGAGAAGAATGTTTATTCTGTTGCTTTTGGATGCGTTTATTTCAGCTTGAAGAAGTTCCTTTAACATTCCTTGTAAGCCAGGTTTATTGTTGATGAACTCCTTCAGTTTTTGCTTGCCTGGAAAACTCTCTCTCCTTCAATTCTGAATGATAACTTTGCCAGATAAAGAGTACTCTTATTTGGAAGTTTTTTTCTGTCAGCACTTTAAAATACTTTGTGCCATACTCTCTTTGGGCCTATAAAATTTCTGCTGAAAAATAGGATCATAATATGCAGGTTTCCTTGTACATAGGAGTTTTTCTCTTGCTGTTTTTAAGATTCTTTCCTTTAACTTTTGAAATTTAAATTATAATGTGTCACAGTACAGGTCTCTTTAGGTCCCTCTTACTCTGGGTTTCCTGGATTTAGATGTCTCTTTCCTTCTCTAGGTTAGTGAATTTTTCAGCCAGTATTTCTCTCTGTAAAGACAGACAATTCAGCCCTTAGATGTATGTTTAATTAGAAGCCTGCCCCTCAAGCTGCAGCTATGATCATAAGCTTACTGGCCTCTTTCATCAGAAAACTGAGTTATTGGGTCTTTTGCTTCTTGCTGTGCCTTGAGGGTGATATCACTTTAAGAACTTTCTCCATTGGGTACAGTCCAGTGGGATCTGTGAACATAAGCCCAGATGGCCACTAGAGCCAGGTGGTACAGCAGTGTCCCTGGTAGCAGTTGCAAAAATTGTGGCACCAGACAAGGATATAAGCTCCTTTCTGGGAAATACTGGCAAGATGTAGCAAGGCAGAGGGAGAGTACAAGGACTGTGTCCACTTGCCTTTGTTCCCTGACAGAACCTTCATAGGCTCCTATAACTATGGCAGACCAGAAGCCTGACCCTCAGGCCAAAGCTCCTGGATGAGGAAACAGTCTTTTTTCTTGGAAAGCCTAAGGGTATTTTGCAGTGGACCAAGAACATCCTCTCCAACTGTCACAGCCCACAGGACTCAGGAACACAAGCACCCCTGGCCTCCAGAGCCAAGTGTCCAAGGAGTGTCTTCCAGGTGGCAGCCACAAAAGCCAGGGCACCAGACATGTATAAAAGCTCCCCTCCGGGAGATACTCGCACTCTGAAGTACGGCAGAGGCAGAGTATGAAGACAGTGCTTGCCTGCTTAAGCAAGGTAGATGGAGATTGTGAAAATGTTGCTTGCTAGCCTCTGTGGCCAGAGTATTCCTGCCTCTCTGAACAATGCTTTAGCAAATGAATCTTTCACATAAAGTCTGGGTACTTTCAAACAGCTGCTTCTGCACTGGGTCCAGGAGTAATTGTGTCTGGGTACATACACTTTAATAGTCATTTCTCAGTTCATTACAGTTCTTTGGGTCCCATGGATGCAAGCCAGATGGTTTTCAAAGCCAGATGTTTTAGAGGGTCATCTCCCAGGTGCAGGTCTTAAGGTTCAAGTGATCAATGGGTAAAAACCGTTCATTCCTCAGGGAGAAGCTTGCTCCAGGTTTGTGAGTTCCCTTCTGATTGCTGGCCACCGAGTCAGGGGTGGGGAATTTAAGGCAAGATTGTATGTCAGCTTCTCCTACCTGCTTCAGTGTGGCCTTTTTTGCATTTGCCCAATGTGAAGGAGTTGCACTGCTAAGTGTTCAGATCTTTTTCAGAGAAAATTGTTCCATATGTAGCTGCAGATTGGGTGTACCCATAGGAGAAGGTTAGTTCAGGATCTTCCTCTGTTTCCACCTTGAACCACCTCCTAGAAGTAAAATCAGACATATATAAAATTTGCCCTTGAAGAAAGACTGTGGAGTGTGACAGAGGGAGAGTGTGAAGATGGTGCCAACTGACTAGAGTGAGGCAGAGAGTAGAGATGGTACCTGCCAGGAAAGGAAAAAGCCAGCATCTTCCAGCTGGAACAAGGTGGAGGAAGAGCACCTCAGCAGGCCCCCAAATGTGTGTTAAGTCAAAAGCCTGACACTCAGGCCAATGCTTCAAGCTAAGCAATTAAGCTGTTCCCACATAAAGTCCAGCCACCTGTCAATCAGCCAATTCCACACTGGAATCTGGGGCAGGTGAGTCTGAGCACATGAGCCATTTCTAAGGTCACTGTACCCTTGTGGGTCTCTTGAATGCAAGTCCTATTGGTTTTCAAAGCTATGTGCTTTGGGGGCTTGTATCTCAGGTGCAGGATGTAAAAGTTGGGGGTCCCTGATGTGGGGTTTAAACAATTCACTACTTGGAGAAGTTTGGGGCTTTGAGTTCCTTTTGAACTGTGGTTTGCTGTGCTGCAAGTGGGGTTTATGGCCAGACTGTAACCCATCCTCTACTACCTTCTTCAATGTGAGCCTTCCCCTCTTGTTTGCCCAATATGTGGGAGGAGGTGAGTTTAGGATACTCTAATATTGCCATCTTCAAAGCTGTTTATGTTTTGAACAAGCTGGTGGTAATCCCTTTCTCATTTCAGGTTATTGTGAGGAAAAATTCAGTGATGTGTCTTCCAAACATTTAGCTTGCTAACAGCAACACCTCCCCCAACTAAAAAAAAGGTGTATCTTTTGAAAAAGGGAAAACCAGTTAGATTTCTTGCCTTAAAAACAATCCCAATCCAAAAATGTAGGCAGACAAGTTTCATCAGAGATGAACACTACATAAAGACAGCTAAGCACACTGGAGGGGTGCATATTCTTGCCAGGTGCCTTTTTTTCCCCCAAATAAAAAGCCTTTCCTGCTGGGAAAAAGTGACTGAGGTACAAAGAGAAAAACAGAGCAGCCACTGAGTTGGGAAGAGGAAAGAAGGGGGAGACCAAGGAAAGGGAGAAAAGAAGGAAGGAAAGCTGAGGAAGGGAGAAAACTGGATTTACTGGTTCATGCAGTCAAGGCTGAAGGGCAGCTAGGTCTAGCTCTTCAAATCAGTACAACACTTTTGACAGAAATGTGTTTTCTGTAACTCCAAAGTTGGGAGATTTCAATAATGTTTGATCTATCACTTTTTCAGGCATCAATAAATTTACAAAAAAGCTTCGGAGTCCATATGCAATTGATAACAACGAACTACTTGACTTCCTTTCCAGAGTCCATTCAGATGTACAAGTGGTATGTAGGGCTCATTATTATTACTATTATTTTAATGTAGTATGGCTCTGGGTTTTACGTTTTATATCCTTTTAAGTTCAAAGGCTTTAGAAGAGTCAGATGAAGTTAACAAAACTTGTGGCAGATTTTGCTATTCAAGAATTTGGCCAATTTTTGACTGTTATCCAAGAAGAACTTACAGAGGGAAATGGAGAATGAGAGGAGGTTGCATAAAGAACCCATCAGGGCTGTTAGGGACAATTTTCTTCCAAGGATGATTCTGCAGGAGATTTTGAAAGGAAGTCATTATTAACTGAAGGGAGGAAATAGCAGTATTAGATGAAGGCAAAGTGTGCTAGTGGACATTTGAGAGAATATACTTCTTTGCATAATTTACACTGAGTTTTAAAGATGCATATTTTGGAGATCAGTGGAAGCGGGGGTTGACTGCTTTTTGAGGACTGGGGCATACCTCATTCCTTTGAAATCCTTTGAGGTAAATTAATGCCCATTAATCATCATCTATTTAAGAGTAAAATGAGAAATATTTTTTATCAAAATATCTGGAAGTTGGGTTGTAATAATACCTTTTTCCTTTGTTATCAGTTGCGTTTTTTATTTGCTTTCAGACATGACAGTGGGCTGGATGGAGATTAAGCCTATATTAAACAAACAATAAATGGTAAAGAATGATTATCTAGCCCAAACGGATGGAGATGGTTTTGCTTTTAACGTAATGTGTTGTGTGGACAGTGATGACCCAAGACTCTCATGCAGGTTCTAGCAGGATTTCCCTTCTGACTCTTGATCTATCATTCTATTGTTTTCTAAATCCCAGTTGCAGATTTCATAGTTTCCAGAGTGAGCAATTTTTTTTTCCCCATAAGCACAGTCTCTCATTCCTTTGCTTTTCCTTCGTCAGAAAGTGGCCACCTGACCAGTCGTTCTCTGAACTGTTTAAACAGGTGCAATACCAAGAACTGAAACCAGATCCTTCTCACAGCCCATGTAAAAGGAAGAAAAACAATCTTGGCTAGCTAGCTCCCAGCACTGAGGAGACCAGCATCTGTTTGGGAAGATAAAAGAAAAAGCCTTCAGTCTCAGCAGCATTTCCTTTCTTCCTGCTTTTTATTTATTTTGCCTTTTTATCATGATCGAGAGAATTTGTAAATAGTGTACAAAGGCATATGTCTTTGAAAACATATTTCCATTGTACAGAATCAATTTGATAAAGGTTTTGCTACTGCTGCATGAAAGCCTGGTTAGCAGTGGATAATAATAAAACACATTGGAACAAATGTAAGAATGGTAACATTGGGAGATACACAGGTCTTTAGTTATAAGTGGAGGAACCAGAATATTAGATTAAATGCTTAGCTAGGCTATGATGAAATCTACATAAAGTATAAATGTCAATTTGATTTTAAGGTTTTTTTTTAATGTGACTATTTTTTATCTGAAAAGTAATCCATTACATTTTTCTATGTTTTATACATTTCAAAAGGGAGTGGGGGGGGATTGCAAAATCTAAGAGAACAGATGCATTTCAGTTTAACATGAATTTTGACTGCAGATCCTGACCTTCATTCCTGTGCAAATTATTTAGATATGCTAGGCTGACTTTAATTTAAACAATGAAAGTATATTTACCCCCTGAAGAGAAACTTCCACACTCTTGAAATCCTACAAAGAGAACTTCCAAAGCTTCTATCATTCCATCTAAACCTTAAAATCTCTACAGGACTGCATACAAATACTGCCAGGTTTATAAATGATTGCTTATCTGAATTTTTATACTTACCACTACTTTAATTTGTACCAAGTCTGCAAATCAGCAACCCAGTTCAATTGTCAAAAAAAAAAACATGCAAACTAAATCCATACTGATTTTTGTGTCAGATCATAGTTATGTGCATCTAAAAATATTTAATACTCAAGTGTTCTCACATAAAGTTATCTGCTTTCTCACTAGACTACTGAAATGCTTTAGTGCATACTATGATTTTTGCTCTCAGTGTGAATTTTAATGTAGACTAAGTGATATGCCAGTGTTTCATTACATTCATGTATAGAAAATAATTATTCTTGATGATACGAATGCATGAAAACAACCTATTTTGTAAAATACACTGCTTATGGGGAGAGGAGTTTGCCTTTAAGAAAATGTTCTGCTACTTACCCTAGAATCTATACTCAAAAATTGTATTCCCAAGACTCCTACAGTAGTTTTTGTACTTAACTCTCTGGAAAATCAAGGGAGTATACCTCTGGAGACAGAAATAATTTGGTGAGAATGTCTTACTTCCCTGACATGGTAGGAGATTACGCTTGGTTTGAAACTGCTGCAATGTTGTGCACTATTTTATTAATAATAGCCTGGAACAGGTGAAGGTGGGTGTTATACTGGAAAAATGTAGAAAAGCCAGAGGCAAGAAGTATGTATTTCACTCTAAAGGAAGAGTCTTTAAAAATAAATTTACTCTCTTCAAAGCTGATTTTTAAAGTATTTTTATTTTAAAGCTATGTTGTTAAATGCTATTTCTTATGATAGAACTATTTTGACCTGTTTATACATTATGCTTGAAAGAATGTCAATTAAATTCCCTTTCTACAGAAAGGCTTTAACCTCAATATGCTCTATTCAGCTCATATTTATAATAACATGCTTTCTCTCTGGATACCATCAGTTTGTTGCTAAGACATAATACTCCATGAAGTTGTTACTACAGAAAGTTTATTGATGGGATAATTTGTTTGAAATAACTTCTGATTATATCTTGTATGAAATTTATGTTCTATGCTGACAGTGTCTAAAAGTCTGATATTCTACAACTTCAGATGCACCTAGTGGATAGTAACATAACCATTAACAGATGACTAATTTGTTTCATTCTATCAAATTCCAGATGTTTAGTTCAATGGTAATGTTGACTACACATTCACTGCATAAAATAAAAAAATAACCTTTTCTAAGTATAATCAGTACTTCTCTTTTTTTGGTGGTTAAGAGAGGAGTGAGTAATGGAGAACTGTCTGCATATTCATCTAAATGTCACTTCTCTTAGAGAAACCTAGGTTTGGTTTGGACAAGGAAGACAGACCTTCCTTGAAAACTTGAAACCTTGACTACAGAACTCAGAGGAGTAAAAACTCAACTTGAGGACTGATAGAGACTGAGCGAAATCTTCACTGCGTTTACAAACTACTAGATTCACAGGCTAAAAACCAAGAGACTGTGTCTAACAGAATTTTAACCATTTCTCCTTCAGGCAAAGGTTTAGTTTTGCTTCTTGCAAGATGCTTAACTTCATTTGATTTTGAGAGATTTGCCACGTACAGTTGACCACTGAACAATATGGGGGGCTAGGAGCACTGACTACTTGCACAATCAAAAACCCAAGTATAACTTTTGACTCCCTGAATACATTCTTAAAAAAAAATATGCTAGAGAGAAGAGTTTTTCTCATTGTCAAAAAAAAAACCCTCTAGAACTACTTCTAATGTATTTTTTTTTTAAATGCTTGTAAGTGAACCTGCACAGTTCAAACCTGTGTTGTTCAAGCTTCAACTGTAAATATTTGAAAATATCTTTAAGAAATTGGATGTCACTCTAACTCCTATTTGGACTGCTAAATATAGTAGTCATGTGACCTATTAAATACATTCTTTGGTATCTTTTAGTGAGAAAATTTGTTGATGTGTACTATTGTTGCCATTCATTGTGGTAATTAATAAGAAATGCAAATTTTAACTTTTTTTCATTTATAAAGACATAGTACTTCTTGTTCATTTTGGTACTGTTCCACAGACTCAAACTGATAGATGCAGTAGGGATTCCAAACTACATTTGAACCATTCTATAAAAGATAATCTGAATTTATAGATTCTTTAAATAACATTATGATATATATATGTATTCAGTATTTATTGTAGAATTTGCCCTGTGATAGGTAACTGTCAAACCAACGACACTATATTAAAATCAAATCTGGAGTTAAAGTATAATGAGAGTGAAATTAAATTGATATGTTTCTGAAAGTATCTTTTATAGAATTTTATTCTGTATTTAAAAGAAGAAAAATTCAGTAGTAAGCTCTCTTATTCAGGAGCCATAAAACTTTTTTTCCATTATCTCACTATCCAAATGTATCTATGGCTGAAAGTAGTCTGACTTTGAATTAACACACCTTACTCGAGGCTTTAATTTCAGTTTATACACTTGTTAAATGCACCTAAATGTTTATTTTTCAATTTTTTACTCACTTAGCATTAGAAAACACATCAAAATCATACATATAAGACAGCTGAGGCTCCAGACATACAAGCAAAGAGAGCCACCATTGCACTTCTTGCAAAAGATTCAAGTATGATTAAATTAATGCTTCTTTAATTTCTGGGGCTTTGTATGTCAAGTATGTGAGCGAGACAGATTGAGTGTGTGTGTGTCTGTGTGTACAGATGCCTATTTGATTATAGAGTATCAAATCTAGAATCAGTCTTTCCTAATTGCTCAGTCAAGTATGAATTAAAACCACATAAAAAATAATGTAATAAATACTTACAATAGTATCATTCCTTTCAATAAATTCTCTTTCCCAGAACGACTGGTGTGACTCACTGAAAGAAAAAAAATATGAAAGCCCTTTTTTATGGGAGGGTGAAAATGTTACCTCTTATGCCTCAGTTTCTACATTTCTACAGAGGCAATCACATAAGACTTATTCACCTAAATCTCTGAGGTTTATGAAATACCAAAGAAAATTTCCTGTTTCTTAATTACTAGAGACATACCTGATACCTGAGTCAACAGTCAAGAGTTATTACAGAGACAGCTGGACCATAGAAGAGAGGTGAGGGAAAGGAAATGCCAGGATTTGTCCCAAGTTCAGAAATCTTTAAATAAAGATATTCAGAGAAGTGGAAACCTTATAAGTAAATGCTACATCATTTACACAAAACACTTTTCTTTTATACAGTTTGATCATGGCAATTACAAGTTATGTAAGAATACTAAACCAAAATAAAAACCACTAAGTTTGTGGAAACTAACAACATCGTGAAAGGTTTGCTGGAATTAATGATTGATTATATCTGTTTGTGCTTTTCCAAGGGCATCTGACTTAAGAACCAAAAAAAAGGGAAACAATCAAAACGTAGTTGGTCTCAAGTTTCAGTGTATTGGGATCCTCCTTCCTTCATATTCTAAACTAACAATGACAAAAAAGTGTTTTAGCACGTGCACAGCAGTATTTTTGTAGATAGGTTTTTTATTTATCTGATGGTTGTGTTTCAGCTGTCCCTGAAAAACAGTATGACTTCATTTGAAAAAAGGGAACCAAATGGCACTGTTGTTCTGCTCTAGTTGATTAACAGTGTTCTATGTTAAGCTGAAAGCTTTATTTGTATTAAGGAAAACAGAAATGGGCAAGTAGTTGTGCCAAATTTTTTTTCAGTTTGCAGCAAAAATAAAATTGCAATGTAATTCTCCCTTGCTGTAGACTCTTCAATGTGCTTTCAAAAGAGAAAAGGAGCGACCAACTTGAGAGTCAAGAGTGAACCTGCAAGCCACCTCTCATATTCTCGGGAGGAATGCACTGGAGGCACTCAACCTGGTTGAGTGGGGTCGTTGGGGTGCTAGTGAGGCAAGGTGGTAATACAGGCTCAGTTCCTCTTCCTAGTCAAGACAAAGTTCAAATGGCATGAGTTAACTTGAGGCATTTTAATTTGCTTGAGTTCAAGAGGTAACAAGTTTATGGGAAATGCTAACTGCACTGAGAAAGCTGCACCCCTGGCCACAACCACTCGTTTCTTAATTACTAGAGACACACCTGAGTCAACAGTCGAGAGTATTATAGAGACAGCTGGACCATAGAAGAGAGGCGAGGACAAGGAAATGCCAGGATTTGTCCCAAGTTCAGAAGTATTTAAATAAAGATATTCAGAGAACTGGAACCTTATAACTAAATGTTACATTTCCACAAAACACTCTTCCTTTATACAGCTGTGATCATGGCAATTACAAGTTAAAATCTGTGTCTCTTATAATTCTAAAATCGTGGAAAACAATTTATTGGTGTCAAGAACTAATAAACTCTTAGAGAAATTTGACTAACACGTGTGTATATTTTCCATTATAAGGGATGTTTGTGATTTTGTTATCTTTGTTGCATAATAGGGAAAGCAGCGAACCCAAGTTCTGACCCAAAGATACACAATGGTATGCCTACCCCTTGCCTTTGTACTCAAACTTTTACAAACTTCAGATTCCATTTACAAAGAGACCTAGCAAACTGTAGCAGGGCCTCTGAAACACATGGGAACCTACCTGGAAAAGTCAAATATTACATATGTTTGAAGTAGTAGTTTTAAAATAGATCAATGCAGTATTCTCTTTTGTTTAAAGTTGCTGAACAGTACTTTTTAGATTTGTAGAATGAAAAAATGCATTTTCAGATATAACAGAGGAAAACATTTCTAGGGGGATGTGAAACATCTGGCACTTGATAATTTAACCCAGAGGCAGGCATACTAACTCTTGTGAGGGTGGTGTACCAGGTACACACCATCCATTCTTATAGTATTATGATGCCAATACAAAGAACAAACGTACTTGGTCTCTTACGATCTCCTAAGATTGTGACAACCCTGACGAACAGGTGAGATGTCTCCCCTCAAAAACACATTGATATGGTACTCTCCAGTATACTGTAGCCATGATACAGGGATCCAATATATTTTGATAAAACAACTTAAGTACTGTATTTTGAATTGTACTACTTAAAACAGTACCATATAAAAAGCCATTTTCCTGCCCTTCACAGAAAAGCTGCAAAATAATATGCTCTGGAGAGCAGTGGCAAGACACTTTCACTCAGAATTCTCCCAATAGATGGCTAGCTGCTCGCTTCTGAATTAATGTTGTAGATAATAAAATCTGCATTAAAAAGTGAATTTTTTCCACATCTATGATGACAGAAGAAAAAAATCTCAGAAATATAGTAGTGAACTCCCTTCAAAGGCATTTAAGGTACAGCCTTAATAAACATAGCCATCATTTAATCTTATAGTTGCTTTCTGGCATTGAATCTGAAAAAAAAAATGCAGAGAATGAGTAATTCTTTAGGTTTAGGTTCCATGAAAATGTTTCTAAAATGAGAAAAAGCTGATAGTGAAGCTGCATTATCATGACTCCACATGGTATCTACATGAAGTTTAATCTTTAGCAATACAAGAATCCTACTAGAGAGTAATAACCCCATCCAACGTGGTGAGGCGCTACTTTCAAGGGGCTTAACATGAAGACCGAAGCAGCATATTTGTAAAATGAGACTCACTCTCAAAGGCGAAGAATATACTGCACGTGTATTATCTGAGATCTGCATTAGATGATACTATGTTAATTACATTGTACCTTGAAGAAAAGTGGCATATTTTAAAAACGTACTTTATATTTCAAAAATCCAACAGATGCCAGTTTAAATAAAACTTTAGAAAAACTTCAGGACTGGTTCTTATATCAAAAGCATTACTTTTAAAAATAAATTGACTACAGTATTATAAACAAATCATACTACAAAGAAACTTGGAAAAATGAAAAATAAATATTCAGAATTCTATCACAAACACCACTTTAGCAGTTTATTTGCCTGAGACTAGATTTACTTATATACCTTTTGTCTGATTTTATACCTTAACTTCTCAATCAATATATTAAACAGCATCTAGAAATCTTCACCCTCTTGATTTCTCTACACCAGAGTAATTCCTAATGATTTTTCCCCTCATTCCTTTGCCCAGTTTTCATCTTTACAGTTCTGCTTTTACTTAAAAAGTTTTTATGGAGCTTTTTAAAATTCTTATTTTACCAAATTTTACTTCTTTGTAATTTTGTCTTTCTGTTGTAAAAGAGAAACAATGTAAAGTAGAAAAATGAAGCTTCACGATTAAGTCAGATACCCAAGATATATATTCCTTAAAACAAAAATAAAAAACTATTATAAATCAAACCATTCCAGTCATTAAAAAAATTTATCAGTGTCATGACATAAACCATTGCTGACCTAACCTTTGAGAAGTACTGACAACAAACTAAGTTCTTTTTATCTGTCACCACTTTTAGATTAATGATTTTTTTCAACATGACTATTTATTTCATTTAAGGACAGAAGAATGGAGAATCACTGGAAATCTTAGTTCATCTACTATTAAGACAAATGATCTTACAGTAGGTCTAAATTCAAAGGTGGATTACAGATTTTCAGTTCAGTGCAATTTACCTGCTGGAAGTACCAAGCACATTTTTTAAAAACTTCCATTTTTTTTGAGAGAACTAAATACATTCCAAAGTAGTTAGCCATTCTCTATTAAATGTTTAGCACCTGTTATGCAGTAATGTTCACTTGATATAATTCATAGACTTATTGAAAGAAGGGGATTATATTTACCAAATCTGGATTCATTCTAAAAAGTTTTGCATACTTTAATTTTATCAAATGTTACTTATTGCTCAGTAACTTTGTGCTGTAATAGAGAAACAAGAAGATTTTAAAAAATTTGGAGGAAATGTTTCAATTTTAATTGGGGATAGCTAAGTTACAAGGGCTTGAATAAGGAACTTAAAAAACTTTTTTTGGTCTCTGATAAGTGTAATATTACAATTAAAAATTATATATAAATAACACTTATTAGGAATATTGTTTTTAACAATCACTGGTTAATTTGTTGACTTAATACTGTTGGGTGTTAATTTAGCAAGTAGTTAAACTCAGGAAAGAGTTCACTATCTCTGCTTTAAAAATGAAAAATATATATTTTTTCTAAAATAAAAAAATATACATATATTCAACAGTACAAAGACATTACAAAAAAAGAACCACTTGTATCTGGCGGTGAGGATTTTTTTTCAAAATCATGGTGTATTTATAACCCAAACTATCTATATACCTACACTAAAAAAAAAAAAGACCTACAGTAATGCATTCAAACACACAGAATATTGGAAAATATTGTATATAGAATATATAAAGTGTAATTTTGCTTATAATATAAAAGTACTCCCAATTAGCAATTTCCTCTGTTATAAAAAGCTAACCATTCAAATTTGTTACTGGTCAATGTTACTAGCAAGGCTTTTTTTTCTTCAAACAATTAATAGAAGGTATTTTCCCTCCTGTAACAATTCACATAAATTCGCATGTCTCAAGAAACAGATATTTATGGGTCTTGTTGCTAGGTGCTTTCATAAACTGGGAAGCATGAATTAAATATATCTTGGATGTTCTCAAAGATTAGCATTTACTTAAGAGGGAAAACTTTTTTAAACATGTAATGATCAACGATGCTTAAAATACCTTATGTTGTTTTCTCTGAAAAAGTCTTCTTTCAGTAGGATTTGCAGTGCCTTGAAAGATACATGTTTGGAACCAAATAAAACATTACCTAATCTCTAATTCTGCATCAGAGCAAATAACCACCAAAGTATACCCTTCCAGTTTATTTCAATATACAAGGTGAATTTTTTGATAGCATAATTTGATTTATAAGAAACAGTTAACTATTCCATGTCTCCAGTTTTGACATCACCAGGCACAGGCTAATTCCAGTAATGCCATCACTGTCCTTTCTAACTCAATCCACATTTGTTATAAAAACAATTATCATTCTGAATTTTCCAAGCTCCACCTCAGCAGGAGGTGCGACTGGCGTGGAAACTCCATGATAAATGCCTGAGGGAAAGAGTGCCTCTTGTCATTCAAAGATGACCCCTTCCTACTGCTTAAGCAACAGTGACAGGCTCTCATCAAGTTCATCACTTAACTGGAAAGGTGTGTAAAGGCATATAGATTGAACATTCCACCAATTTTCATGTGAAGGTAAACATTTAACTTTCTGTAACAATATAAATAAAAATGACAAACATTTCCCCTGTTTATGTAAAGTATCTTAGCATTAATGCATTTGTGTTTACCTAGGAATGGATAATAGTTCAATAAGACTGTAAAAGTACATTCCAGCCACTCTAAAATAAAATTGCTAAAATCATAATGATCAAAGTGTTAAACTACCAGAACCTTCCTTGTAATAATTACATTAAAAAAACCCAGAACACCCATTAGTATAGTAAATTTTAGAGCCACACGAAAGTGAAATTAATTTTTTCAATGGCCTATACAGAAGATAATGGCCTATACAGAAGATAATAAAAGTAACAATATTTAAGCCTAGTTTATCTTCCTGACTGTAAGCTTTTCCTTTCCTTTTATTGCAGCCACTGTTAAGCACACTATCTAGTAGGTATTTAAGAAATGATAAATTCAAAACACTGATTAATTTAACATTTGATTTATATGAGGATAAATGTTTTTCTGGTCATCGTAGATTTAATGAAATGACAGAAAACATGTACACTTGAACCACTTCATTCTGCACAGGGAAATTAAGAACAAGCTAGAAAACTCTTAGCTTCACACAGACCCATCCTAGGGAGCTGCCAGTGAGCATACTAAAAATTTTTTTCCAAATATTTGTGGGGATTATGCATTTAGGAAGCTGAATCTTACAGCTCAGAAATTTCCTTCCAGGCTTTATTTACATTGTAACAAGGGTATTTAGTGTTTGTTTGTTTTTTTAACAATTCCACTGAACTATGATATGAAACCTGGTGACAAAGTACCATGAATAGCATTACTCAGCCTTGTCTTCAGCTGCTGGAACTCTGAAACATCTACAACTAAAAGCCAGGACTCAGAAAGACTATTAATTTTATTTATTGAAACTTCTAATTCCCCTACCTCTAAAACAGATTTAAGGCAATTATTATGTTTTCTAAAATAAAAGTATAAGAAATAATATATAATTAATTATAAAATATAAGAATTAAAGTTCCTCATTGAAGATTTAAATTCATATATTTATTGGTATTGTTAACTAGAACACAGAATAAAGTAACCTGTGTTTGCCAAGCTATAATTTTGAAGAAGATCAACAGTGAAATGAAACACCTAGAAGGCAGAGATCTCATGGTATATGACTCTTTAAGACTTTATATTATCATGACTTGCAGAAGTTGCCAGATAAAACAATTATGAAATTTTAATATTAAATGCAACTAAATAAATTTTCAAAGCTACTTCTCCCTAGCAGTACAAAACTCTAACTCATCAAGTTGATTATTTCATTAACTTACAATTATTACCAAGTTACACACTTATTATCTTGCTTTTTACCTAAATGATTCACTATAACTAAAAAGAGGAGGTACGAATTGGAAAGGAAGTAACATTTACTAAGTACCATATAAGGTGGTAGGCTAATTTAATTCTGTCACAACAAAGATGGTACCTGGTATTATTTCCATCTGACAGGTAAGAAAACCAAAGTTCAGGAAGGAACTTGCCTTGTAATTTAGTTAAAAGAATATAGAAAAGGAGTTGAACCTGTCTATGTCAAAGTCTATGTTTTTAAGTTTACATTAGTTTGCCAAGTAAACATTATTACAGATACCTTCACAAGTGAAATAAGTGGCTACTCTTTGGAATAAAAATGTTCTTACTCATTATCTGGGAAGCACTTTACTCTCTCTGAATATTTTAATGTTCCTTAGATACTCTCTACTACTTCATGTTTTTTCTGATACATTGGCAGATCAAGTATTAAAAGGGGTTTGTATGATGTCACATTTGAAAGCTAACTAGAAACTAATATTTCCTGCAGTATGTGCAAAAAAATACTGATTTAATAATAAAGCGCATTCTAAGCTGATATACTAATGTAGCAATTTCCAGTTCAGATTATAAACCCAATAATAAAACTCAGCATTTGTGTCTTGTTAAAAGATCTATTTCCAAGATAAAACTGCAGTGTGCTCCTTTAGCATATTAATTGCCGTTAGATCATCACTTTAGTTACATAAAAGCTAAATGGAAGTTTTAGTGTTTCTTTTCTATTCCCACTAGTGAAGCAAGTCCAATTTCAAAAGTGGTTATTACCCACACCCTTTCTTTCAGTCTTACTATAAATTGCTATTAGGAAAAACTGCAAATTGAAATATTACTACTCTGTAAATTCACACTGTACATTTAAGATTTTAGATAATCTCAAATCTACTACTTAGTTGCCATTTACAATCTTAGTATTTAATAAAACTTACTATGCAGAATGTTTTCACTTACAGAATAGGGATTAAATGGAGTAGAAATATACTTTGTACATGACCTGCTAAAATAAAACAGATTAAGGGATCAAACTGCCAAACTTTGGACATCCATTGCATTTAAAAACCCAGAGAATATTATTAATGTAAATTTTAGAAATGTTTATTTTAGGAACACATGAAACTAAAATGAGTATGTTAGTCCAAGAGCCTACAGAGAGGAAACAGGGAGCTATGTGTTTGTGTGTTTGTGTGCATGAATAACCTTGCCATGATTCTAAGACCTAGCATACCTAGAATAGAAGACATTACATTTTGATTTGAAAAAAATATTTAAATTAAGAACAATTTACATGTAGAATATAAACAGATAAATAATACCATTTTCAGAAGAAAAAAGTAATAATAAGGATTAATGAAAGCAGTGTACATCAAAACTGTATTTTACTTTGAGTCAAATTCTACACACTGGAAAAATACAGAAGTCTATATCATTGTGCAGAAGTTCTTTAAGTGCTTTTAAAATTTAGCAAGGCTGCAAATTCTGTCAAAAAATAAATCGAATTAATATTTGTTAATAAGCTATGAAGTCCATAATAAGGGAAAACTCAAGCTGAGCAAGGTTAAAAAGCTGACTTATATTTTTGGCATTATCATGAAAACTCTGTGACTGAATGACACATCATTTCCAACGTCACCAATAAGGCCTCTGTGTGTACTCCAGGACATACTTTTAAATTCTCAGGTAGTTCCTTAAGAATATTTGGGAGCTTCTGCAATGTCTTTATATTTCTAGCATAAAGATCCAGTAACCAGTCAGTATGAGCATTGGTGGTTTTCTTATAATTCTTACAAGCTATCAGTAGCTCATTTAGGTGAGCTAACCCTTTGAAAGCTAAGAGGAACTCTGAAGATAAATCAAAAATTGAACAAAAATTTAGCAGCATCCTACTAATTAAAAATGAACCAAATTCAAGTTGCTGGTGGTAAAAATGTTTCTCTGCTTGTGCATGAAAGTTCTCCACTGTATCTTCTATTTTTTTAATAGCAAATAATTCTTCCTTGATTTGAGATGATGCCACATAATCCAAGGGCAATTCTCCCTTAGAGTTCTTCTGCTGTAAAAGCACTGGGCCTGTGAAGAAGAAAATCCAAATTGTTAAAAGCAAAACATTTTTATTTTGGCAGCTTAACAGCTGTTATATCTCTTTTTCCAAACCACCCAAGGGCTTTGTCCACAGTCATCTGTTGTGCTAATTAATATTGACATAGTTAACTGGCTATACATAACTGACCGCCTAATAAAGGTGCTTTAAAAAAAACAACAAAGTTCTAATCAATTGCTTAATGGGGTTTGCCTAAAAAGTGCATGCCTTCATTCAATAAATAACATAAATGAAACAAAAAATTTCCATAAAACTTTTTTTTCATATATATTTTTTGGTATCATTAATATACAATCACATGAGCAACACTGTGGTTACTAGATTCCCCCCATTCTCAAGTCCCCACCACATACCCCATACTTTCATAAAACTTTATAAATTAGCTTCTTGAAGTAAGAATTTCAGTGTTTCCAAAAGAAATTAAAAAAAAAATATTCACCTTAAATTGTGTATTAGAGTTTTAAGGGTATCTCATAATTATATTGCCAAGAGCAAAAAGTATTGCCTCCTTCCATTGCTAATAGGCGACTGTTGAAGTGTAGAATGTAAATTCTTGCATAGACACAGAACACATTTCGCTTACCCTTGCTTATGTTCAATTTTTCGTACAGGTAACTGATTCATTTAATTTGGTAAAAATTAAGTGTTAACTGTTTTGGGTCAGACTCGGATTTCATTCATCTATCCTAGCTAACCATCTATCTACTTAGAGGGTATTTAAGATAGAGTTTATTTCCTAGGTCGTAAAGGATGATGTGGGAGGGGCAAAACAACGACTCTGTATTGGGCTACAAAGCAAAGTACAGGAGTACTTTGTATCTCTGTCAGTCAAGTCCTATAATTATTTATGCACTTTGCCATAAAAATGTTATAAGGGATATAAAGGTTTTAGTACTAGCCGACATAATCAGATCAGCCTACCACAGAATACAGATCATATTGTCAGAGAGAACATATTATAGATAATACAGATTACAGCTGATAAAATTCTTATGATGAATCTGATCACACACATACGTAGTAGCCTAGATATAAAATGTATTGAATATAACAGATCACTGATAATATGATTAACATATAATTCACAGAAAAAAAGGTAATTCTAAATCAGAATTAAGTTTCCTTTCATTATGTTGGTATTTCAAGAAAAATGTTCCATGTGTCTCCTCTTAAAAAAAAAACACAACAAAATTATGGACATAACACACCAAAAGTAAACAAAGATTTTAGAGACATAAATTCTTTAAATTATTGCTCTCTGCTAAGTGACTCACAATGAAGAGATAATGTAGTTACCGCAATGATTGCGTCAAACTATTTGACAAGTCCAAACTCATCATATTACTAAGGCAAAGATAAGTCTGTATGATTGCCAAAGGACCTTGATACATGCAAGTACAACTAGATTTCCTCTCTTAGGACAAGGAACTAATCCACTTATTATTCTTCACCAAGGCCCTAGAAAAATTCACATTGTTTAGTATTTGCCATTCTCTCCTGAAGAGTTGGACTTAATACAGTAATGGCTCTTATATCAATTAGACTATTTGAAGAACAGGCCAAATATTGGTGTGGAATGTCATACACGTAGTTGAATAGAAAAATAAAACAGGAGAAAGAACATTATGGTTCAGTAAATATATAATACTAACAAAAGTAGAAGTGAAAAATATATTGATTATGAAACAGTGTCAGTAAAACAGACACACTAATGCCTTTAGGGGGCAGGAGAAGACTATAAATAACCAAATGCCTTAAGCTCCCATGCTATCCAACCTTTCTTAGACAAATAGTAAAAAGACATTTATAGAAAATATGCTTTTTATTTTCATGCAGAATCAAATAGCTTTAATTATTGGGAAAAATATTTTAAATTTCAAATTAAAATTAGTACAAATAAAAGTAACAGGAAATTTATATAAATCTTTATTTCTGCATTGTAAGCTAGTCATCAGTTTTCTTTTTTGAAAAAATCAGTTTTGAACATTTTGATATAAAATTTATATTATTCAGTTCAGATATAAGGAGACTATCACTGAAGGGCAGGAGTGCTTTCTGAAAGCAGAGATATATCAGTAGAAAAAGCAGTAGATAAATATTAAGCTCAAGTTACCTCCATCACAAATCCCCTGTAAAACAGTTATCACCATTTGAAAATCCTCCTACTTTAACTTAATTGACTGCAAAATGTGAATGAAGAAAAGATATTCTAGGATATCTTTTTTTATGTCTGTCAAGAAATGACTCATTAAAAAAAGACTGATTGAGTTAGCAGTTACATACAGGAAATAAAAAATCCAAGTATTCACAATTGAGCATTTACATCCATTTATTAATAAGCTTTCACAAATGGCTGTTCACAAAGACATTATACATTTTCAGTAAACAGATTAATATTTACCAGCATACTCAATTCAAAATACACTCTCATACACAAACCTAAATAGACTTAATAATAAATCAATAAATATATATGAGGAAAAGCCTTTTTTATTCCTACTAAATAAAAGGTGCTTACATTCTAGGAGACTTTTATCCTCATTTTTTCATTAATATGAAATTAAGGCATCTTTCCTTATAAATCTTAAAAATAAAATGCTCTCTACCTCAGGGATTCATCAAAAAACTGGATAATTTATCAAAACCCATTTAGCATAATTGTACTCACCCCCATGCTGGAGTAGCAGTTTGCCAATTTCTACATGTCCATTTGACAGTGCATCATGCAAAGGAGTCACCCCATCCACTTGAGTGAGCAGATCTACCTCTGGACAACGTTGCAAAATTTCCTGGACACACACTGTGTTGCCATAGTTACAGGCTTCATGCAAAGGCGTCCAGCCAGCATTGTCTAAGTCAGAAATGAAGGCAAGTTTTAAAATCGCAAAAGTAGGACTTTTGGTAGTGAAGTATTCATATTCTACTTTCCTTGCCAGTGTGACTTTTAGGTGCCACACATACAAATAGAATGCTTTTTTGATAAACATGCCTATAGCATAATCATATTTCTAATTTTAAAGAAATAAAATAAATTAAAAGAATTTAAAATAGTGATATTGGGATCAGATCATAATATGGACACAAATGTGTCTACACTACTAGTTATAAATCAGTGTATGATGAATTTCTTGGTTTTGCTACTGGCAATATTTTAAAGATATGTTAGATAAATATACTTATTTTTCTTAATAGTGACATAAAACTATTTAATACTACAAATATTACAACACTGGATTAGACCACAAAGATTTAGAACTTACCTTTAACATTGATGTCTATTCCTGGCGAAGAGAGAAGAAGAATCAATTTCTCCACTTGGTTATTTATGCAAGCTCTATGGAGGGCTGTTTCTCCTGCCATAAAAAATTAATAGATTATTCCAGAGAAGACAAGATATCAACTAAAGAAAATAATCAAAGGGCATGACCTAGGAGATCTGGCCCTATGCCAGAAAATTATTTACTGAGTTTCCCTTTTGACTGGCTTAAACATCTCTAGCATTAAAAAAAGAGAGTGGGGAGGGAACCCCACCAATCCATAGAGCTTCTGTTCTATCAGCAATTCAGCAATGAAATTCTACTGCAAAAGGTTTAACACAGGCATTGTCTCCTCCTAGTTCAAGGTTTAAAGCTTCAGTCCCACTATAAAACCCCCAAATGATCAGAGAACACCAAAAATACTGGGTTTTGCAGCAATAAAAGTTTAGAGTGCAATTGCCCTCTCTTAAATTTATTCATGAACCTACATTAAATGTATGGCACTTTTTTATACAGCGTTTATAGCTTAATTCAAATGAATGTTTCTGGCTAAGCACGAGTGCCTCTACACACTCAAGTATAATTCAGAACTTCAAATCCATTAACAGATGGTTTGCTGCTTCTCAATAGGCTGTCTGGCTTGGCTACAGCAGCACAGAGAAGAAGAAATGGGAGAATCTTAATATAAACACACACACACACACACACTCACTCTCTAGTACCATTTAAAGCTGAACAAGAGTGACAAATAGAATGGCAAAATGTTTTGTAGGAGGGATGCAATTAGTGTGCTGGCTAAGATTGTCTATATCTCTGGTGTAACCAAGACTAATAAGATCTAAGTGACAATCTGATGTAAAGGGATTTAAAAAAAACTTAACAATAAGCAATGCTTAGAAAACAAGTGAAATATTGAATCAAACTCTTTCTTGCTATAAAATATTAAGTAGCACATTTTTACTGTTCAGTTTTACAAGTTATCCCTGTAACTTCTACTGAAACATTTATTTTACATGCACTGAAAAGCTTTTGAAGTTTTTCTCTACTCTTTCTCAATTCTCTTCCTCCCTCCCAGTTTCTTCTGCCATTCAGCCTAGTCATTTCATATTCATTTTACTTTCTGAAACAATAAACAAAGAAAAAGGACACTTTTTTGTGAAATCAATATCTGAGTTCTTGTTTAATACACTTTTCACATTTTAAACCAAATAGGCTGTTGTTCTGAATTTGTGATATGTAATTATGAACTTATATCCTGTTCAAACATTGTAAGAGCTTCAACGTTACTGTTTTCACTGGTGTCATAATGATAATATTTGTATCAAAAACATGTTATAGCTCATAAACAAGAGACTCAGCAATTTACTTAGGCTACTTATAGACTCTTGGAAGGTAACTTATATTTGTGGGTTAAGAGGTACTTAAATAAAAGAGGCACTGGAGTAAATTACTACAACACTATTCTTGCTAACTCCATCCTTTAGGTACTTAGGTTCCAGTATGGTTAAAACCAAAAGCCAAACTCATTTCATAGTCTGGGCTCAATGCCTAGAAGAAAAGAGTCCATATGCTTAACACAGCTATGTACCATAGCCTACTCCTCATTCTTTGTTCACAAAATGTCTAGGACTGAAAGAGATGAAGACTGAATTATACTTTCAAATCAAAAGACTCTCATCCTAAGCAGCACAGGTTGAGGTGGAATAGAAAAGTAAGGCGGGCAAGTCTGGAATAACACACACACTGTCAAATATTGAGAGAGGAAGAAGAGGAGAAAAGAAGAGGAGGAATACTCTTTACACTGGTGTTAAACAATCACTTGCTTTGCATAAATAACAGTTCAAAATAAAAGGGCTATCCAGGAAGGTATTTCTGGACCTAGCCCAGTATTTAAGTTCAAGTATTCATCAGGACCAGTGTGTAAAACTTGCAATTACTGACTGACAACCACGAAAAGTTCCCAGCATAAATTAATTGATACTTGGAATACCTTTTAGATTAGTCTTGTGAAAACTCATTTTTGTAACCAAAGAGGGGCAATTCTCCTTGGAACATGGCAATTCTCCTTCCGACTTCTTTTTCAATCTTTTTAATGATGAACATCTAGCAAGGTTCAGATTTCTGAAAAGAAAGTAAGACATAATGAAAGCTTGTTTTTCACCAAGAAATGGCAACATACATTAGATGGTATTTTTTAAAAGTTAGCCTTCTGTTAATTTAAACTCCCTTATTCTTTCAAATTTTACTGCTTTTTATTTTTATTTCAACTGTACAGAAGCAATTTTTAAAGCATTAATTCTCATTTTATTAACCTTATACCCCAACCACCCACTGAAAAGTTTATGAATGCAGAATGTCAGGTAGAGGAAGAGACCAGGCAAACTACAGTTGGCAGAGAGAATAAAGCAAAACATTAAGATTGAGATGCAGGCCTCTGATCCCCATTCATATTTTCATATTCTGATCCTATTCTCTTCTTCCTAAAAACATTTCAGAAGAGGAGTTTTCTCATTTGGGCAAAGCTATTGTAACAATTCAGAGTTTATCACATGACCATGCATTCTGAAATCACATCTTTATTACAGACAAGATGTAATTTAAATCACAGGCAAAAATTGTGTGAACAACTAATGAACAGTTTTATTGCTTTTGAAAAGCACTTAATCTTAAAAGAAAGCAAGCATGTAGTACTTGAATTAAAGAAAGCAAAAATGTAGATCAGGTGTATTTATAGGTGTAAAACTGACTTTTCTGCTAATCAGAATAATTCAGACATCCCTACAGATAACAGTAAAGTTCAAGAAATGTGTCAGAAAGAGAGGTGTCCTCTAAAACAAAGTGTAGTGGTATTTAAGCATCACTTACGGTAACTCTGACAGCCCTTCAACTTGTTTCTGTTTAGCACCATTCAGCATTAGTAAGGCCCTCTGAGACTCAAGGCAAGGCCACTGCCCTATTTTCTTTGGAATCTGCATCTTTCCAGTCTGATGTACACCAGTTTTCCCCAAAGCTGGCAAATAGGAATATACCTGTTGCAAGATAATATTACATTGCTTTCTCAACTACAAACACCTGGAAAGTAGTAAAAAGAAACTACTGGATTCATTTCATCATTAAATTTGGTTATATTCTCTTGGTTTCATCACTATGATTGCTACCCTATCTCATTTGAACATGCTAAACTATTAAGAAAGCTGTTAGTTCCATATCATTAAGTCACTATGATGTACACAACAAGAAAAATACCTTCTTGAAAATAATTACTTTTTTCAAATTCAATTTTGGTGCTCATTTAGCGAGTTCTTTTGATTAGTCTTATGCCCAACTTGTTATAATTCATTTGCATATATTTAATACTTATGTGTGTATATGACTGGTAGTTTGCCATTTCCACTTTAGTAATTCCTTCCTTCAACAGAAAACCAGTTTGGAATGAGGAGTGCAAAAGCTGCTGAAGACAAGAATTGTTACAGAAATAGTATTTGTTCAATCTTACCAATTAACAGGTGTATTTCTTATCTGTTGAAGAAACTGCTAGAAATAATTGATAATAATAGCTGAAGATAGCCAGGATGAAACTGGACAGCTTCGGGTTAAATGCAGCTTTTATCTGTGTGTATATATAGGAAAAAACAGACTAACCCTTGGCATCATTTGCACATTTTGCTTTTTAAATACCACTAAATACTATGTAGAACTTTTTTTTGACCTAGGTCTTTCCAAAGTAATAATCTTATTACCGTGGCAAGTGATTAGGAAACAAAGATTCCTGCATTATTTTGCTGTTATCAATTCTTAATTACTCTTAAGTAATTAAAATTTCTATTCACTATTCCATTTTTGAGGTAGGAAAAAATCCTACTTTTATATAAAGATTTATGATTAATATATTTGGCCCAATTATTAGAAATAATGAAGAATACTTTAAAATTGAATTTATAAACATTTGCAAATTAAAAAAAAACGAGTAGAGAGGTGCTCACCATTTTCTGAAGAGAGAGTGGCTCGGAAGAAATACTGATGGAACTCTGTAAACATAACTTTTTAAAGACTGCCTCTGCAACAAACATTTGAAGCCAGGAGGAGGAAAAGGAACAAATGAAAATCTCTAATTCCTGTGAAGAAAAGTCTGTAGAAAACAAGAGAAGTAAATATAGTTCTTGCTACACCCTATAAAATTTCTCTCTATAGACTATTTTCTCTGTGAATTTTATTCAAATGATTCTTATACTAAGATTCACCCTCATATAATTTTAAGCCACAAAAAAGATTAACATTCTTATTCTTTGCCTTTAAAATTTTTACATTTGAAACAATCATTTTTAAAATTTTAAATAGAAGTCCTGAAATTATACATGTACACACTGAATAGATAAATAATATATGGATAGACATGGGATTTTATATTTTCCAGTTAATGTTAAAGATCTTTTCGCACAACAGAGTTGCCCCTTTGGAAAACCAGTATTTAGATTTTAAATGGGCACACATGTATTTAATTTTCAGTGATTAGTCTTGACCAATAGGAAGAAAGAAATTAGGTGCCTTCCCCTAACAACACCCATGAATCCTATCACTGTAGAGGAGGAAAAGTAAGAAGAGAGAAATATAAGACAAGAGAATGTATAAGAATTTCCTTAAATGTTTGTATCCACTCTCCTAAACCAAGTGGAGGAAGGGGCGAAATGACAAAACAAACAACAAAAAGCACCAAGAGCCTAAAATCTCTTCTTTCCAAAAACCTCAGATTCTCCACTAACATGGAAAAGCATAAATATACACATGTATGGAAAGTGATAAAGGACTTTGGTGACTATTTCCCATATAATCTATCCAATGTTACTAATTTTCCATTAGTGCTCTCTGCGTAAGTAACAGAATAAAAAATAAGAATGATAAAGTGGAATGGTAAAGAAGAAATAAGACCAATCAACAGGATACTTTAACAACTAAACTTAAGCAAAAATAAACAGGATAAAAAGTTGTGTTGTACAGTAAGGCAGATTAACTACTGGAGGGGAGGAAAAGCTTTCCCTCTACCCTTCTAGGTTCTTTTGGCTGGTCTATTAGTTAAATTGTCATAAAACAGACTAGCAGGAGAAAAGCAAATTTAATTCTGTACTTATGGGGAACCTCACATAGACATGAGAGCTTCAAAGACAGTCAAGCAATTGAGGCATATATGCTATACTGAGCTAAGGAAAAGTGGGAAAGTAGGGGTTTGGGGCTTCAAAGGGAAGGAAGATGATTTATAGAAAGATAAGGAAAAGTATTTGGTAAATAAATGTTTGTCTTGCTGTGCAGAAACAATGGGACACAGGGGAATTTGAACATATAGGCCCTGCTGAGTTCTACCCAGCTTACCACATTAAACCCATAATCTCTGTAGCTATCTCTCATATAGCTTTCTTCCTGAAGTATGTTCTCCATCTAATTTTCTTAGGCAGTTAAGGGGTAAGTAAAAAGCTTTTTCCTGAGTCTTTTCCTTGATTGTCTTCAGCTCAAAATAATCTGCATGCCAAGTGGCACATTTTTGGGTGACATATTCTAGTCTCCTTCAGTTCTGCCTTTGAATCTTCCCCAGGAACTTCCCCATAAACGGGAGAAATGGGCCAGCCCATCACCAAGGAAGACTCTACTTTGACCAACCCCTAAACCCTCTTTAGTTTACCAGGAGGCCTAGAGAGTCAAGAACACCTAGACTGTCAAGAGACCCAGGACCACAGGGGCTTGGCAAGGTATGATGACATTGTCTGAAAGTAGCCCACCTCATTATAATATTCTAAATCTAATTACAATTGTGGTTTGGCCCCACTGTGAGCTTTGCTTAGGTACTTATGGGTAAGGTGCCTGCACACCGAGAAAAAAGGTTATATAACCTAGAGCTGTCAACCAACTTATTAATCAAATGACCTAAGATCCAGGCTGGGACTTCCTGCCATCTTAAGAAAAAATAAAAGCCAATCTAACACTAATGGTGGGGCTGCTTCTGGTTTCCAGACAGTCTGCTCTCCTGTCTCAAGTATACTTTTCCCCTTTAACCCAATAAATTCCATGCTGTTTTTTCTTGGTACCTGGTCTCAAGACTGAATTCTTTCCTTTGAGTAAACAAGAATCAGGGAAATACAATGCATTCTACCCAGTAACACTTTTACATTCCAGTAAATGAGTTGTTAGATTTTTCCATCTCACTGAACCAGTCTGTTAGTCCTGAGAACAGGTAAATTCAACTAAAAGGGTTGTGTCTCATATTTCAGGAGGTGGTGATGCAGTGGGCTCTCAAAGTTAGGCCTAAATTGTACAAGTAATCATGTATTTAATAAGAGGTATTTCTATTGAAACAAAAGAAAAATGAAAAGTTAATGGTAGGGCAAAATATAATCCAAGTTTCTGAGTTCTGGAAGAAGACAACTGACATTTCTAGATGTCTGGCTTAAAGTATCTTTGGTGAGGGCAGGCGGCAGCTTCCTGGTTTGCAGCTTGAATGTCTCTGGTGTGCTTTCTGAGTGGCCACATATCAATAAATACAACGTTTGCCGATGCATGAGCTGTTGTGATTTCTCTAAAGCTTATATCAAGTTGCCCAGCTTTAGCTTGCACAGCTTTGGGGAAAGGCCAGATCAAGTTCTTAATGATTCCAAGTCAGAAATGTGGGAAAAAATTAGAAATGTTAGTTTGCAGAGTGGGGGTCTAATATTGGAGGAAACTAGAATAATTAGGATCTAGCCCTGTTTATAGGTAGAAAAAAAAACCCTTAAAGACAGTTAACAGCTCTAGAATCTGGTATCTATAATGGTGTATTATAATTGTATAACATAATTTTTCTCTGTACAGTCAACCCCATTTTATCAAAGATGACCAGAGTAAAACTAATTTGCTTACAAATTAAGTCTAGTTTCAATAATCTTGGTCTGATTGTATATAAATAAGGGCAAGAATAGTGATGGTCATATAGACTCTTTTTTTTTTTTTAGTAGGAGAGCAAGGTACAGGCTTTTATTTAGAAATAAAGTGAGAGGAAAGAGCTCCAGGCTCATGCCAGGAGGGGAGAAGAGAGTCCGGTGTGGTGCGTTGTCTAGGGGCTTTATAGACAGATTAGGATTTTTCAAGAACATGAAAAAAAAGTTTAGGGGTGCAGACTTGCTAAGTGGTGTCTGAACACCCAGAATTAACTTAACACAAGGAATTTCTCGCCCCGATCTCCAGGATACTGGTATCTTGATCTAGGAGCATATCAAAAGGTGGCCTGCCCAGCCCCCAAGGTGGGCTGAGGTATTGTCTGTTTGCTAAAGAGTAAGTTAAGAATCCTGCTTCCCAAACTTCCTGGGTGTTAAAATGCAATCTTATCTTTAAGGTGGAATATTTCCTGCCTTTTGCTATGTTGTTTACAACTGGGTCTGCATGCTAAATTAGTTGCCCAGTTTGCAAAACCACCCCATCAGATCTGAAAGAGGAAAGACAGCACATAGGCGTGGTTCTTTTAACATGCTAAAGTGAATCTTACAAGTGATTAGCATAATAGCAACATGGGCTATTCTTTTTTTTTTCCAATTTATTTTATTTTAGTATCATTAACCTACAATTACATGAGCAATATTGTGATGATTAAACTACCCCCTTCATCAGGTCCCCCCCACCAACCCTATTACAGTCACTGTCCATCAGTGTAGTGAGATGAGAATCACTACTTGTCTTCTCTGAGCTGTACAGTCCCCCCCGTGCCCCCCCACCCTATGTCTGCCAATCGTAATGCCCCTTTTACCCTCTTATCCCTCCCTTCCCACCCATCTCCCCAGTCCCTTTCCCTTTGGTAACTGTTAGTCCATTCGTGGGTTCTGTGAGTCTGCTGCTGTTTTGTTCCTTCATTTTTTTTTTTCTTTGTTCTTATACTCCACATATGAGTGAGATCATTTGGTACTTGTCTTTTTCGGCCTGGCTTATTTCACTGAGCATAATACCCTCCAGCTCCATCCATGTTGTTGCAAATGGTAGGATTTGTTTTTTTCTTATGGCTGCGTAATATTCCATTGTGTATATGTACCACATCTTCTTATCCATTCATCTACTGATGGACACTTAGGTTGCTTCCATTTCTTGGCTATTGTAAATAGTGCTGCAATAAACATAGGGGTGCATCTGTCTTTCTCAAACTGGGCTGCTGCATTCTTAGGGTAAATTCCTAGGAGTGGGATTCCTGGGTCAAATGGTATTTCTATTTTGAGTTTTTTGAGGAACCTCCATACTGCTTTCCACAGTGGTTGAACTAATTTGCATTCCCACCAGCAATGTAGGAGGGTTCACCTCTCTCCACATCCTCGCCAACATTTGTTGTTGTTTGTGTTTTGGATGTTGGCCATCCTCACTGGTGTGAGGTGATATCTCATTGTGGTTTTAATTTGCATTTCTCTGATGATTAGCGATGTGGAGCATTTTTTCATGTGCCTGTTGGCCATCTGAATTTCTTCATACAGACTCTTTTAAATCTGCTTTGCTGGAACTTTTCATAAAGAGTCCCATATTAAACTTTTAAAAGCCTCTCAAGGCAAAGAAGCTAAGCCAAGGTCTCACGAACAGACTTTGCCAGAAATACACATAGGTCTGGATGAACTCCACTTTTCTCAAGATCTCCAAACTATCGTGCAGTTTCTGAGCCTGCCAGAAAGTGGCCTTCCTTACTCACCTGGTAAGGTTGCCAGGAACCCTGAAAGTAAGGTACCAGGCTGTTTTTCCAAGGGGTTTTACTGTCCATGAAATCGACCCTAGAGCCTAATCATATCTGATTCTAAGCACAGTCTCAAATATGACATTCCAGGCAAAGCCTTGCAATACAAACAATGTTTTCAATTGTATCCTGTTACAAGGATAACAGATTCTCACTGAACTTACGAAAATAATTCTACTGCCATGAAAATAAAATACTGAGTTTCCAAATTCTGGAGGGATCAGATAGGGAAAAAAAACCAAATGTTTCATCTTTGTTTACTCAGGTATACTTTACCAATTTATTGTAAAAAGTTTCCTTAAATCTGGAAAAACAAAACATTAAAGAACGAGCAATGTTTCAAACAAAGAGTGGAAAAATTATCATCCTGATCAATTCATTTAGTATGAAATTAATTCTTGTTGGTCTTGATCTTTTGTTAGCAGTTTTACAAGGCCATCAGTTTCTCCATTAGAATTCTGCAAATTCTTAGCAAGTTCACTGGTATGATCTTAATATTTTCAGAAACCTATATTCTATGGTAATTGTCAGAGTCCTTTCCATGAATCTCTCTGAAGATAAAACATATTTGTAAAGGCATTAGAGTAAAATAGTAATCCTCTATAAATTTAAAGACTTCAAAATGGCCATTGTTAAGGGTCTGTTGAGAGTTCATTAAAATGCAATTAGCAAGAAAATTTGGTTATTTCTGTGGCATACAATATGTTAAGATAATAACAAGAATTACAGTGATACATTACACCACAACATATCAAAGTGGGAAATTTTTATCATTTCTAGTTTATAAAAATTATATAATTTCATAGTATACATCTTTACAAAAAGAAGAGGCCTCCTTCAAACTTAGTTTGAGGTAAAAAAAAAAAAACTTCATATAGAATTTGAATTTGGGGAATTTGCCAAGTATATCAGAAGGTTTTAGAAAACAGAATCAGGTCACTGTGAAGCAATTTAACCAAAATGACAGTTAACAACACTGTAGTCTAAACAGAAGGTTAAGTAGTTTAAAAAACTTCATGCTTTTAATAAAGAAGATTCAGTTTTCCTCAGTAATCAAGACATGATGAAGACAACGCAGTAAAATCTTTTGATGAAAACAGAATCTTTGTCTTCTAGGAAGAGTACTTAAAAGGTAGAAAAAAGCCATAGTGCAAGAAAAATTTATCCTTTGAGCAAATGAAAGAAAATTAAGTTCAGTTTTACTTAAGCATAGGACATTAATTAAAATCAAAGCTTATTTAAAAAATCCTTTATAGTAAATAAATTTTAGCCAATTTGACCACATAAGGTAAAATTCCCCCTCTTCTTCTCTCTCTCCCGTTCTCTCATTCTTAACCATAACAAAATTTCTTTTTCCTCCTTAACAAAAACACATCTCCATACCTCTACCTGTCTCAGCCAAAAAACACAACTTATTTTCCTTGTATACAGAGTTGTTTCCCCTATTATTTTCAGTAGTCTTATTAATTATACACACTAGACTTATTAATCCTTAGAAATGTTAATTTCAAGTGAAGACTAGGAAGTAAACAATTGTGAACTACCTGTTACTAGCAAATTTATGAATTTATTTTGTAATTTCTATAAGTATATTCTTCCTCATGGTGAATTTCTAATGCAATATAAAACATGTTTACAAATAGACCCAGATATCTTTAGTACCTCTGTAAAAGGAAACCAAAATTGGATAATCTCTGTTATTAATGTTTCAGTATTTTATCTTAGAAATGACTCAGATATTCAATGAATTTCCATCATTTTACTTAGAAACATTCTAACAGTGTAAGTTGCCAAAGAGATTTGGGAAACTAAGTACACATACCATAAAACACGATTATTATAGAAAAATGTTCACCTAAAAACTCTTATCTCACTTACATCTACCTGAATCACTTATTCCCAAAAATTGTTTGGACTACACATAAAAACTTCATGAGACCTTAGATAAAATCAGCCATCATCACAAGCTGCTATTCTTGCTGACAAACTTTTTGTAACAGAGATAACATGAACATATTTGACCCATAAACCCAAGTAGAATAAAAGTTGTATTTCTGCATTATTTGATGTGGAAAACACTAAAGATATGTCTATTTTAATTAGACCAATTAACTTAAACTAGCTTTAATACTGGGTATTTTTTCAGATCACATGAACCTGAAAAGCATCTGGGTTAGTCTGCTTTACTTGAGAATTTTATGACTCCTGAATTCATATCAGTACATTTTTTTGTTCTTAAATTAAAATACAGCTCTTTTACAAGTTAATTTTTAGCAAATTTTAGGAAAAAATTTTTAGCAAAAAGAAACAGATGAAGGAGGAAATATTGGTGAGAATGTTTGATATCTTGATCTAGGTGATGGTTATATCAGTGTACACACATCAAAATTCAAGCTGTACAATCAGGTTTGTGGATTTTATTGTATGTACCTCAATATAAAAAATAAAAAACTGATCAATTATTCTGAAAGCACCATGGTCCAGAAAGGCAAGGAAAAACTAAGGAAATATCCCACGTTGGATGAGACTAAGAAAAAAAAATGTATAGTGTTGTGCAAAATGGCTAACACTGCCATGGGAGTCTCACTAAAAGAATTTATTGATGCTATACTATTATTAATACTGCATTAATATATCTTTATTAGAAAAAAAAGTTTTAGCAATACAATCCAGAGGTAGAAAAATACATCTACAACACAGACACATATAAACAGATAGACAGAAACAGAGACCTTACAGATTTCACTTAAAATTTATAACCACCAGACAGGTATAATGCAAAACTCACTAGTTTGTAAAAGAGCATTTGGATCCAAACTTTGTTTTGTCAGCTGGGATAAGCTCACCTGCTCAGATGGCTAAAGCTTTTTAATATCTGGAAAGGACATTTAAGCTTTTTCATTAGCCCAATTCCAAACAGTTCCTTTTTTTTTTCCTTCTGATGAGAAACTTCTCCCTAAAGTTTGCATTTCAAAGAATGGCTCTTAGGTCCTAGAGGAGATGGAGGTAGAAAATTTGTATCACAAAAGCATAGAGAAAGCATCCAACTTTTCTCCAAGATGGAGTTTTGGGGTTTCCAATTCAAGATGGAATATCTACCTATTATCAGAGGTCTAGAGTAATTATTATGTAATTTTTTTCCTTTTTCTTAGTGCAGGTAGGACAATTCTGTTCCTGATGTCCCAATCTTTTACAATATCTACAAGCATTTTGAGATGAATAGGGGAAGTTTTGGAGATGGCCTTTGTTTCTAGAGCTACATTTCTAGTTTTGCAAAGATTTGTAAGGTTGGGATAATTGCTTTTAATTCCTCAAAAGAACTGGGCTGTAGCCTAAATGATAACAAGGAGCTGATACAACCATCCAATCACATTATCTTCAGTTTGCTACTTTATATCAGGGAGATTTCCAACTAAAATGGAAATCAAAAGATTTCTCTATCTAGAGCTTCAGGGTTTAATGCAATGTACCTTTGTAAAGTCTATATAAAGAGTTTTAACAAAAGCCTCTTCTCTGGGTGCACAATTCAACTTTGGACCAATTCACCTTATGGGAAAAAAGTCTCCACCATTGTGTCTATCAGCCCCTGAACATCAGCCTTCAGCTGACTATTAGGATGAGGGCCTAGGAGAAATTCTGGCCATCTGATTCCTGTGTCAAAGGCATTTTTTCCCCTCAGGAAGCCATCTGGTTTGTCTATTAACCATAACTATGGGTGGAAAGAAACACCCCTTAGTAGTAATCAAGGTCCCTGTGAGGGGGTTGTGAATGGCCACGGATCTTTTTTAACTCTTCTCTAAATTTTAAAGTGGGGGTAAAAAGGCTTTATAATATAAAAGATACGCTGCTGTTCATGGGACATGAATTCTTTGTAGTAGGGGTCCAGGATATATCTGCAAAGGACATTGCATAGGAAGGCCCAAAGCTGGCATAGCCTGATTACAGAGCCCTGGAAAGTAAGAGGAGCTGTAAGAAACAGTAAATCTAGCCCTATTACCTGTTTCAGATGCTCCTGTTAAATTCACTTCCTGGCTTTCAGCACTTACACAACTAACCTGTATGCTCAGGGCCTGGAGATCAGGCAGGGATGCTCTCTGTAAATCTTGTATGAAAAGGGAAGCTAAAACAGGTGACTGGGTGTTTAAGGGATTTTTGGGGGAAGGTGGGGGAGTTTTGAGAGTTCAGAGAGTTTGCTGAGGAGATGGTACTAGACTTTTGGAAGGGGAATTTACATTGGATATGGACTTTTTTTTTTGTTCCTAATATAGTCAATTTAAAGGAGTCATTGTCTGGCCATTGATAACTAGGATCTTTTATTAATCTCAGTATGGACGCAAACCAATAAGCCTTTTTGCAGAAAGACTTACATGTAGCTTTCCAGGCTTAGAGTAAATCTTCACCATAGACACAAGAGGTGTCTCTGGAGAGGGTGCAGAAGATGCCGCCCCCACGATCCAAAGGGTTTATTCTCAAAGACAGTCTAAGAAAATAAAGCCCTTCATTGTTCCAGGTGGTAAAAATAGTGTAGTGAAAATGGTTTCTCTAGTTTCCCACAAGAACTTGAGATGCCTCCAGTCACAGATGTGCTGATCTGTAACACTGGGGAGGTGCAACCGGAATAGGACTTTTCCAATACTAACAAAACAGTGAAGATTGAGACAACAAAAGCTCTCTATGGACTGGAGTGCCCTACAACAAACTCCCCTAACAGCTGGCATCATCGGACAAAGGAAGTGCTACTTGTGACTTGGTGTCTCAAACTCCAGTCTATTTGGCCACTAGAATGCACACTGGTAGGGGCACCTTCAAGGTGGCAGAGACCAGAGAATTTATTTTCACTGGTCATAGAGCCAAGCTCTCAAGACATATGAGAAATAAGGAAAACCTCACCTGTTTTTTCTTAAATGCACATTAATAGCTTTAGCTAAGCCTTGGGTCTCTTGGAGCCAAACTAACACCTAAGAGGGATGTGCCACTGGGTTGGAACTGTGAGGTGTTTTACAGAGTACTTCATTGCACAGAAATTTTCTTGAGGTGACCGATCTAAGCCATTCTGTGACCAACTTATCCTAACATGGGGCTCTTTGAGTTAGGTGGTGGGTGCTCTAACAGCTTTTAAGCACTCAACCCATGCTCACCAATTTTTGCAGCTTTGGCTGCCCAGAAGTCCCTTAGCAACAACCTGTACCTCCTGTGCACAATAACCCACAGTAAAATTTGTTTAACAGATGTTGGTTTGGTGAGAACTGTGAACTCATTAGTCTGTTAGGCCAGCTGGAACAGTAGGCTTACAGGGCCAATGCCTACATTCTGCCCTATAGTTTTCCTCCTTAAGACAAACAACATAACAGGCAGAGATGAAGAAAAACAGTTACCATCTCTGGGAAGAAAAGTATTAATAGAAACCAAGACTACTCATAACAAATCTTTACCAGAGTCACTAATCCAAGGAACTAGTTCCACAAATATTTTCTCCTGCTAATCTAAATGTAGAAAAGGAAAAAAGGACTCTCACCACTCTTGCTTCCACCAGACCCTGCAGGCAGAGATCAGGGAGATGGACATGGTAAAAATTCTTACTTTATGCTGGTTTTTATCAGAGGTCCCACGATCTCTCTGCAGCATCCCTGGAGTGAGCGGAGTCTAGCCAGTGAAGTTAGTTTCTTTGTGGTCCCCAACTGTAGGGGAGGAAAATTTTTCCACTACCTTTCCAGGTTCTTTGGCTGGTCTATTAAGCTGACTTAAAACAGATTAACAGGAGGAAACCAAATTTAATTTCATACATTTGGGAGTCTCACATAGACATAAGAGGTTCAAAGACAGTCAGGCAGTTGAGGTTTATATGCTATCCTGAGCTAAGAAGAAGGGACAAGGGGTCTGGGGCTTCAAAGGGAAGGAAGATAATTTATAGGAAGATAGGAAATGTTTGGTAAACAAATGTTTGTCGTGCTGTGCAGAAACAATGGGACACAGAAGAATTTGAACATATAGAACCTGCTGAGTCCCCCCCAGCTTACCGCACTCAGTCCATACTCTTTGTAGCTATCTCTGATGATAGCTCGCAATCTAAATTCTTTCAAGCAGTTAAGGGGTGAGTAAAAGGCTCTTCATGAGTCTTTTGGCCCTGGATTATTTTAAACTTGAAATAATCCACATGCCAAAATGGTATTTTGGCCAGAATATTCCTTTCCCCTTTACTACAAGCATTGGAAAAATAAAGAACCAGAAAAAATGAATTCAATTAAAATTAGCAAAATAAACATAATAGGATAAAATACATTTTAAAAATTGGACAAAATGATAAATTTAATAGCAATACAAAGTATAAAACTTGACCCCCCCAATCCAGGGACTTAGGTCATTTAGGCTAAGGAGACATCAGACAGTCCATCAAAGTCCTCTCCAAAAGGCTGGGGCTCTGGTGTCCTTGCAGTCCTTGACCATTTGATTTTTCAGTTGGGTGGGGGGAGGTGATGAATGATGGACTGAGTGGGGAGGATTCTACCCCAGGGAACATTTGGCAACTTTTGGTTGTTACAACTGGGAGGCAAGCACTACTGGCATCCAGTGGACAAAGGCTACTGGATGCTACTAAACCTCCTACAATGTTCCCGGGACAGGCCCCTACAACAAAAAACATCTGACCCAAAACATAAACAGTGCACAGGCTAAGAAAGAAACTGCCTTGACTAAACAGACTTGAGATTCTTGCCCTGTGACAGGGTACCATACAGGCAATGGCTCTAGTCATATGCTAAGAAGATCCACATAACTCTACACTGACATAGGATTGTGAATTCAAATAATCCTTTTCAAAATGTCCTCAACAAAGATACAATTTGTAAGAAATGGAAATGAAAAAAGCGTTTTACAACCTTCTGTTACAACTTCACAATTAATCACTTAAAACCTACTAGACTCTACAAGGCATCCAGATTGGTAAAAAAGAAGTCAAATTTTCACTATTTGCAGATGATATGATACTGTACATAAAAAACCCTAAAGACTCCACTCCAAAACTACTAGAACTAATATCTGAATTCAGCAAAGTTGCAGGATA
>JAQQAC010009165.1:16955808-17038477 GCA_029783875.1 Phataginus tricuspis
TGGCGAGGATGTGGAGAGAGGGGAACCCTCCTACATTGCTGGTGGGAATGCAAATTAGTTCAACCATTGTGGAAAGCAGTATGGAGGTTCCTCAAAAAACTCAAAATAGAAATACCATTTGACCCAGGAATCCCACTCCTAGGAATTTACCCCAAGAATGCAGCAGCCCAGTTTGAAAAAGACAGATGCACTCCTATGTTTATTGCAGCACTATTTACAATGGCCAAGAAATGGAAGCAACCTAAGTGCCCATCAGTAGATGAATGGATTAAGAAGATGTGGTACATATACACAATGGAATATTACGCAGCCATAAGAAAAAAACAAATCCTGCCATTTGCAACAACATGGATGGAGCTGGAGGGTATTATGCTCAGTGAAATAAGCCAGGCCGAAAAAGACAAGTACCAAATGATCTCACTCATATGTGGAGTATAAGAACAAAGAAAAAAAAAAAAATGAAGGAACAAAACAGCAGCAGACTCACAGAACCCACGAATGGACTAACAGTTACCAAAGGGAAAGGGACTGGGGAGATGGGTGGGAAGGGAGGGATAAGAGGGTAAAAGGGGCATTACGATTGGCAGACATAGGGTGGAGGGGCACGGGGGGGACTGTACAGCTCAGAGAAGACAAGTAGTGATTCTCATCTCACTACACTGATGGACAGTGACTGTAATAGGGTTGGTGGGGGGGACCTGATGAAGGGGGTAGTTTAATCATCACAATATTGCTCATGTAATTGTAGGTTAATGATACTAAAATAAAATAAATTGGAAAAAAAAACCTACTAGACTCTTAGTATATGAAACTGTAAGCAGTAAACTGAAAGATGATAGCCAAAAGATCTTATTAAAAAAACTAAATTTGATTTTATATTTTGTAAATGTAATGAAGCAAAAGTTATCACATTACATGTTACAGCACAGTATTATTGTCTATGTTCATTATATTATGCATTACAGCTTATTTACTACCTGTTAGAAGTTTGTTCTCTAAAACACCATCAATCTTATCCTCCCAATCCCTCATCCTCTGAGGTAACCACCATTTTACTTTCTGTGTTTTTACAGGTTTGACTTTTTTAGATAACACATATAACTGATATAACTGATATCATAGAGTACTGGTCTTTCTCTGTTTGACTTATCTTGCTTAGTATCAAGGTCTAACCATTTGTCACAGATGGCAGGATATCCTCTTCTCATGGCTGAATAATATTTAATATTCCATTGTGTATATATGCCACATCTTTTTAATCCATTCATCTATTGATAGGCATTTGGGCTGTTTCCATATCTTGGCTATTGTGAATAATACTGCGATAAACATGGGTGTGCATATATCTTTTAAAAATCCTTTCCTTAGTTACATACCCAGAAATGGAGTTGCTGAATCATATGGTAGATCTATTTTTAATTTTTTGAGGTACCTCAATATTGTTTTCCATAGTGGTTGGACCAATTTACATTTCCACCAACAGTATATAAAGGTTCTTTTTTTACCACATCCTTACCAGTACTTGTGGTCTCTTGTCTTTCTTGATGACAGCCACTCTAACAGGCATAAGGTGATATCTCATTGTGTTTGTTATTTGCATCTCCCCGATGATTAGTGATGTTGAGCATCTTTTCATGCTGTTAGCCATTTTGCTGTCCTCATTAGAAAAATGCCTATTTAGTTCCTCTGCCCATTTTTTTTGGATTGTTTTCTTGTTGTTGTTACTGAGTTGACTGAGTTCTTTATATGTTTTGGATATTAACCCTTTACCCAATACATGGTCTGCAAAAAATTTCTCCATTCTGTAGGATTTATTTTGAACATTCAATATGCACATGAAAAAAAGTATATCTATCATCACAGAGTTTACTACAACTAATTGATCTCTTAACATGTCAAGAGACATGTTAAGCAGAGACATGTCTCTAAGCAAAGCAGAAATAACTTGCACTGTACAGTTTAAAAGAAGTGATCTTGCCTTGGAATTTCCAAATAGAGTTATTCATCTAGAAAGAGTATTTGATAGATTTAAAGAAATAGGGAATACAAACTATAACGGACCCACATATTATGAGGTAACACATTCAAATGGAATGAAAATTAATAGATGAGCAAGAGAACAGGAGATACTTAGCCCCTAGACTGAAAGACCTTTTAACAGCAAGATCATTTTTGTAATGCTCACAGCCACTAACTTGGTCTACTATTTTCATCCTTCACAGCTACTACTAGGTCACTAACCTGTACAGTATAAACATTTGGTATATGATAGATCAATGAATAAATGAATAACTGGCAGATAGCAATAACTTTGGAGAACTGAGCAAGAAAGATCTTTTTTTTTAAATTAAAGTACCATTGATATACAATCTTATGATGGTTTCACATACACAACCCAGTGGTTCAACATTCACCCATACTATCAGGTCCTCACTGCCTCCACTGCGGTCACTGTCTATCAACATAGTAAGATGTTATAGAGTCATGAATTGTATTCTCTGTGCTGTACTACCGTCCCGGTGACCTACCTATATTGTGATTGCAAATTATCGTGCCCCTTAAACCCCTAAGGAAGATCTTTTCTTAAAAAACTTAATAAGATCATGCTGCTCCCTTAAAATGGCTTCTTGTCAGGGGCCAAGCTACTCGTGCTGCTTGACAAAGTCCAGGCTCGAGGATGCCTTCAGAAGATCTGGAAGCCTCCCAGCTGGCCCTTGTTATTTCCCGCTATATTATTAACTTTCCCACGCGCTTCATTACTTGGAGCTCTAAGAGAAAGTACCCCATAATTCTCAGAAATATAACAAGAATTTACCCCCCTTTTTTTTCAGTTTTACTCCAAATACTTAGGGCAGATAGCCAAAGCTCAAGGTAAGTTCACCCTACCTTTCCTGCTTACTCAGAAGAAACTCCCTCTTTGGAACCTATACAAGGTTGCCCCCTTTCTGCCCTAATATTACAGCAGAGGAGTTTTATAAGAAACTACAGCATAAAGAGATATGGGAACCAGGAATGCGGGGAGGACCCCCTCCTGACTCACCAATTGCCCAGAAAAGAATTAATAATAAGCTTCCTTTTCCCACTATAGGAGGTCCCCCCTAATGTAGCTGTAGAGATTTTGGGTAGAAAATGGTACTTTTCTAAAGGTAAATGTAGCATGGGAAAAATTAATTGATGGAGTCTGTTTCTCAGTCCTATTTCATATACCAGGGTTCATGATCTATACATGAATAGGTGGTTTTTGATTAACAGAACAATGGTTAGTGCAGTTCAAGTTTTTTTTTTTATATATAGAAAAGAATGAAAAGAAATAGGCCCAGCTGGTGTTTGTTAAGTGAGAAACAAAAGGAAAGGTGTGTTAATCAGTAGAATGCTTACTGGAGTAGAAATGGTTAGGGGGAGTTGGTAAGTAATCAAGGACAGAACAAACAAGACCAAGACAGCCTTTAGGACCTAATTGCCCTTGCTATTGTTTCAATACCATGTAAGACACCGCACCCCAGGAGACTGGAGACCGCTGGAAATTGAGTTTAGAGTTAGTTAATAGCTGTCTGTTAAGTTCCCCACTCAGAATTCTATTGATTGTTAACTTGTATAAAATAAACGACTACTAGCCTTATGCTAGGAGATGCTTGCACCTTAGCCAGTGTGGATGTCTTCTCATTCGCCGACGCCGTCTCACTCCCCTTCCATACTTCACCCCAGCTGCAGCTGGACTCCCGCAGCTTCTAACTCCTCAACATGGCTTAGTAGTTCCTATGCAAACTCCTCTCCCTTTCTTTGGCTTTATTCTGCCACTCTTCTTCTCCTTGTCACTTGCCATCAGCCATCCACCAGATTTCAAACAGGCCCAGCTTTTTTCTATCTCAAGAGTTGTGGTAAATGTGTTTTCTGAGTGAAGCATCCTTCCTTGGCTCTGCCAAACTTCTACTTATCATTCAGGTTCTGCTCCCCGAGACCACCCAATATAAAGTAAGTTCACCCACCTCAACACCTAGTTTTTTTTGTTTGGAGCACTGAGCCTTGTTAAATGATATATTTACATTAACTTAATTACAGTCTGTCTCTCCCTTTGGAAGCAAGGACCATGTTTTGTTTACTTCCTCCACCCTGGTAGAGTGCCAATAAAAATGTGTTGAATAAGTGAAAGGAATGGAACATTTTGAGTGAGATAATTAGTAAAAAAAAAAAAATATATTTATGGGAGAAGTCTAAAGCATGGAGGATTAGAATAAGTTTAAAAAATAAAGTGAATAAAGGTTTGAAAAAACTATTTATCAGGAGAAGATAATGATGTAACCTGAGAAGGGCAAAGGAGCTTTATTAAAGTTTTCTAAAGACGTGAAAGGCATTAAAGCAGATTTTGATGACATGTTCTCTTCCCACAGAAGAAGAAATAAGTTTAACTTAGGGATTGGCAAATTATGTCCTGCTGCCTATTTTTATGAATAAAATTTACTGGAACATAGTCATGTTCATTTATCTATTGGATATGGCTGCTTTCTTACTACAACTGCAGAGTTGAACAGTTGGGACAGAATGCAGAGCCACTAAAGCCAAAAATATTTAGTACCTGATACTTTACAAATAAAAGTTTGCCAGCCCTACTTTAAGCCAAAAATCAGAAATTTCAATTAGGTATAAAAAAGAAATTTCAGATCATTTGATCTTAAAATATAGTAAGGGATATATATGAAAACGCTTTCTGTTCAAAGTACTGAGAAGTAAAAAGAGAATGGCATTTATGTGCAATTGATGGACAAGAGATTTGATGCAAAGACCTTACTTACCTGCTGAAATATCTTCTACCTTAGTTTTCTATGAAACATTTAAAAATTAACAATTTCACTAAACTAAAATTAATTCAATAGATTTGAATCTCAGTAGTGTCACAATATGAATTTTATATTTTTGCACTAGGAAAAACAAAAATATCCACTGTGCATAAGTGAAAAAGTTGGACCAATAGCTTCAACTGAAAATTAAATAACAGCTGGATTATAACATCTTTACTAATGACTTAGGAAAAGCAAAAAATAGTAATTAGGCTGAAGCATAATTCAAATAAATGTTGATAAAATAAAGGAGGAGTATCTGCAGAGAAAAAGAAATGGTTCTTCAAAAAAATATCAAAATATTCTCAAAAAGAATATTGTTAAAACACCTGGTTCACTTGCAGTGACAAGAGTGTTATTCTATCAATGCCATAAAAACAGTCACCATTATACATTATACATGGTAAATCTATACATAAACGTATATTTTATATACACACATATATATAATATATACCATGTAAAGATGTTAATGTTACCATTACAATCCTGTGGACATACTGAGTGATTACTATGCTCCCCATGATCTATGTTTGATCATTAATATTTACAACTCTAGATGGGATTTAAACTATATACCTGAAAACTGTGTTTTGGCTTTTCCTTACCCTTCTCAAAACGTGCACACAACTGGTTCCTTAGGATTCCAATTAGGCTATAGCTAGGGAGTTTAAAATATTCTAACATATTTCTAAAAAAATGGTTCAAATTAATATCTTCCTGGATTTTTGTTGTTAGTACATCTTGATTTTTAACTTTTGTCAGGAGATAGAAATGAACAATTTATTCTTAAGAGAGAAGTTTTTCTATAGCTAATATATAAATTAAAGTCTGGCTTTAGCTTAAAGTCAGTCACAGGTTCGAACTTGGTCTTAAAATTGTCATGTAAAAACTGGGCATTAACAGTGGATAACAACATTTTGCTCTAATTTGAAGGGGAATTCAGAATATGAGTAGAAAAACACTGAAGGTAATATATAACGTGTGGGAGAACCCTGTTAAATAGGAGGCTCATTATTTCATGCATTTAGCTAAACTACATTATATTTCCCTAAATGTAACCAATACACAGGGAAGAACACACGTAACTATCTTAATAGTCTCCAAAGCCACTGCTAACCCTGTCCTGGGTGCCCAAGCTCAGGTTTCATTATGGAATAAAAACAGGGAATACTTTCAGCTGAATGTTTAGTTCTCATGCAAGGAAATAATGCCAGAATTCTGATGTTTCTAAAATGGAAAAAAAAAACACAAAACATTACCTAGTAGGAATGGTGGGAAAGAAATGATAAGAAAAAGGTTCTGAAGGAAGATTGAATTTGAGCTAAGAAATGTTAAAAAGTCATACAACAAAGGACAACTACACAAAAGGAACAGTAATCACCCCCTCAGTTCAATGAAAAAGAAAGAGAAAAAAGATAAAATGCTTTAGATAAAAATCTTCTAACTTCAATAGGTATTATAAAAATAGACCTCTCTTTGTAGAGGGCATCATCAAATAAATCCTGAACCTAGTATAACCTGGATTCCTATTCTAGAATCTCTCTCTTCAAAGTATTAAAGGGATTGACAGCATATTCAAGAACTTTTTCTTTTATATAAAACCAAGATGCAATGAAACACAAGTGTAACAAAATAGAATACTTATTTGGCAATCTAAAATTTTTTAAGTATATAAAAATCATCTTTTATATTTGAAAAAGCTCAGTTGGTTTAAAATATGTTCATTTTAGGAATTTAGGAGTACAGAAATAAGAAAGAAAAAGATTCATAATTCCTTGAACTGGCTTTGAAATTTAGAAATGTACATGAGACCTTATGGAACCCTCCCTCACTCTGGAAACCCAAAGGAGTTAGGTAGAACATTTCATAAGGTGAGTAGGTGAAAATGAGTTCTGTCATTATATTGCTTAAATAATATTCCATCCCCCACTTATTTTAAAGGTAACTTTAAAAGTAAAGCAGATAATGGGGGGAGGAAGAAAAGTGAGAGAATTATAAATGACTTCTATTTGCTTCATCCATGCTCATTTGTTAGGTCATCAGACTCAAAGGAAAAGAAATAGTAGCAGCTTTTTATATTGTAAGAAGAAGAATTATACAGCAACAGGTACATGGAGAAAATGTTTACCTGGTGATATAACCTAAGTTAATGCAAGTGGCTTTATAACATAATAAGTATTCTGACTCAATGAATTTCATTTATTACTACTATTAAGTACTCATGCAGGAAGAGACCTTGGAATGTTCATACGGCACATATAAAATTAAAGATAGATAATGCTTTCTACTAAAGTTGAATGATTAGAGGTGTTAAAGGTACCGAAAATGTTTCTTATTACATGAGATTCTACAACATCACACATAAAAGAACGTATCTGTCTCTCCAATGAAAAGAGAATAAACTGATTTTAAATTTGTCTACTTAAATGTTTACTTGCATAGGATGGCTTAGCTACAATTTTTAGTTGTAGATTAAGGAAAACATTAATGATATTATATATAAATATACATATAATTTATTTCCAGATATTTTCTAACTTAACATTTAATTTTTATGAAATCATCAAAATAACATTTTTGAATAATGAATGATGTGTGTTGAGGGGGAAGGTTAATGTACTACTTAGACAAAAATAAGAATACAAAACACAAATATAATATGGGCTCAGCTATGAAAAAAAATGCTTAGAAATACCATAAAGAAATATATCATAAACTTAACATTGGTTATCTGTGTGGAAGCACTCATTATGGGAAATTTTTACCCTCCTCTTTATATGTATATGTGTGTGTGTGTATGTATAAATAAAACTATTTTAAGAAAGCTTCATATGAACTTACGTTAAAGATTACAGACTGTCTAGTACACTAATTCCCAAAATTGGCCCCAAAAAACCAACACAGACACACTTACCATCACATGAAAGGGAAACATAACTTCCTAAGTCATCAGACATGTGTCGCATCACATTTCTGCCCATCTTAAGACCAAGAAAGATCCAATAATCTACTGCTGCTCCAAGAATTCCAGTCAGTAAGTAAGCTAGTTCATGTATGAAGACCTAACATTAAAATAAGAAAAATATTACAAAAATTATTAAAATTTATGATTTCTATCAGTGTTTATTTTGAAAACTTGAGGTAAACCATAGCTATTTAAAAATAGAGGGTAAAAAAATAAATAAATAAATACAGGGTATGCTAATGCTTAAAGGTATTCTTAAGAACCTAAGCAAACCCACTCCCTCTCTCCATTTGTTCTGTCTCCTTTCTTCCCCTCTATTTTCCTCCCCCATCTATATCTATATGACAAAGTTAACGAAACAAATTTTCCAGGACTTATAACAAACATTTAAATTAACTGTATCCAGTGCTGTCAATTGCTGTAGTCAGGGCATTAATTCCACTAACATGATGAGGAAGTAGCTGGCTTCTGTAGATGTCTGTCAAAAGGAATATAAAACTACCAAAAAAGATTGACTTAGTCATCCTGTTTATAAAAGTAACCTTTACATTTCTGAAAATGGCATTTTCCAGAAAAATACTTGAAAAACACAATGAATTAAAGCTTTAACAAACAAAACTGTCGTTTATTGTATAGAAAGAGACTGGCTCAAATTCTAATAAATCATATCTAATACCATTACCTAATTTAGAGATGTAGAGATAAGCTTTGAAAACATTAAATTGTTTTATCACTTCTATAATAAACATTAAATTCCTCTAAGAAATAAGCAAGGCATACGAGCCTTACAATAAAGTGTAGTTTGACCTAGTATTTAAGAATATCTTTCTAATTCATAAACTACTGATGAAATGGTGTTGCCCTATTGTCCGTGGGAGAACATACTGCGTTCTGTCAGGGCTGACATTAGACACTTAGAGCGAGACTCTGAACAATAAAGCTAAGGAGATTGTAAACTGCATGATAAGGGGCCATGATACAGAACCTTGACTAAAGTCTTATCCCACCAAATCAGGATTCACAAGTAGAGTCAGCACTACCCTCTCTCCCACCCTGATTAGAAATCTGGGTGAAAGTTTTGCAGTTGCAGATGTGTGACAAGGGAAATGAACAGCAGGATTGGCTTATCAGCAGGCTGGGAGAGTAACAACACCTCTTTTGGATCCTGGTAGGGTCAAAGTGTTGAAGATGACCAGAACCAACTCCCTTAAGCACTGGGTGTTAGATTGTCTTGCAAGAACTTTGGTAGAAGTTAATCCCATTCTTTGTAACAGCAACATGTAGATGATTACTCTGAGCAAATTTTACTTCTTGTGGTTCAAATTATGAAGAGAATACAAAACAGGACAGTGAAAAACCTATATTTAAAACTAAAAATTGATGATCATGTCAAGATCCATGCCGCAAAATGCTCCTTCCAACATAATGTATACCTGAGTATCAGCAATGACACTACTCAGGAAGAAAGCAAGAGATTGGTAATTTTTGATTTCTCAAAGTATTCCCCATATCAAGGGTATGGTAAATAAGGATCGCTTCAGATCTGTAGCCCTAAGATTCTGGATAGGGAAGAAGGAGGTCTAAGCCTCATGTAAAACCACAATCCAGCACTCCATCAATTAAAAGTAATATAAAATCAATTTGTTGGGATGTTCCCTCTTTTCTTCCACACATATATGTACACATGCACCTGACACCATAAATGAATACCAATATTGCTTAATATTCAATTTATCTTGATGTTTCTGTTATTAAACAGTTAGAGGTGGGTAGACCTTAAACTACTTTCAAGGGATAACTTTAGCTTCTTTACCATGTTAAGAAAAATCCTGCCAAAGTCATTCCTGACTGTGTGACATTAGCTAAATGTACATACTACCACGTATTCATAATAGTCACTATAAGCATAGGCCAGATATGCTCTGGACTGTCCTGACTGCAACTTTAACAGTATATAAGTAATGCTACTATTTCTACCACAGTGGATATATATGCTTCAGAAGTGGATTAGTGAGAAATGGTAAATAAATTGTCAAAGAAAAGCTTTCTTGGAATACTGAAATGTTTGTTAAAGCCAAAAGAATAGAACATGTATACCCTAAGAATTAATAAATGAAATGAAATGACATTATTTGCACAGATGACACATATTTATCTTAGAATTCCTTTCTAATATTAAAATCTATTATCAGACATTCTGTCAATACTGTCTCTATTATCTGCTAATACAAGTAATGTCCAGTTTATAAACTTAGTGATCGCTCCAGTATTGACTAGTATATAATGTAAAACAAACTGAATCTTGGCCTCTGACTCCCAGGTTAGGGCTTTGTATATTCCACTGCAATAGATGACAAAGTGTTTCTCTAGTACCTCCCTCAGAATGATGCAAATGTAATGCACATACTGTGCCTCTTCCTGTTTTAAACACTGGCATTTTAAAGAAGAGAAAGTATATTGCAGTGAAGACTTCACCTCTAGTCAAAGCTTTGCCCTAACTAGCTACCACACCTTGAAAAAGTTACTTAAGCTCTTTAGCATCAATTTTCTTATCTTTAAATACAAAGTAGATTCCATTTCTACCTATAATTGCAGGGTTATCCTTAAATAGTACTTGAGGACATCACAAAGAAAAGTAGGACTAACTACCAAGAGTGTAGTAAAATTTGTACCTCCTCCATAAACTTGACATAGCCCACCTCTGCTCTTTGCCAAGGAAAGCCCAAAGCTTTCTCAGATTAATGACAATGAAATTCACTGCCATTGTGCCACTCTGCAACAGTTGCTGATTGACATTATGACAAAACAATATTAGCATAAACTGAGGACTTCTGTTTAGCTAATGACTTAAATTGAATGCTTCAATTCAGCAAATCAAGAAACAAATGCCTTACAGTACAGAAAATCATGCCTGTGCACATGCATGGAATTCCTGAAATTGGAAACTGCCAAAAAGATTTAATTAGGTACCAGAATGAATTCTAACAAAAAAGTTAGCAAAATAAAAAAGCAGTTTATATGAATTTAAGCAATTCAAATGTTAAATAAAATATTAATTTGCAAAGTTTAAAACCAGTTCCTGTATTACACCTGATGCTACAATTTATTGCAGAGTGCTTCACAAATATGTTGAATTTATTTATAAATTTGAAAAAAATCTTCAAGTTAAATATGTATAAATCTGTATATATGTATAGCAGTATTTCCACAGTAAATTCTTATCTGTGGCAGTCCTTTGGTGATTTAGTAAAATCGTGAAAATGTCAGTTTTATTGTTTTCAGTTACAAATGAGAAATTTTATTTATGTAATCACATGGATGAAAAGAAATGTTCCATACTGAGGAAATACTTTCTATCCTAAATGATCCTATTGTCTAAAAATTAAATAAAATGGCAGATGATAATTAATAAGTATGTTAGCAATTTTAGCTTAGAATACTTAATTGACAATGATGTTGTAGATAGTTCTTTCTGAATATTTTCAACTTACATACATTAGTATATTCATATTTCTTTTTTAAATCAGATACATGCTTAAGTAAGTGGCTACTCATTTGGTTATGGCCACATAAGAGGATTTACTTGATCAAAAAGTCCAGCTATATCCACGACTGAGCTTCCTTTTTAAATGCCAATTAAAAAAAATTAGGGCCCTCCAAAAGATTTTCTTTTTTTAAGCATGCCTCAGACACACCTTAATAGAATTTTAAAAAACCAGTATGGGTTTTTATTTTTAAATAGCCAGTATTCTGTTTCTGATAATGGAGGCCTAGGTAATTAATATTTGTTGAATAAAATATGTAAATTTCTTCTGGGAAGTTATGAATAATTGCAAAGCCAATATCTAGGAGAAGCTAAAGCCTAGTGAGGCATTCAAAGTTAGCTGACTTTGCCACAAGGACATTTGCTGACCGAGAGAAAGAGCTGACATACAGAAATGTGGTTGTTGGAGCCTAGGGGAAAGGAGTATAAAAGTCACAGCTCAAGGCCTAATATCCAATATCACCCTTGGAGGGCTTCATTCTCAGAGTAAGAGTGAATCAGAAGTAAAACTACATGTATCCATAGACCTGTACTTCACTTGGACTGCCCAGGAACTTTCAAATCTGGCAACAGAAATTCTCTCTGGAGGAAGATGTTGTGTGTCTTTGCCACAAACATTTTTAAAAATAATTTTCCAAATGCAATTTATGGCACACGGTAAATGATAACTGGCTCACAAAAGAATGTAAAAGACACAAGAGAAGGAAATAGCAGAAACAACAAATAGAAACAGACCCCAAGAGACCTCAAATGTGCAATAATCAGACATAGACTGTAATATTGTTTGCCATGTTCAAAGAAAAAATAAAACCTTGAAAATTTAGTAGGAACTAGAAAACACACAAATTTAACATAGTAATTTGGAACTAGAAGAAATCCAAAAATTAAAAATGCAATGTACATGTTTAATATATTAGGCAAAGGTGAAAAGAGACTAGTGAACTAAAAATTAGATGAAAAAGTATTATTTAGAATGCTCCAAGTATGGAAAAAAATTGAAAATAGAGTTGAGAAGATAAAAATCACAGGGCATACAAAGACATATAACATAAATTTAATTGGAGCTTAAAATGCAGAAGGGAGAAAATGGATCAGAGGAAATATTAGAAGAGAAACTACATAAGAGTTTTCCTTAAGATAGAATAACATCATAGCCATTTGGCACCAAAGGTCACCACACTAACCACTATGCCTCACTATATATAAAAGAGAAATTGTTAGTGAGGGCAGAAAATGATGGCGACATGAGAAGTGACGCAGAAACCTTCTTCCAAAACCACATATAACATGAAAATACAGCATATACAACTAATCCTGAAAGAGGGACCTGAAGACTGTGACAGACTGCCTACATCTGGGGAAAACCTCACAGAAAAGGGTAAAGTAAGACACCAATAAATGGAAATACATCCCATGCTCATGGATAGGAAGAATTAATATTGTCAAAATGGCCACTGTACCCAAAGCAATCTAAAGATTCAGTGCAATCCCTTTCAAAGTAACGATAGCATTCTTCAACAAACTAGAACAAATAGTTTTAAAATTCATATGGAACCACAAAACACCCCCAATAGCCAAAGCAAACCTAGGAAGGAAGAATAAAGCTGGAGGCATTATGTTCCCCAACTTCAAGCTCTACTACAAAGTCACAGTAATCAAGACAATTTGGTACTGGCACAAGAACAGACCCATAGATCAATGGAACAGAATAGAGAGCCCAGATATAAACCCAAGCATATATGGTCAATTAATATACGATAAAGGAGCCTTGGACAGACAATGGGGAAATGACAGCCTCTTCAACAACTGGTGTTGGCAAAACTGGACAGCTACATGCAAGAGAATGAAACTGGATTATTGTCTAACTCCATACACAAAAGTAAACTCGAAATGGATCAAAGACCTGAATATAAGTCATGAAACCATAAAACTCTTAGAAGAAAACAATGGCAAAAATCTCTTGAATATATAAACATGAGCAACTTTTTCCTAACTGCATCTACTTGGGCAAGGGAAACAAAAGCAAAATGAACTCATAAGACTACATCAAACTAAAAAGCTTCTGTACAGTCAAGGACACCATCAGTAAAGCAAAAAGGCATCATACAGTATGGGAGAATATATTTGTAACTGACATATCCAATAAGGGGATAACATCCAAAATATATAAAGAACACACAGGCCTAACACCCAAAAAGCAACAATCAAATAACCCAATTAAAAAATGGGCAGAGGATTGAGCATACACTTCTCCCAAGAAATTCAGATGGTCAACAGACAAATGAATAGATGCTCCACATTGCTAATTATCAGGGAAATGCAAATTAAAACCACAGTGAGATACCACTTCACACCAGTCAGGATGGACAACATCCAAAAGACAAGGAACAACAAATGCTGGCAAGGATGTGGAGAAAGGGGAACTACCCTTCCTCCTACACTGCTGGTGGGATTGTAAATTAGTCCAACCATTGTGGAAAGAAATATGGAGGTTCCTCAAAAAACTAAAAATAGGAATGCCATTTGACCTAGGAATTTCACTCCTTGGAATTTACCTGAAGAAAACAAGATCACAGATTCAAAAAAAATATGCACTCCTATGTTTATCACAGCACTATTTACAATAGCCAATATATGGAAAAAAATCTAATTGTCCATCAATAGATGAATGGATAAAGAAGATGTGGTACCTATACACAATGGAATAGTATTCAGCCATAAGGATAAAAACAAATCCTACCATTTGCAACAACATGGATGGAACTGGAAGGTATTACGCTCACTGAAATAAGCCAGGTGGAGAAAGACAAGTACTAAATGATTTCACTCTTTTGTGGAGTATAACAACAAAGCAAAACTGAAGGAACAAAACAGCAGCAGACTCACAGACTCCAAAAAGGGACTGGTGGTTGGTTACTAAAGTGGGGGAGAGAAGGGAGAACGGGATTGAGGGGTTTTATGATTGGTACACATGGTGTGTGTGTGGGTCACAGGGAAGACAGTGTAGCACAGAGAAGACAATTAGTGACTCTGTGGCATCTGACTATGCTGAAGGACAGTGACTTCAATGGTGCATGTTGGGGACTTGATGATATGGGTGAATGTAGTAACCACAATGTTTCTCATGTGAAAACTTCATAAGACTGTATATCAATGATACCTTAATAAAAAACAAAAACAAAAACAAAAAACGAAACCAAAACAAAGTTAGCATAAAAAGCAAAATGAATGAACACATTCACAAAGTAGATTCAAAAGAGTTGATCAAACCAATTATTAAGGTTGGCTTAATAGGTGACAGAGAACAATGTAAAGCATCATGGGACACACATTTTGGCCCATAATCTTATATATAGAGTCCCAAAAAAAAGCTGACTTGTTTTCAGAAAAGCAGAAATCAAGATCATTTTTAATGATGATTTACTTTTAGAAACTAACAACAAGAGTAAAGACAAAAAAATTCACTGAAACAACAAAAACCCATCTACTTATGAGTTTTAAAACAGTCTTTAAAATACTTCTTGGATCAAAGAGGAATTCATAATTGACAATAAAAAACACTTTGAAACAACAGTAAGAGAAACCTAGATTAAAGTATCAGAACCATTGGGATGAATCTCAAGTGGTACTTGAAAGGCAATTTATATTAAGTGTATATATTAAAATAAAGTAAAAAGAAAGAATTTAAAAAATATGAGCAGAAATTAATGATATAACACACAAAGAAAGACAGTAAGTCCCAAAGGCAGATCATTATGAAAAGGAGAAAGGTGATTAATACTATGCATGCAAAATGTGGCACTGTATGGAAGTTATAGGACTTGCAAGATGGCAGCATGAGAGGTGAGATGGAGAGCTCCTCCCCAAACCACAAATTGTACAAAAATATACTTAATTAATACAACTATCCAAAAAAAAGCAACAAGAAAGAAGGCTGAACCGAACTGCAAACAGACCTCATGAACAGAGCAGACCTCACAAAACAGGAACGTACAAAAGCCTTAATCCACCGGGACCCAAGTTCTTCCCCAACCTGAGCTAAACGGCGGGAGAAAGAGAAACGGAGCAGGGGAGTGGGTGGAAGCCTGGAACTGCTGAACACCTAGTCCTGGAGATCAGCTTTGTGAGCAGAATCCTATACTGTGTGGTGCTCTGGACGTTGAGGAGCTGGGACAGGCGAAGTGCTTGAGAAACTGACATTCCGGCTGTTTGTGGAGGACAGGATCCACAGCCGGCCGCTTTGTGTCAGAGGAAAGGCAGGCACTCTGAGAGGCTTCCTAGCAGTCAGAGGGAGGCCCTGCCTATAACAGCTAGAGACGCAAAGCAGAGAGGTTTACACGTGTGTGCTTGGCCCACTTGCTCTGAAACCGGAGACAGGTACCACACACAGGAATCAGGAAAAAGATGTTTCCTCCTCCCAGGCACCAGCTCCACTCTCCTACGACCCACAACCTCACTCTAGGGGCTGAGCACTTCCACACACTGGAGTTTCTGTGCACCAGTGGTCACCTCACAGAAATATGAAACGACAAAAGAACATGGTTAAGACCAAAATCTCACAAACCCCAGAAAGAGGGCCAAATGAAATCAAACTCAGCAATCTTTCTGAAAGACAGTTCAAAATAAAAATTATAAACATGCTTATGGAGGCACAGAAAAATATTCAAGAACTCAGTAACAAATTTAAGACAAAGATTCAATCATTAAGAAATTTCATATCTGAAATGCAATATACAATGGAGGGATTTAAAAGCAGATTACATGCAGTAGAAGAGACAGTAAATGGAATAGAAATTAGAGAGGAGGAATACAAAGAAGTTGAGGCACAGAAAGAAAAATGATCTCTAAGAATGAAAGAATATTGAGAGAACTGTGTGACCAATGCAAATGCAACAATATTCGCATTATAGGGGTACCAGAAGAAGACAGAAAAAAGGACAGAAAGTGTTATTGAGGAGGTAATTGCGAAAACCTCCTCAATCTGGGGAAGGAGATAAGTCTCTCAAGCCATGGAGATGCACAGATCTCCCAACACAAGGGACCCAAGGAAGACAACATCAAGATATATAATAATTAAAATGGCAAAGATCAAGGATAAAGAGACTTTTAAAAGCAGCTAGAGAGAGAAAAAAGATCATATACAAAGGAAAACCCATCAGGCTATCATCAGACTTCTCAAAAGAAACCTTACAGGCCAGAAGGGAGTGGCATGATATATTTAACACAATGAAACAGAAGGGTGTTGAACCAAGAATATGTTACCTGGCAAGGTTATCATTTAAATTTGAAGGAGGGATTAAACAATTTACAGACAAACAAAAGCTGAGAGAATTTACCTCTCACAAATCACCTCTACAGTGCATTTTGGAGGGACTCCTATAGATGGAAGTACTCCTAAGGCTAAAAAGATGTCACCCAAGGGAAGAAAAAGAGAACAGAATATGACTCATAACATACAAAGAACGCAGGAGGAAGAAAAAGGAGGAAAAAAAAACCTTTAGGTTGTGTTTGTAACAATATACGAAGTTAAGTTAAATTAGACTGTTAGATAGTAAGGGAATTGGCCTTGAACCTTTGGTGACCACGAATCTAAAGCCTGAAATGGCAATAAGTACATACCTATCAATAATCACCCTAAATGTAAATGGTCTGAATGCACCAATCAAAAGACACACAGTTACTGAATGGAAAAAAAAACAAGACCCAACTATATGCTGCCTACAAGAGATTCACTTCAAACCCAAAGACATACACAGACTGAAAGTGAAGGGATGGAAAAAGATATTTCATGCAACTAATAGTGAGGAAAAAGTAAGAGTTGCAGTACTTGTACAGATAAAATAGACTTCAAAACAAAGAAAGTCACAAGAGACAAAGAAGGATATTACATAATGATAAAAGGGTCAGGACAAAAAGAGGATATAACTATTATAGATACCTATGCACCCAGCACAGGATCACCTACATATGTGAAACAAATACTAACAGAATTAAAGGGGGAAATAGAATGCAAGGCATTCATTATGGGAGACTTCAACACACCACTCACTCCAAAGGACAGATCAAACACACAGAAAATAAGTAAAGAGACAGAGACACTGAACAACGTCTTAGAACAGATGATCTAACAGACATCTACAGAACACTTCATCTAAAAGGACCAGGATACACATTCTTCCCAAGTGCACATGGAACATTTTCAAGAATAGATCACATACTAGGACACAAACACAACCTCAGTAAATTCAAAAAGGTTAAAATTGTACCAACTGGCTTCTCAGATCACAAAGGTATAAAACTTGAAATAAATTACACAAAGAAAAGGAAAAACCCCACAAACACATGGAGGCTTTATAACATGCTCCTAAATAACAAATGGATCAATGACCAAATAAAAACAGAGATCAAGCAATATATGGAGACAAATGACAACAATAATTCAACACCACAAAATCTGTGGGATGCAGCGAAGGCCATGCTAGAGAGGGAAACATATTGTAATACATGCCTACCTCAGGAAAGAACAACAATCCCAAATGAACAGTCTAAACTCACAACTAATGAAACTAGAAAAGAAGAACAAATGAGGCCCAAAGTCAGTAGGAGGGACCCAATCAAGATTAAAGCAGAAATAAATAAAATTGAGAAGTATAAAACAATAGAAAGAATCAATGAAGGCAGGAGCTGGTTCTTTGAGAAAATAAACAAAATAGATACACCCCTAGCTGGACTTATCAAGAAAAAAAGAGAGTCTACACACATAAAAGAATCAGAAATGAGAAATGAAAAATCACTATGGACACCACAGAAATACAAAGAATTATGAGAGAATACTATGAAAAATTATATACTAACAAACTGGATAACCTAGAAGAAATGGACAACTTTCTAGAAAAATACAACCTTCCAAGGCTGACCCAGGAAGAAACAGAAAATCTGAATAGACCAATTACCTGCAAAGAAATTGAATTGGTAATCAAAAATCTACCTAAGAACAAAACTCCTGAACCAGATGGTTTCACTGCTGAATTTTATCAAACATTTAGTGAAGACCTAATACCCATCCTCATTAAAGCTTTCCAAAAAGTAGAAGAGGAGGGAATACTCCCAAACTCATTCCCTGAGGCCAACATCACTCTAATACCAAAACCAGGCCAAGACACCACAAAAAAAGAAAATTACAGACCAATATCCCTGAAGAATATAGATGCAAAAATACTCAATAAAATATTAGCAAACCCAATTCACCAATACATCAAAAAGACCACCCATCATGATCAAGTGGGATTCATTCCAGACATGCAAGGATGGCACAACATTTGAAAATCCATCAACATCATCCACCACATCAACAAAAAGAAGGACAAAAACCACATTATAATCTCTATAGATGCTGAAAAAGCATTCCAAAATATTCAACACTCATTCATGATAAAAACTCTCAACAAAAGTACCGCAACATAATAAAGGCCATATATGAGAAATCCACAGCTAACATTACACTTAACAGCAAGAAGCTGAAAGCTTTTCCTTTAAGTTTGGGAACAAGACAAGGATGCCCACTCTCCCCACTTTTATTCAACATAGTTCTGGAGGTCCTAGTCATGGCAATCAGACAACACAAAGAAATAAAAGGCATCCAGATTGGCAAGGAAGAAGACAAACTGTCCCTGTTTGCAGATGACATGATATTGTACATAAAAAACCCTGAAGACTCCACTCCAAAACTACTAGAACTAATATCTGATTTCAGCAAAGTTGTGGGATACAAACTTAATACACAGAAATCTGTTGCATTCCTATACACTAACAATGAACCAACAGAAAGAGAAATCAGGAAAAGAATTCCACTTGCAATTGCATCAAAAAGAATAAAATACCCAGGAATAAACCTAACCAAGGAAGTGAAAGACCTATACTCTGAAAACTACAAGACACTCTTAAGAGAAATTAAAGGATACAAATAAATGGAAATTCATCCTATGCTGTTGGCTAGGAAGAATTAAATTGTCAAAATGGCCATGCTGCCTAAAACAATCTATGAATTCAATGCAATCCCTATCAAAATACCAATAGCATTCTTCAACGAACCAGAGCAAATAGTTCTACAATTCATATGAACCACAAAAGACCCCGAAGAGTCAAAGCAATCCTGAGAAGGAAGAATAAAGCAGGGGAATTACGCTCCTTGACTTCAAGCTGTACTACAAAGCTACAGTAATCAAGACAATTTGGTACTAGCACAAGAACAGACCCTTAGATCAATGGAACAGAATCGAGAGCCCAGATATAAACCCAAGCATATATGGTCAAGTAATATACAATAAAGGAGCCATGGATATACAATGGGGAAATGACAGCCTCTTTAACACCTGTTGTTGGCAAAATAGGACAGCTACATATAAGAGAACGGAGCTGGATTACTGTCTAACCCCATACATAAAAGTAAACTCAAAATGGATTAAAGATCTGAATGTAAGTCATGAAACCATTAAACTCTTAGAAAAAAATATAGGCAAAAATCTCTTGGACATAATCATTAGCAACTTCTTCATGAACATATCTCCCCGGGCAAGGGAAACAAAAGCAAATATGAATAAGTGAGACTATATCAAACTAAAAAGTTTCTGTACAGCAAAGGATACCATCAGTAGAACAAAAAGACATTCTACAGTATGAGTGAATATATTCATAAATGATATATCTGATAAGGGGTTGACATCCAAATTATATAAAGAGCTCACGCACCTCAACAAACAAAAAGCAAATAAGCCGATTAAAAAATGGGCAGAGGAGCTGAACAGACACTTCTCCAAAGAAGAAATTCAGATGGCCAACAGGCACATGAAAAGATGCTCCACATCACTAGTTATCAGAGAAATGCAAATTAAAATCACAATGAGACATCATCTCACACCAGTTAGGATGGCCGCCATCTAAAAGAGAAACAACAAATGTTGGCGAGGATGTGGAGAAAGGGGAACCCTTCTACACTGCTGGTGGGAATGTATATTAGTACAACCATTGTGGAAAGAAATATGGAGGTTCCTCTAAAAACTCAAAATAGAAATACCATTTGACACAGGAATCACACTCCTAGGAATTTACCCTAGAAATGCAGCACCCCAGTTTGAAAAAGACATATGCAACCCTATGTTTATTGCAGCACTATTTACAATAGCCAAGAAATGGAAGCAACCTAAGTGTCCATCAATAGATGAATGGATAAAGAAGATGTGGTATATACACACAATGGAATATTATTCAGCCATAAGAAGAAAACAAATCCTACAATTTGCAACAACATGGATGGAGCTAGAGGGTATTATGCTCAGTGAAATAAGCCAAGCCAAAAAGGACAAGTATCAAATGATTTCACTCATCTGTGGAGTATAAGAACAAAGAAAAAACTGAAGGAACAAAACAGCAGCAGACTCACAGAACCCAAGAATGGACTAACAGTGTCAAAGGGAAAGGGACTGGGGAAGAGGGGTGGGAAGGGAGGGTTAAGGGGGAAAAAGAGCAAAAGAGCTATTACAATTAGCACACATAATGTAGTGGGGCGGGGGGCTGGGGGGGATACGGGGAAGGCAGTATAACACAGAGAAGACAAGTAGTGATTCTATAACATCCTACTATGCTGATGGACAGTGACTGCAATGGGGTAGGTGGTTGGGACTTGATTATAGGGGGAGTCTAGTAACCATTAATGTTGCTCATGTAATTGTATATTAATAATAGCAAAATACAATTAAAAAAATAAAAAATAAAAAAAATGTGGCATAGTACATTGTCACGCACTGTACATATTTTACAGCACTTAATTTTCCCAACTACCCTTCAGATAATAGATAATATACTAAAACCAGTGTATGTTAAATTGCTAATGATAAGCAAGATGGACTTACGAAGAAATAGTCAGGAAATAACTCTAAGCACACAGAAAGGTAATTTTTAAAACATTAAAAAAATGTTATTAGTAATATACAGAAAATTGTATGGATTCACTCAAAATTTTTAAATCAGGTTTCTTCAGAATTGAAATGTAGAAAGTAAAAAATCTGTAATGTCAAGTAACTATAGAGTTCTTTGCTGTAATGATCAAATAACTATTCTTAGTTACTGCATTCAAATGTGAGAGTGAGAAAACCAGCCTCTAAGGACCTTTTAACTTAAAACTAGATACACTAAATAGAAAACAATGATATATTGAAGTATGATTATTTTCAAGTCAGTGAAAGAACAGAGGGAAGAAAAAAGATGAATAATTCAAAGATACACTTTTTCATATGCCATTATTCATGTGTAAATTAATCTTACTTACATCATTAGACTTGCATTTTTCCTTTTGAGAATATATAGTCCAATCCAAAAGCATATTTACAGGTTTGGTCAAAAGCCCAGAGGTCTCACTTCCTGACCAAAAGATTTCAAGAAGAATTGCCTTTCCTGTTATTTTCAGACTCTGAGAGTCACACCAGTCATACAACCTAATGAAAATAGAAATGAAAAGTACTTTTTACACCAACTTGATCACTACTGTTATTAGGCATAGTATGTTGTGACATAAAACGGACACAAAAATTCTAGCAAATTCTGAATATAGAAAAGTTTTAATATATGAAGATTATAATATATAATTATAACAAAGGACAAAATTTTTTTAATGGCCTTATTTCAATATAATGTCAACAAGTACACACTGTATTTTAATTGCGAGTTTAGAGCATACACAAAGCATCATGGATATTACAGATTCAGTATTAAAACCTCCTGTAGCTCTTTACTTAAGTATTCAATTACTAAATAATTTTAAAAATTCTGAAAAATTCTGAAAAATAAAAATGTGAACTAAGAAAATAAGTGCATAATATCTTACTCCACTGAAGACTGTCTGAAAATATGTTTTTAAATTAAGTCTACTTTAAAAAACAAGGTTTATTTTTTATAACTGTACATAAATGATTTGAAAAATGGTACATAAAATAATATGTAGATAATGTGTTTTTTGTGGTTAATAAATACTTACTTTTGACTCAGATGTCGCACTTCACTTTCAACTAAATTAAAGAAAAATTTGAGCAATGTCAGGTGGAGCACCTTAGAGCCAATAGTGTTTTTTGAAATTTGATGACAGAAGCCTTCGTTGAAAAGGCAAGACCTGAAAAACATCACCCAAGCAATTTATAACATACAAGCAATTCACTGAGTAATTTGTGGGCAAAATATTTCTTTAATTTGAGTATTACTGGAATTAAAAAATTTGCTACAACAAAACATAAAGCAAGTTCAACATTTTACTAATACATTTTCTTCCTTCAAAAAATTAAAGCATGTCAAAAATCTCATGACACTGAATTTTTAATAATACAGATCTAATTTATCTGTATTTCAGTGATTGTAATGTTTAATAATTATCTGGTACTCTTTGTACTTTTATTTCACTAATGAAGAACAAAAAATTATGAATTTCATTAAACCCTTTTGATTCAGATGACCAGCTATACTGTTAATTTATAATATTCTCAATAATCATCCTCTTACTCAAGGTAACTTTCTTTTTCATTATTTAGTAAAATGAAGGTCACTCAGGGCTGTTTTGTAAATTTTAAAAATTCAGTATTTATTCTCTTTCCATCTTCCATAGTTTTGTCCAAGAGAACTTACTATGATAATGGGTATGTTCTACTGAACACATGAAATGTGGCTTGTGCAACTGAGGACATGAATTTTTAATTACTTAATTTTAACTAAATTTAAATATAGGCACACGTGGCTAGTGGTTACTATGATGGGTAGCACAGTTCTACAGTGTTTTTCTTAGAATATAAGATTACTCAGAACTCTAGGTCTAAGAGAGATAAAATCTAGGCAACAGTATTTATTATAATCTTCCAACTTTACTATCAATTATATTAACAGCATACTTTCTACCTGTCTCTACCTTCCCTGCCTTCTTTTTGAATACCCCATTGTCAGACTTAAGTCATTAATACCTATTAAATTTAACCATTCTACACTTGTGTCTATTCTATAAGATCCTCCATGCCCATATAATTTATCCAGTCTATTGAAAGCCACCAGAGATGGATAACATAGCATGTTTTGGGGTTTTTTTAAACTTGTATTATGTAATATTTCAAATGCATTCAAAAGTAGCCTATTATCATTCAACTCATTTATACTACCAATACTTCCCTAGTCTCCTTCCTCAGTGAAGTGAATTATTTTGACATGAATTCAGGGTATTTATGCTATTTAAAAGTCTACTTTTGAGAGGTCCAAATTCTATCTCCTGTAGCTTCAATTAATTCATCTAATCATTTATTAAGCACTTATTATGTTCCAAGTATTATATTAAGAACCTAGGATGGATATATTTAAGACGGAGCATCTTTTCTTAAGAAAGTCAGAGGCTGATGTGAGTGACAAACAAAAGAAATGGCAAAAATTAGGAAGTGGCACCTAAGTTGTATTTTAAAGGATGATTAGGAGTTGGACTTGTGGGGTGGCAAGAATGTATAGGCAGAGAGAACATAAGAGCAAAGGGATAGGAAACAAAAACTAGTTGTCACTGGACACATTTGGGAAAATGATTAAGATGAGAATGTGGACATACAGAGGGGCTAAATCATGAAGGGTTTTACATGTTTTGATAAGGAATTTAACTTTTCTACAGGTGATATGTGAGTTAATGACAGACTTTTATCTGGGAAATTACAAATCAGTTTTTTTTAAAAAACTGAAAGTATGTAAATACATTTAGTTTAAAAAACCATACAAAAAATTTTTTTTCCTGTAAGTCCATTTCATGTTTCATTAAGCACTAATTTTTTTATAAACTGGTTGATAACTATGACCAAGTTAGACTTGGCCTTTTTGTAACAAGAGCTTTACAACAAATACAACACACAAACATACTATACACACATACAAAAGCTTTTTCAAAAAGGAACTGTATTTTTCATTACTATCTAAAAATTACATAGATAGTAACTACTAGGTGAAATTTAGCAGCCTCACATGTAAAATTCCTTACCTGATAAGCACTTCTATAAGAGACCATGCTCCTTTCATACAAGTTGGACACTGAAATAATTCTAAGTAATATCTTGACATGGCTGGGGACTTCCAAGGAGGATGTAGGTGAAGAAGAGCTGACCACACATGAAAGTATCGACCAGAAAACGTATCTATATTATCCTATTATTTAAAAACAAACAAATAAAATGCTATAGCTGAAAAGTAAGTTTCACTAATTCAGTCTTAAACTCTAGTAACTCTGGCCCCTCTTGCCAAATATATGTTCGGAACAAGGAAATCAGATGGAAGTACCATGTTCAGTTAATTAAACAGTGCAACTGAGAGAGAGGCACACTCTAAATGTGTATCCAAATACTAGGTAATCCTTGCTCTTGGGACTAACTTATATGAAATGTCCATTTTATTTTTCATGATTATAGTGAGATTAAGAGTTCCCACAAAGACTTCTCAAAGGAAATAAAGAAAAACTTTTCATGAAAACATTCTCACTTATTACCAATATTAGTCTAACATAGCTTATACTTGTTATTTCTTCAAATTGGTACTCTGTTGAAGAGTATGATTAGAAAGCTACCTTTGAAAAGCTGTTTCCATTGTTTTTCACAGTTTAAGGAATATGTTCATTAACTACGCACACTATGAATACAAATGATTATTACCAACATATAAAGGAGTAATTTACCACATGAAATTCTAGATCATTATAATCTGATTTTTATACTATAAATAAAGATTTTCTATTTTATAAAGTTAGATACTTTACTGCCATATAAAATAAATTCACATATATTTTTTCAAAGAGAAAACTATCTTGGAAACTGAGAAAATAATGTTAAAGCACTCAGAGTAGACCTACTAAAGAGTTTAAAAATAGAAAAGAAATCATAATAAATGGGTACAATATTTCCTAAAAAATGAGGGGAAAAAATATTGAAACAATAAACTGCAAACACAAAGAGTGAGAAAATGTTCATATATTAACATTATTTGAAAGATTATAAACGCTTATGACTGCTCTTACCTGTAGAATGTTCTCTAGAAGAGCATGAAGAAGACATACAGGAGGAATATATTGTGCTTGCAAAGAGGATATTTCTTCAATTGCTTCATTAAAAAACTGTCCTTCTATGAGGCTTTCAATTAAATTTAATACACCTCTGGGAAATTCAGCATTTTTAACCTAAGAAAGGAAAGATTCTATGACTCAAGAGATGGGTAAATTTGGGATCAAATCTTAAATAAGAAGCCTTAATTTCCTCAGTAAATGAAGATAATTTCTGTCCTTACAATTACACAGGATTGTTATGTGGTTCAAAAAGGATGATTCTTATGAATGTGTTTTACAAATATAAGGCACTGCAAAAATATACATTAATTGTTTTATTTATTATTCTCTGTTGACTAAAATAGTAAGGAGAATACCATTTCCAGAAGAAAACTTTTAAAAGACATTTGCAAAGTATGGCTGATAATGAGGAGCTCTGAGTTGTAACTATACATAGTTTTTATTTTTTTATTTTGGTATCGTTAATCTACAGTTACATGTGCAACATTATGGTTACTAAACTCCCCACTTCATCAAGTCCCCCCCCCACATACCCCATTAGTCACTGTCATCAGCGTAGTGAGATGCTTTAGAATCACTACTTCTCTTCTCTGAGTTGTACAGCTCTCCCCGAGCCACCCCCGTCACTTTTCGTCTGCTAATCGTAATGTCCCTTTTTCCCCCTTGTCCCTCTCTTCCCACCTATCTTCCCCAGTCCCTTTCCCTTTGGTAACTGTTAGTGCATTCTTGGGTCCTGTGAATCTGCTGCTGTTTTGTTCCTTCAGTTTTTTTCTTTGTTCTTATGCTCCACATACGAGTGAAATCATTTGATACTTGTCTTTTTCCGCTTGGCTTATTTCACTGAGCATAATACCCTCTAGCTCCATCCATGTTGTTGTAAATGGTAGGATTTTTCTTCTTCTTATAGCCGAATAATATTCCATTGTGTATATGTACCACCTCTTCTTTATCCATTCATCTACTGATGGACACTTAGATTGCTTCCATTTCTCGGCTATTGTAAATAGTGCTGCGATAAATATAGGGGTGCACCTGTCTTTTCAAACTGGGCTGCTGCATTCTTAGGGTAAATTCCTAGGAGTGGGATTCCTGGGTCAAATGGTATTTCTATTTTGAGTTTTTTGAGGAACCTCCATACTGCTTTCCACAATGGTTGAACTAATTTGCATTCCCACCAGCAGTGTAGCAGGGTTCCCTTTTCTCCACATCCTTGCCAACATTTGTTGTTGTTTGTGTTTGGATGTTGGCCATCCTTACTGGTGTGAGGTGATATCTCATTGTGGTTTTAATTTGCATTTCTCTGATGATTAGCAATGTGGAGCATCTCTTCATGTGCCTGTTGGTCATCTGAATTTCTTCTTTGGAGAAGTGTCTATTCAGATCCTCTGCCCATTTTTTAATTTGATTATTTGCTTTTTGTTTTGTTGAGGTGTGTGAGTTCTTTATATATTTTGGATGTCACCCCTTATCGGATATGTCATTTATGAATATATTCTCCCATACTGTAGGATGTCTTTTTGTTCTGCTGATGGTGTCCTTTGCTGTACAGAAGCTTTTCAGCTTGATATAGTCCCACTTGTTGATTTTTGCTTTTGTTTCCCTTGCCTGGGGAGATATGTTCATGAAGAAGTTGCTCATATTTATGTCCAAGAGATTTTGTCTATGTTTTTTCTAAGAGTTTTATGGTTTCATGACTTACATTCAGGTCTTTGATCCATTTTGAGTTTACATTTTGAGTTTTTTGTGACAGTAATCCAGTTTCATTCTCTTACATGTAGCTGTCCAGTTTTGCCAACACCAGCTGTTGAAGAGGCTGTCTTTTCCTCATTGTATATCCATGGCTCCTTTATCATATATTAATTGACTGTATATCTTTGGGTTAATGTCTGGACTCTTTATTCTGTTCCACTGGTCTGTGGGTCTGTTCTTGTACCAGTACCAGATTGTCTTGATTACTGTGGCTTTGTAGTAGAACTTGAAGTCTGGGAGTGTAATTCCCTGTTTTATTCTTCCTTCTCAGGATTGCTTTGGCTATTTGGGGTCTTTCATGGTTTCATATGAATTTTAGAACTATTTGTTCCAGTTCATTGAAGAATGCTGTTGGTATTTTGATAGGGATTGAGCTGAATCTGTAGATTGCTTTAGGTAGTATAGCCATTTTGACAGTATTTATTCTTCCTAGCCAAGAGCATGGGATGAATTTCCATTTGTTAGTGTCCTCTTTAATTTCTCTTAGGAGTGTCTTGTAGTTTTCAGGGTAGAGGTCTTTCACTTCCTTGGTTAGGTTTATTCCTAGGTATTTTATTCTTTTGATGCAATTGTGAATGGAATTGTTTTCCTGATTTCTCTTTCTGTTAGCTCATCGTTAGTGTATAGGAAAGCAACAGATTTTTGTGTATTAATTTTGTATGCTGCAACTTTGCTGAAATCAGATATTAGTTCTAGTAGTTTTGGAGTGGAGTCTTTAGGGTTTTTTATGTACAATATCATGTCATCTGCAAACAGGGACAGTTTGACTTCTTTGCCAATCTGGATGACTTTTATTTCTTTGTTTTGTTGATTGCCGTGGCAAGGATATCCAGTACTATGTTGAATAACAGTGGGGAGACTGGGCATCCCTGTCTTGTTCCCGATCTTAGATGAAAAGCTTTCAGCTTCTCAATGTTATCCCTGGTTTTTTAGGTGCAAAATTATTTTGTGGTTTTCCTTTAAACATAAGCAAACTATGGCTATTAAGATATCATCAATATATAATATACAAAGGTATCATCAAACATAATAAATATCTGCAAAAAGTGACAATTGTACAGTGTTATGAAATCACTCTGAGACTGCACATTAGTATAACTCTAAGAGCTCCACAAAATACATTTCCCTCAGTCAAAATATTTTTAACCATAAAATAAAAGTGACTACTTTGAACTAATTGAGAATCAAAAATACTCTGAAAGACTACATGGAATAAAACAATTTAAAAAGAATGCATAATCCCCTATGTTTATCACAGCACTATTTACAGTAGCCAAGATATGAAACCAACCTAAGTGTCCATCAGTAGATGAATGGATAAAGAAGATGTGGTACATATACACAATGGAATACTATTCAGCCATAAAAAGAAAACAAATCCTACCATTTGCAACAACATGGATGGAGCTAGAGGGTATTATGCTCAGTGAAATAAGTCAGGCAGAGAAAGACAAATACAAAATGATTTCCCTCATTTGTGGAGTGTAACAGCAAAGCAAAACTGAAGGAATAAAATAGCAGCAGACTCAAAGACTCCAAGAAGGGACTAGCTGTTACCAATGGGGAGGAGTGGGAGAGGATGGGTAGGGAGGGAAGGAGAAGGCGAATGTGGGGTATCATGATTGGTGCACATGGTGTGTGTGGGGTCACAGGGAAGACAGTGTAGCTCAGAGAAAACAAATAGAGACTCTGTGGCATCTTACTACCCTGATGGACAGTGACTGCAATGGGGTATGGGGAGGACTTTCATAAGAGTGTATATCAATGATACTTTAATAAAAAAAAAGAATGCATAATGATATAAAGGAAATAATATATTTTTATAAATATATTGAAAATTCAGTGTACAAGCTATAATTATGAAAAGTATGAAATGTGAGAACAGGCACACATATTCTAACACAAGATAAATTTTTAATTCCTAGTACCAGTTTTTACTACTATACGGAATTATTTTTGGAGCTTTGACATACAACAGTATTCTATTTCTTATTAGAACACATTTCAAATTTGATAGGGAATGTCTATGCTGACAACACATTCCTTTATATCAAAATAACTAAAAACAACATGATACAAAGCTTCCTTTTTGCCCCCATAACCACCCTACTCCAAGCCCCTTACCTCGATATTGTATACTGGTTGTTTATCCATTCTAATGCAGCTGTATCTGATAGCCTACAAAACAGCAATCATTTAACTAAAATTAAACATTTTCTGTCAAAAAATACATTTCAGCTTACCAAACATAAAATCTTGACCAAACTTAAAAAAAACAGATTCAGGAAGACATTGATGGTGATAATTGATCTGATACTCATGTTTGCTCAATCTGATGACTGCCATCATTTCAGGGTAATGACACTCATGAGTATGAACATTCTCTATTTTTCCCTTCTAAATTAAAATAACTTAAAAGGTAAAGCCATATTCACTTCAAAGACCTGAAAAGGTCCATTCCCCTTAGTACTGTAATTAGAAATATAAATGAAAAATTGTAGTCATGTTCTTTATAGAATCACAAGTAAAATCTTCCTCTATTGTTTTAAAATACCTACAATCATATATTTGCTTAAAAGATTATACTTGAAAAATATGTGTTAAGCATAGAGATATCCTGATTACATAAAGAGTTCTATAAACAAAGATGTAAAACAACCTAATGGAAAATTGAAAAAGAATATGAATAGGCAATTCAGAGAGGAAGAAATACAAAAATGACAAGTGAAGGTATAAAATATGCTCAAAGTTGCTACTATCAGAGAGATATAAATTAGAGCAATGACATAGCTTTGGCTTCTGCTTAGGATGTAGAAAGCTGGAAAAAGGTGATCCCACATTATGAACAAGAGAAGTTGTAAAATCTACCAAATCTTAATTTTTCTTGAACTCTTAAGACACAGAGGTCTTAATGTGACCAAGCACACTGACATATGAAGACAGGAGTGTCCAAAGACATGGAATATGAGCACTGACTTGTCTGAGACAAAGCTTGGTAGGAGGAGGAGGCCTCCATTAAAGAAGGTATGAAAATTTCAGCTAAAAGTTTTCACCATTTGCTATAGGCCTAGTGTGTGCTGGCATGAAAGAAGAGAAACCCTGGGAATCAAAGACACAATTTGTCAATGGCAGGATCTTCTCCGTGGACCTTACTGGGTGCTCATGCAAAAAAAAAAAAAGACACAGGACAGGAGACTAAAGCGAGCCTCCCTCATGGTGAAAAGGAAAAACATACACCCACACATACACATGCAGGGAAAAAGACTATCCCTGAAGAGGAGTAGGAAAAGATTGTGGTCACAGATCATAAGAGATCCTCTACCACTAGGGGCGGGGTTTGATCATTGAGAAAGCCTTTCCCCAAAACCCAGGGCCTCCAGGCCTGCTTAAGACAGGCTGTCTGACCAGAACAGAAAAAGGGATATTTCAGCCCTCATACTCCAACATCATGCTAACAAGCATCAGCAAGAAATTACAGCAGTCTGCAATATACCTAATACCTATAGTTTATCTGTAACACCACTGAGGTATAAACAATAAAGAATTCAGCATATTCACTAAATGCCTAATTATATTACTGATTAAAACAAATTAATGAACTATGAGAACTATTTTAAGACTTAATCAAACATATAGTCATCTATTATGATTATTATACTAGAGAAGGATAAGAAACTGTACAAATGTTTTAGTATGCCAAGTTCTACCTGAGCTTTATATATGTGCTTCCTTAAGGTATTTTTTATTTCAGCAATATCCACATCTGTCCTGACATGCTTGGTTTCTGATTCTTTGGCATGATCAGCAAAAAGAGAATTCTTCACTTCCTTCTGCATACACATAAAAGTACTTTAGAAAGTGTGCTAAAAACAGTATTAACACAAACATTAAATATCACAATGGACAATATAACACAAGAACACATTTATGCAGTGTTAATTAACCACAGAAAAATCCTTACAATCAGATATATAAAGATTATAAAATGAAATAAAAAGTTAAAGAAAGCAAACATTTTAATTTTGAAGTTTTACCTGATATTTATATATGTCATTTCTTAAGGTACTTTTCATTCTAATCTGTTCCATATCTTTCCTGGAAGCTCTCTCTCTTTTATTTTTTTTCTTTGTCACCATGTTTACACAAAACATGATCCATTATTTGTTTACCTTTATCATATTTCTGAAGATCCTTCTGAATATATGTATATAAACATATTGTAGTTTAGACTTTAAAATAAAGTTATAATCTAGAAGAATTAACTCAAGAAGGATCCCATTTAAAAGACAAGCTACCTTATTAAAAATGGTCTGGATTATACCAGGGAAGAGCAACACAAAACTAAAATTTAGATTAGAATGTATTACCCAAACTACATACACATACATTTTAAGAGCTTTCATATTAAGAATTTCAGCTTCTTTTTTAGAACATTTGTTTCCTTTTTTTGTTATATTCAAGCAAAGCAAAATTTATTTGAATATCCTGATTATTAATTCAAATTTCTTTGTGTAATTCATGTAAAAATATTTTCATTGTGAACCAAGGTTAATTATAAATCAATTATGAATATCTCAGCATATCAACTCAAGATGATTTTTTTCCATAAGATGTGCAGTTATATTTAATACAGCAAACAATTAAAAAATCAGATTGTATGTATGGATTATATTAGGGAAGAACTACATAAAAAGAAAACTCTTTGACTTAGCTTAGTTTTACCAGATCTGTATATATGTGCTTCCTTAAGGTACTTTTAATTTTGTCACGTTCAGTGTCCCTTCTGGAACTTCTTTCTTTTTTCCATTTTTTCCTCAAAGTGTAATTCCTTTGAATATCTTCATCTTTTTTCTTAATTTCCTTCTACATGTATTTAGACCACAATTAAACAAATCTCAACATGAATATGTTACAAAATCCAAATAAATGCAAGAGAGTCTGACTTTTAACAAGAGTATACCACATTTAAAGAATAATAGAGTAATATACAAGGGAAAAGTTCATCCATGTTGAACTGGGTATACATTTGTAAAACATTTTGGAAAACAGTTGGGCATTACCTAATACAGTCAAACATGCAGAGTCTTTATAAACCCAGCAATTCCTCTCCTAGGAATAAGCTAGAGAAACTCTTGAACATGTACACCAACAGTCACATTAGAAAAAATTCACACTGTTTGTGGCAGAATTGTTCATAACTGCAAAAACTAACCAATTAATCAAACACAAATTAACAAAAAGAAACCCAAATGCTTATCAATAGCAAAATGGATAAAAGACAAAATTGTGAAACAGTGTAACATCATATACACCAGCAAAAAAAAAAAACCAAGTCACATAAGATTATAAAAATACTATGTCTGAATATCATTATATTTGGTAATTTTAAAAGAGCCATAAAACATAACGAATTATTTTTAATGTAGAAGGTCTTACCTGATTTCCATATGTGTACCTTTGTAAGGCATATCTCATTTTTAGAAATTTCAAATCTTTACTGGAACCTCTGAATTTTTCTTTTTTGTGATGTTCAGTTAAAATAGAACTAATATTAACATCTTCATCATGATTTTGTATTTCTTTCTGCAAGTCAGTAAAAATACTTTAGTCAGACTGTGGATTAACATAGCCTCAACACAATCAGCTCAAATCACAACAGGAAAACCCACTCAGAAAGGTCAGTTTTGTAAAACATACTTATAAGATTCATAGTAAAGAGCCTTGTGAAATATATTACATCTTAGTTATACTAACATGAAGCAGCAAAGATTTTTAGATTTTTAGTTCACAAAGGTTATTTTGTGTTTACGTATACATATAATTTAGGCACTTTAATGTAAACTTCTTTGTAATCTCTGCTTTTCCCTTCCTATTTGTCAGATGATTAGTCAAATCAGAATTTGGTTATTTCATTGTTTTACTTTTCTAAATGTCTGTAAAAATAATTTAGGCTATAGACAAAAAGAATTTTGTCTTTATTGGGAAAATCAAATGAAGCACTTCAAGAAAATTTTTTATAGGACATACCTATAACGTAAAGAGCATCACAAACAAATATTATTTATTCATTATATAAATTTATTTTAAAAAAAGGAAATTTCTACTTGCACTTTATATTAATCTTCTTGAGTTCTAAAAGGAACTCAAGATATATATAGATGTATTTTAATAATTTCCCTATCTTTCCATAAAATCTCCACCTGATTCTCTTTATGTTAAATAAAAACTAAATTTTAATAATATTACATTCCTTTCTATAAGTAAAAGTTGTATACTGTGGTTAATAATGCACATTTCAACTGACACATCAACTCAAAAAGCCTTTTTTTTAAAAGACCATGTACATGTAGTTATAATCATAGAAAGTAGTCTTTTAAGTCGAATAAACTCTCAACCATACTTTGGAAAAGCAAGAAAAAATTGCAAAAACATTTTAAATTCCTGGAAAGTTTTATTAGTTTAAGAAGTTTCAAATTGTTCTCACAATTCTCCCTAAAACTTTTGACAGGTGCAGCAAAAACAGAATTTTAAACTTTTTTTAGTCACATTTTAGATTAATAATCAGTAGACTAATGAATTGGTAAATCAACTAAATAGTCTGTTTTCTAAAACACAATATGAAGTTGAACATAACTGAACATTAGCTGTTGTAGGATACAATAATGTCTTTTTTTTTAGCTGCTGCTATTTGAAAATTACTTCAGAGTCATACGTGCTTTCTAAAGGAATTTCTAATTGTTCCAAGCTCAAAGTCCTTCCTGTTTTTTGTTTTCCATATTTAAAAAGATAAAATTCATGTGTCACTTAAAAAAACTGTTCTAAATGCAGCAAACGTACTTGAATTTCCATCATGAATTATGAATATACATATTGCTGACAAATAAGAATCCTTTATAAGTCATGTTATATTAAACATACAAGGAGTTTTGAGTAATTACTATGTGTTAGAACACACTATAATGTTAGGTACTCTGTTTCTATATGCATATATACATTATTCCAGTAAGAGTCTCTAAACAGAGACATAAGGCAATATCCTTATATGCACAAATCATGGGCTATAAAACATAGAGCTGGGTTCAGATAACAGCTCTGTGATTCCAAAATCCATGTTATTCCCACAATGTATCGTTTATCGAACAATTTTGTAAGATGAACCAGAAATATACATTTTCTAAACTATGAAGTTTTACCTGGGTTCTACACATGGCCTCTTTTAAGGCACCTTTCATTTCAAATCCTGTATCTTCCCTTAAATCTTTGTTGTTTTCTTGATTACTTTGTTTTTTCCAAACAGAATTGGCCTGGGAAACTTCATCATTCTGAATTTCTTTCTGTATGTAAGAATGGTTTAGGAGATCAATTAAGTGTAATTTCAACATTCTGTACTTCTACAATTTCCAAATGTAAAATGCTTTAATAGTCAAGCAAGTAGGTAAAATGCACTCTTCTAAATCAAAGGTAATTAAACACTAGTAAATTCTTTCTAGGAAAAAAAATCATAACAAAGGTCCTGAAATAAAGTGGCTTCTATATATCTCAAAAATAGGCTAATGCTTTTTATTGGTCTAGTAACAAAGAATCCTTTTTGTGAAAATCACAAACAAAAATTTTTAATTGAGTCCCTGTCCTAGTTGAAGTTACAATCTAGATAAAAATTTTTCAGATTATACACAGATTACTTCTCAGATTATTTTCATTGTTTTACTGATGAGACTTCTCATTTGCAAATCCACTACACACAGGAAAAGTGGCTAACAGCTGAATTCACAGTTCTTATTTTACTTAAATAGCAATAAACAATTATCTTCACTTAACATTTATCTCAAACATTTAAATTTCTCTTGCCAAGAAATCCAAACTGAATTCACAAATCACCCACCAGCAATAATTTTTAAAATATTTGCATATGTACCTATATAATTCTAAAAGTTTAGTAACATAGAGAGGGAGTAAATATGAGTTCATGACAGTTCCCAAAACATACTTATGAAAGGGTATTCAGGGATTCACCTTTCCACTGTTTCCCAAAACATACTTATGAAAGGGTATTCAGGATAACACCTTTCCACTGTTAAGACAGGAAAAACATGTCTTCCTAAGGACCTAAATTGCAATATGATAAGGTGCCTGTGGTATGATCTTCGGGTCCCTTTCACTTGTGCTGCTTCCTTTATGGATGTTAGGGCCCTTTAGCAGGCTGCAATCCCACAACTAGGGAAAAAAATCCCTGAGTGTAGCTGATTTCTTCAGTTACTCAGAAAAGTGAAATTGACAGCTAAGAAAAATGATGACTTTTTTCCTTCTTATTCCTGGCATCAAAGAAAGAATTACTCTGAATGTACAAACAACAATTTCTGTTAAGGACAACTTGAAGGGGGATAAAGTGAGTTTAAATATAAATTATAAATCTGGGTCACAAATTAGTTGATCTGGCACAAAAAGTTTTTTTTTTTTCTCCATTACTCCTACTAAATTTCCCTGAGATCTATGGTTCAATTTCTTTCTTAGGCAGACAGTGGAAAGAAATTTTAAGTACTCTTAAGTGTCCTCTCCTTTTTGTGAAGCCTTCCTAGGACCAAACAATTGAGATACATCAGTCATTTGTTCCTCTGCATTCCTGTTCCTCACACATAATTTTACCAGTGCACAATATACACTGACTAGTAATCAATTGTTTCCATGTTCTGTTTTTACCACCAAATAGTAATAAGCACCTCAAAGTCTGACATGGTCTTACTCATTTTCCCTAATGCATAGCATGGTACCTGGTATAGCAAAAGTCTCCAGTAATTACCTGTAAACCTGAACTAAATAGATTCCTGATTCTGTCATTCAGCAGGTTCCCAAAAAGTATAAGCAGGTTAAACAAAACTCTTCTTAGAGGACACTTTAGAATTCATTTAGTTAGGAATGTAATATGCTCTCTGCCAAAGTGGTCAAAGAAAAGCAAGGCATCAATAAGTTAATTGTCCATTTTTTCCTAAGAAGTGACCATAAAATGTCTTCCTTATTTGGAATGAATGATTATGAACGCCCAGCTGTCTAATCCAAGGTATTCTAAAAACAAATGTAGGTCAGAGATTATCTGCTATTTTTATTTGATATATTATTGCTGCCCTCCAGTATTTCAGAAGCTAAATCTAATTGTCAAATTACTGCAAATTAAGATAAAGCCCATAGTACATTATACTTTATTCATTTTTTTCATACAAAAAGGAAAATTCAGTTACTTTTGCTAATCTAGTTAAGAATGGCATTCATTCTGTTGACATACTACCTTTAAACTGTTCAGAGAAGCAGATCAGATAGGATGCTTCTGGCTGCAAGTAATAGAAAATCAACTCAAAGTAATGTAAACAACAAGAAAATGCACTACCTCACCGAATAGCAATGCGGTCCAGTGCTAAGACAGGTTTCACAGTTTGTTAGTCTAGCAACAAGTATTTCAACAAGGACCATCTGTCTCTACATTTTGCTGTCTACAGGGTTGGTTTCATCCTAAGGCTATTTCTCAGTTAAAGAATGAGTGTTAGTAGTAATCGAGGTTACCTTCTTCCATGTTCAGATACATGTAGGAGGAGTCAGGTTGCCAGGATGGGGAAGAAACATCCCAGAATCTCTTACATACCTCTCTTTATGTTCCAAAGATCAGAATTGGTTCACATGCCTGTTCCTAGACCAATCACTGTCCAGGGCAATGAGATTATCCATAGTCTAAGCAGATCCATCCCTTGAACTAAGGTCAAATTTCCAATCTGCATTGCTGCTACTCAGGGGGAAAGGCAATTATAGAACAATATATTACATCTTCTCTTGAAAGACTCAAAGATCTTTCATAATTTCTCAACTAATCTAACAAATATGAGAATTTAAGTGCCAGGCTTTAGGCAAGATGATTCAGATATAACAATGGAAAAGGCAGACATCATCCTTGATGATACGGAATTTTTGGTTTAGATGGACATTTGGGAAATAAGACATTAAGTAATCAGCCTATTTATTACAACTGTGATGAGTATTATAAAGCAAAAAAAATGCTATGAGAATACATTATAGGTGACACTAACTATAAGAGGACTAAAGAGATGTCTTTGAAGAGGCAACATAACTGGAACCTGAATGATAAGCAGAAGGCAGACAGGCACAGGAAATGAGAGAGTAGTGGGGAGCACCTTTTCAGGCAGAGAAAATAGCTTTTGAAAAGACACTGAGGTAGGAAGTAGCTTAGCCTGTTTAAGAAACAGGGAGAAGGCAGTTTTGTTATAGTAGTGTGAGCCGAGAAAAAGTTGAACAGGATATAGTTGAAAGGCAGGAAAGACAGGCATCCTGTGGGAACTTAATAAGCCCTGTTAGAGGTTTTGTGACTTTATCCTAAGGGCAATGGGAAGCCATTGGAGGATTCTGAGCAGGAGAGTGACAGGAATAAAACTGTTTTAGAAAGAGCATTTTGTCTCTTGAATGAAGTAGAATGGGGTAGGTAAGAAACAGGTAAGAGTAGTTCGGAAATTAGCAAGAGTAAAAAGGTAAAGTAACAGGGAAAGTAATTAAAAGTCTATTCCAGAATTGCAGGGGAAAAAGGGTGAACTCAGCATGATGTTAGTACAGAAGGAGAGCAATTTGATTCAAGAGGCAGTTAAGATATAATCAGTAGAACTGGTAATTGACATGATGTGGGGAATAAGGGAGAGGAAGCACCCTTGAGGGTGCTTCCCAGGTTTCTAACATAAATCATTTGATAAAAGGTTATAGTATCTATTAAGATGGGAAACACTGAAGGAGCCTGTTTTTCCTAGATCAAGGTGCAGTTTTTAAGAATATTGAGGTTTCTCTTCTACTTTAAGTGAGCTTTCTTAAAAATTCTTCTTTGTTTATCTTTAGAGGGTGTCTTCTAGGATTGTTCCCATTTAAACTACTTAAGTGGTATTTGCACCAAGTGGAGAGAGGGAGGTAGAAGAATAGGACAAGAAGTACTTCCAAATCATTAGAAATAGCTCCCTGTTTTCCTATGGGAAAATAATCCAAAAATTCTCATATGATGCTCTATGATATTATGGTTCACTGTTATTTTATTTATGCTCTGAAATTAAAATGCAAAAATTATCTTGTAGTAAACATCACTATAACACTGAAAACAAGGAGACTCAAGACAAATTTTAAACTTAACAAGCAAGCTTCCAGATTTATCAGAAGTATTCTTGAATATTGAAATAATTGAGAGCAATGCCTTAAAAATGTCATTTTAATTACTTCCAATCATTGTATTTTCAAAATTTGGACCATAATTTAATGTTAATATATATTTCATTATATATAGATATTTTATAAAATAACATTAAAAAATATATATACTATCTATTTTACTTACCTCTAAAAGAAAATCCCCTAGATACTGAATTGGATAAAATGGAGCCTTAAAGTTATCTTTTTCTTGCTCAGCCTTGATTCTTGCATTAGTGGCAATCACATGAGTTATTCCACTTGGTGAACTTTTTGGTAAAATAACATTTGCTTTTCCAGCCTCCAAAACTCTAAACAAGAATGTAATAAGATAAAAAAAATATATATATATATATATATTGTCCATCCTGCACTCATTCTTTTTATTTTTTTATTAAGGTATCATTGATATACATTCTTATGAAGGTTTCATAAGAAAAACAATTTGGTTGCTATATTCACCCATATTATTGAGTCCCCCCCATACCCCATTGCAGTCACTGTACATCAGTGTAGTAAGATGCCACAGAGAAGAGAAAATATTCTTTTAAAAAGTATATTCAGTCAAATTCTTTAAATCAAGTTCATCCTAGGAGTGGGAGGAACTTTCTGAAAGGAGCTAATTCCTTTGGGTTAATTTGAGTGCCACGGAGAATAACTATGCAGTTATTTCTTAAATTGTAAGTTTTCAAGAGATGTTTAAGATACCATTGCTATTCCTTCTATTTATCCAGGAAAAGTTACCTAAGGAAAAGTCACTTCAATAAGCCAAAAAAACAATGAAAGAAGTCTAAGGAAGTAGCTACCTCTGTAGGCAGAATCCCTCCAAAGTAATAATTCTGGACCACAAAAAATGGAACTGAAGTCACCAACCCTCTTCTAAAAATTAGCTTTTGAAAAAGTTTAACTTTACTTACATTAAGAAATACGTTTTACATTTAATTTTAGAAGACACACACATAGATACAGACGGAATTCCAAGTTTCACAAAAGTTCTGCTTCTACTTAGGATTTAAAAAGCCACAGGGAACATTTGCTACTACCTAACATTAAGAAAAAGCAAAATGATCTAAAAATAATAATTTTTCATGAACCCATCAGAGAACTGAGGTAACAAGCCATCCAAGAAACTGAATGTCCAAGAGTGACAAACTTCTTTGTGAAAAGATTGGTCCCCAAACTATTTCACTTTTGCAAGGGTGCAGGAAAGAAGTGGCCACCATAACAGCAGCAATAATCACCTAACATATTACCAAATTTAAAGGTCAGGAGTAAATAGCATGACAGTTTAAAATAACTGGGAATCAGTGACAACAGAAAGTCTATCTCATTTGCAAGCTCTTTGCCACAGGCCTCAATTAAGTATTCATGAAAAAGATTAGGGGCAGGTAACAGAGGAAGCCCCCACTGGTAGCACAGGTGGACCAAGGCACAGGCTGCCACCAAGAGAAAAATTAAAAATCAGGCCCACTTCCTTCTCTCACATGAAGTAAGTCTTAAGTCAGCTGGGTAAGGTAAGAAGGTTCTATAGCTTTAGAATCCAGGAAAAGATGTACTGCTTCTATTGGGAGAGTGGAAGTATCTACTTCTGGGGAAGGGATAGGAAAACTTCCTGCTGCACAGCCCAAAAAAAGATCCACTGTTTCTAGATGAAAGATAGGAGCAAAAGCCATCTGTCTCTGGAGAAAGGCAGGAAGGCCACTCTGGTGTAGGCTCTTGCATCAATACAAACCAGAGATCTAATACTGTGGGAGGCTGGAAATTTTTACCCAAGATGATGCCAAAAGATACAAAGCAGAGTTTGGCTGCCATGGGGCATGGAGACACAAACATCTAGAAAGTCTCAACCCCAGAGACCAAGAACACAAAGTAAACTTATAGCTGAAGCCTATCCAGCAGAACGTGAGAACACACCCACCCTTACCCCCAGCACAGAAATGAGTAACAGACAAGAAGGGAAGAAGAGTATAAAGAGACAGTCCTTCTGTGACTTAGTAGTGCAGGGATGACTGAAAACTGAGAGTGATGCAAGAACACTGCTTAAAAACCCTCCAGCACCTCAGACCCCACACTAAACACAAAGGAAGTATGGCCCATTACTGGAGTAAACTGAAATGATGCATTGAAGGTGACAAGAACACTAGCAAAACCCAAAGCCAGCTCAACATCTGGTAAGATTAACTCAACCACCCACACTAACTGCCTACAAAAGAGGTAGGATCAGTTTTTGATATAAATATTATTCACTTCAGACGCTACTGTTCTTCTCTATGTGATGTCTACACATATAGTAAAAAAGCAAGAGAAAACCAAATCGTTGTCAAGAGATAAAGTGAATAGCACAGAAATTAGATCCATATGTTGAAATTATCAGAAAATAACTTTAAAATAACTGTGACTGAACTGTTTAAGGATATAACAGAAAAGGTGGACAAAATTTGCATGAAGAGATGTGAGATTTCAGCACATAGTACAATGAAAATGGTAGAAATAAAAGATACTATATTGAAGAATTTCTTTGATAGGCTTATCAACAGACTACACACAATTGAAGAAGGAATCATTGAACTTGACAATATGTCAGAAATTATCCAACTGAGAAAAAATTAAAAAAAAAAAAAAAAGGTAAAACAAACAAAAAAATCCCAAATGAACAACAGAGCATACAAACACCGGGCCAGAATCAAGTGATCTAAAATAAGGGTAATGAATTGCATCAAAAAGAATAAAATACCTAGGAATAAACCTAACCAAGGAAGTGAAAGACCTGTACTCTGAAAACTACAAGACACTCCTAAGAGAAATTAAAAAGGACACTAACAAATGGAAATGCATCCCATGCTCTTGGCTAGGAAGAATAAATATTGTCAAAATGGCTATACTACCTAAAGCAATCTACAGATTCAATGCAATCCCTATCAAACTACCAACAGCTTTCTTCAATGAACTGGAACAAATAACTCAAAAATTCATATGGAACCAGAAAAGACCCCGAATAGCCAAAGCAATTCTGAGAAGGAGGAATCAAACAGGGTGAATTACGCTCCCTGACTTCAAACTCTACTGCAAAGCCACAGTAATCAAGACAATTTGGTACTGGCACAAAAACAGACCCACAGACCAGTGGAACAGAATAGAAAATCCAAACATTAACCCAAACATTTACAGTCAATTAATATTTGATAAAGGAGCCTTGGATATACAATGGGGAGATGACAGCCTCTACAGCAGCTGGTGTTGGAAAACCTGGACAGCTACATGTAAGAGAATGAAACTGGACTACTGTCTAACCCCTTACACAAAGGTAAACTCAAGGTGGATCAAAGACCTGAATGTAAGTCATGAAACCAAAAAGTCATGAAAACTCTTAGAAAAAAACATAGGCAAAAATCTCTTGGACATAAACATGAGTGACTTCTTCATGAACATATCTCCCCGGGCAAGGGAAACAAAAGCAAAAATGAACAAGTGGGACTATATCAAGCTAAAAAGCTTCTGTACAGCAAAGGACACCATCAGTAGAACAAAAAGACATCCTACAGTATGGGAAAATATATTCATAAATGATGCATCTGAGAAGGGGTTGACATCCAAAATATATAAAGAACCCACGCACCTTAACAAACAAAAAGCAAATAATCCAATTAAGAAATGGGCAGAGGACATGAATAGACACTTCTCTAAAGAAGAAATTCAGATGGCCAACAGGCACATGAAAAGATGCTCCACATCGCTAATCATCAGAGAAATGCAGATTAAAACCACAATGAGATATCACCTCACACCACTTAGGATGGCCAACATCCAAATCACAAACAACAACAAATGTTGGCGAGGTTGTGGAGAAAAGGGAACCCTCCTACACTGCTGGTGGGAATGCAAATTAGTTCAACCATTGTGGAAAGCAGTATGGAGGTTCCTCAAAAAACTCAAAATAGAAATACCATTTGACCCAGGAATCCCACTCCTAGGAATTTACCCTAAGAATGCAGCAGCCCAGTTTCAAAAAGACAGATGCACCCCTATGTTTATTGCAGCACTATTTACAATAGCCAAGAAATGGAAGCAACCTAAGTGCCCATCAGTAGATGAATGGATTAAGAAGATGTGGTACATATACACAATGGAATATTATTCAGCCATAAGAAGAAAACAAATCCTACCATTTGCAACAACATGGATGGAGTTAGAGGGTAATATGCTCAGTGAAATAAGCCAAGCCGAAAAAGACAAGTATCAAATGATTTCACTCATATGTGGAGTGTAAGAACAAAGAAAAAAACTGAAGGAACAAAACAGCAGCAGACTCACAGAACCCAAGAACAGACTAATAGTTACCAAAGGGAAAGGGACTGGGGAAGAAGGGTGGGAAGGGAGGGATAAGAGGGTAAAAGGGGCATTACGATTAGCAGATGTAAGGTAGAGGGGGCACGCGGAGGGCTGTACAACTCAGAGAAGACAAATAGTGATTCTCATCTCACTACACTGATGGACAGTGACTGTAATGGGGTTGGTGGGGGGACCTGATGAAGGGGGTAGTTTAATCACCATAATATTGCACATGTAACTGTAGATTAATGATACCAAAATAAATTGTAAAAAAATAAAATAAATAAAATAAAATAAAATAAGGGTAATGGAGCTCCAGAAGGAGAACACAAAGAATAAATATTTAAAAGATAAGGACTGAGGATTTTCTACAATTAATAAAAGATAAAAACCACATGTCCAAGAAGCTCAGAGAACTCCAAGCAAATAAAAAACATAAATAATAATAAATAAACCACATACAGTCTGGACACTTAATCAAACCACTAAAACCAAAGGTCATATTGCTTTTTAAATTTTTATTTCTAATCATTACTAGCATATAAAAACACAAATTTTATATAGTGACTTATCCTATGATTTTGCTAAATTCATTAATTAGTTCTAATAGCTCTTTTTGGTAAATTATTTAGCATATGACTATGCCCTTTAGAAATAAAGATGATTCTTTGTATTTCTTTATTTCCACCTATGCCTCTTATTTATTTTCTTTGCCTTATTTCACTGGTTAGTACCTCTAGTGAAATGCTGAATAGAAATAGAGTGAACATCCTTGTCTTGTTCCCGGTTATGGAGGAAAAAAATTCATGACATTATACAGATATTTTCATAGTTGTTATTGATCAGGTTGAGGATACAAAAATTTTTAGCATAATATTTGCAAAAAGAATCAGCAATTATTAAAATGGATAATACAACATGATGAAGTGGAGTCTATCTCAGCAATATAAGTTTGGTTTAACATTTAGGAATTGACCCAAAGAATAAAAGCTAATGATCTCAATAGATGCAGATAAAAAATTTCAGAGCAATACAATTAAAACAACATCCCAAAATATGAAATATCTTGGATTAAACTTAACAAAATATGTGCATGATTTATACAATGAAAATTATAAAACATTAATGATGGAAATTAAAGAAGACCTGGAAAGATATGTTGGTAGGAGGGAAATATTGCTAAGATCTCAATATTCCCCAGATTGACCAGTAATTTCAATACAGTAACAAACAAAATCCCAGCTTGTTTTGTAGAAATTGATGCCATGATTCTAAAATGCATATGGAAATATACAGGCTCCAGAAACATCAAAAACAATTTTGAAGAAGACAAAGTTAGAAGACTCACAGTACCTGATTTCAAGACTCAGTACAAAGCTACAGTAACCAAAACAGTGTGTTGTCAGTAAAAGGTAAACATACATCAATGGAATAGAATAAGCAGTCCAGAATAGACCACTTAAATATAGTCGACTGATTATTAGACAATAGTGCCAAGTCAATTACAGAGCAACTGGAACACTCATACATTGTTAGTGGGAATATAAAATGGTACAAGTAGTTTGGAAAATAGTTTGGCATTTTCTTATAATGTTAAACACACAACTGCTATCTGAAAAGCAAGTTCATTCCTAGGTAATTACCCAAAAGAAATTAAAACATGTCTACTTGAAGACTACATGTACCAATATGCTCACAGCAGCTTTATTCATATTAGCAAAAATGAAAAAAAGTGAATAAATAGTGATACATCCATTGAGTGGACTACTACTCAGTAACAGAAAGCAATGAACTATTAATATGTACAACAATAAAGATGAATGTCAAAAATAATGAGTTAGGCAAATGAAGCTACATAAAAGGAGTATATACAGTGTGATCCCATTTATATGAAATTCTATAATATGATAAATCTAATGTATGGTAATGAAAAGGAAATCTGTGGTTGTCTGGTATTGGCAGTACAGAATTAAATGTACAAGGATACAAAGGAACATTACAGGATGATGTAAATGTTACAGATTTTGATTGTAGTGGGATAACATGGGTGTGTACATTTGTCCAAAGTCATCAAAATGTACACTTAAAATGTGTGCACTTCACTGTCTATAAATTACACTTCTGTAAAGGTGACAAAAAGCCCTTGCATCATCTCCCCCACAAAAATCATGACAGTCCTTAGAATATTGTTTACCCAATAAGCCTTTTAAAAATATTATGTAAAAGAGAAGGAGAATGGAAATTATGAAGGAAATAGTATACACCATGAAGGCTGCACTATATAAACACCAAAAAAGTCTTTAGTATAATATTTACTTGCAAAAATCTAAATGTGCTTCAAAACTAAAAACAAAAATCTTACTATGTATTTTATTTTGCTTGAGTTGGCCAAAAGAAATAACATGGCAAGTAATATAGAGCCCACGAGAGTAATCTAAAGCAATACTGTAAAATAAACTTTGTTCCATTAGACACATACACTTAAAAGTGGAGAATGGCTTAATTTGATCAGAGTAAATCCTACTGCTCATTTGGACTAAATTAATAATTGCAAAGAAATAGAAAAAAGTATTTAAGAAAACCAAAATTGTTTTCTCATTCATTGTTTTAGCTTTTATGAGATCTCATCTTACCTTATAAGAGAATCACTCTGTTTAAGAGTTCTAACAAGGAGGACAACTTTCCATCTGTGGAAGGCTCCCGGAGCACCAGTGCGTTTCAGTTCTTCACGCCACCTTTTTGGCGCAGATTGCATTTGAAGTGAACAATGGGAGTCTTTTTCAATTTTATATCCCCATTCATAGGTTGTTTCATCAAGCCATCTGCCACTTCTGGCACTATGAATTATGTAGTCTTTAGTTAGTACCCACTTTCCTGGAAAGAAAATGAACTGTTAGAAAAGAATTTTGGTTCTGATAAATGGTAAATAATAAAGACCAAATATCAAATAAAATTTGATCCTTTTCAACATGAGACTCTTAAGTTACATTGCCAATATTATCTTTGAATTTTGTTTCTTTCCCTAAATTTTTTAATAGAGGCCAACAACATCACTGAACATTGTATGTACTCTTTCCTATGATAATTATAATTGTTATTAAATAAAATATAAACCTAAGCCTTAATAAAATAAAATGTGGTATTACTTAAATTATGACTATATTATTATTCACTATTTTGAGTGAGATTTATATTCTTCCAAGCTAAAAACTTGTCCAATAATGTTTACATCATTGTTATACTTTGTGAAATGAATTTATTGAGTTAGAAAAATTTCCAGGATATTTAATAACATTCTGTGGTTTATCTGAGTATGAATGATCTTCTAAATAATAGGGACAATGCATGTTTTCATCTGTGAAGGTAACAATGACTCCAAATGTTTTCTGGTAAGTTATTTTAACAAATGGTTAAAGTCACCTAATTCATTTTTTTTTTCAATCAGTGAACCAATGATACAACAGATCAATTACAGTAAACTATAAAAGGTACATCGATGGTGGCAAAAGAGGAGGGGACTAAATTCTAATTGGGTTATGGAATTTAAAATCTTTGAAAAATAAAATAGGATGATCATTGCGTCAAAGCATAGATGGGAGGAGAGACAGCAGACGGAGAACAAAAACAATGATTATTTCCAATGAGCAAAGAAAGAAACTTGACTAAGAACAGATGAGGCTTCAACAAAAGCTTTTTTTGGGGGGAGTGAGGTGGCATTTTGTGCCAACTCTTTTTGTTAAAATATTTTGTTTTACATAAAGTACTTACACTAAATCTTTGGTGAAGTAAATATTTCTGCCTCTTTAATACATTTTCATGTATTACAAAGTTTTACTTAGAAGAATAAAGTAAAAAATACTAGATCAAACATTTTCAGCAAAAAGCACATACATTTTTGATATAATAAGCATACTATCTTTCCAAAGATTAAGGTACTTTTTCTTTAACACAAAAATTTTTTTTTTCAAAGATGGGGAGAAGGTAGTTGACTTACCTGCTGCACAAGCTGCTAAAAATTTTTCACTTTTACACAGACGTTCAGCTATAAGATGTGTACAATTTTTGTATTTCTGGAAGGAAAAATTCACATGAAAAAAATTTCATTTAAGGTAAGACTTCCATTTTAACACATTCCTTCTATTCTTATAATACCAAGGGGACATTTTATCATTCTTAGGCCAGTATTTTATTTCTAGTTATTTTTCAACTATATCTTCAACATTTTGATAAATTTCTGTACTCACCTCACTCTTAATAAAAGTGCAATCTAGTTTTAAAAGCAATTTGCCTAGAGCCTCCTTTTCTTCCATCTTAAATCCTGTCATTTGGATGATATGCTTTGGGGTACCATCTTCCATCTGACATATATACACATAAAGAAGATAACAGATGTTAATTACTCACAGGATTGATACTATTTTTTATTAACTATGAGTGTTAAAAAATGAAAACTATTAATAATATAATGAATTAAACATGAGGGTTAGTTGTAAATACCAATGTTAAAATTACTCATACACAATAGAAATTATTTTAAAAGTTATCTTAAAATATGACCATAAATTATGATTTTTTTTTCTTGTTTGAACATTGAAAGTCTGCATTACATTACTTGCTATTAGACCACACTGATGAACATATATAATTCCTCAGAAAAGGACAAATGCTTATATGAATATTAGCATAATAATACTGGCCTCACTTTAAAAATACTGTTTTTGTTAAGAACTTTTGAAAAAGTATACTTCTAGACAATGAAAATCAGATTTTATACCTATTTTTAAAATGTTTTTGGACAGATATTGAAGATATGTGTCACTAGAGAAGCTGATAGAACTAATGGTCCCATAGCATTTACACCAAATAATTTAGTACAGCAGGTACATATAAGGAACCTATTCCCAGTCTACATTTCTGAACTCTGCTATATATGTGTTAATTTCATCATCTACAAAGTAGACGGAAGAAAATCATGTGGTTTCAAATTTATTTTAATAGGGACCTTAATCCATGTTAAAATGCACTTCACACAGCACTTTGTATCTGAGGTGGCAGATTTACTAAGTAAGAAAGGAAAACAGCATTTCTAATTAGAATACAGGTTTTTTTTGTTTCCATGTGGTTAAAACTTCAGAACTCAGTAGCATCTTAGAGAAAAATCTATTCTCATTACAAATAAGGAAAGCAGAGATAAGAGAAATCAGGGGTAATTTTTAATTTCTCTAATCATGTCACCATACCCCTGGATTATTATTTAATGCCATAGGCAATTCAACAGCAGTTGGTTTCTTTCAAGACAATTAAAAACTTCAAAAATTATAACTGTTTGAGTCCAGCTAATAATAGACAACTGGTAAAGTGAAAAATGTTCTTTATACAAGTTTTATTTTAAAAGACTAAATATAAATGTACTTATATTAAGTATATATGAACTACACACATATATGCATTTATTTAAAGGATGAGACTCATTTTAGAGCAAGATTTGAAAGAAAGTGTCTCTATAAACAATTTGAAAGCATAACTCAAGAGTTTAAGAGTGAACCTTTATTTCCCTTGCTTGAAGTTTTTAAGAGGAGGAACTTCAGCTAGGGTCATAGCACTCCTGGTTTCTCTCTGTACCCTTCATCATTCCTTGCTTTGGGAGGAAAAGCTACTGGACAGAACTATCTGTATATGCTTTGCTAGGCTTATCTGCATATTTGCAAAGATGATTCATATTAATACTTCCTGACATGTCCTAAGGGGCTGACAGTTGTAGTCCTGTACCACCTGGGCTGGTAAATCAACTCAGAGGTTATGTCTTAGCAAAAACACTGGAGATGCACATCAAACCCACCTCCTCCAAACCAATTTTTATTCAATAAAACAAGTCGATATTCTGATCTTAAAATATCTGACTTTCATATTTTTTTTATTGTCTCCAAAAGCAGGAAAGGATTATGTATTAAAACATTAAAATACCAAGATTCAAGATACAGAACACAGGGTGACTTAATGATAAGGCTCTTCAATGAAACAATTTTTTAAAAGCTCTGTTTAGTACAAAATTACGAACTATACACAGTAGGGCTTGGTGTCTTATGAAATAATCATACATAAAATACTATCATCAGTAAGTAAAATACAAGTACCTTCTGGCTTAAGGAATTCTTTACTGTATCAATCATTCAATTTTTAGAAACCATTTTCATGGGTTAAATAACATAGCTCTTGGGTGTAATACCCATTAATATAAACTGGCGATACATAAAAACTTTACAGAGACTATACCCTGTTGCTAGAAGTAATGATTTAGCCTGATGCAGAACATATATTAACACATAAAATAAAGCCACATGTAGCTAAAAAGGCATGTGACCATAACCAGCAAGAAATGCTGCTTTCATTATTTCTAGGGAATTATTTAAATGAATCCTTTAAGCACACTTCCTTTAGAAAACGATAGGTCCTTTCAGAAATACTAGACAAACGAAATTTAATATATCTGTGAATATCTTCTTGGTATTCTATGGAAAAGGCAATCTAATTATATCTATAGTTACTGAAAGCCATTTTTATCAGAAGACTACAAGTGCTTTAACCATGCATATTACCTACAACTTGTAATTTGTTTATGTATTTAAGAACTTCAAAAGCTACTTAGTTGGCTATTTCAAGAACTGTTGCCAAAGAGGGGAAGTTTGAGTAGCTTTAAAAACCTAAAATCTTGCCTATCTGGCTATTCTAAAATACTGAAAAATAGACATTAGTGTTAAATAAGTGGAATATATAGAAAGCAAAGGAAAAAAATCATTGTAATGCTATCACCCATAAAGTTTTATTTCAAGGTTGTCTCTAAATTTTATTCTTCTGCTTCCTGACAACTAAATATATGTTATATAGACCTATAAGGAATAAAAAAACCCATCATACAATTTTCCTCTTTTAGATGAAGTTGTTACTAGCGGTTTTACAATTTGAACGTTTACTATTAAAAAGGTTACACTCTCGGGAAGATGGCGACGTGAGCAGAGCAGCAGAAATCTCCTCCCAACACTGTATTTATCCACCAAAACACAGCAAATACAACTATTCCTAAAAGAGAGACCAGAATACACAGGAAAGCGCACAGAGTGCAGCTACACCTGAGAGGACTCAGCACCCCCGAGGTGGGTAAGATACGAACCCATGACCTGGTGGGACCCGATCGCTCCCTCACCCCAGCGCACAGGCAGGAGGAGAAGATTCAGAGCCGGGAGGGACTGTAAGTACAGGCCCGCGAAATGACTAGCCCCGGTGATCTGCACCGGGAGTGCTGACACACATCTCGCGGTGAAGTGGAGATTGGAGAGACAGAGGGTGCAGGGTATGAGTGGGGAATGCGCCAGGTTGCTTGCAGCCGGCTCTGGGAAGGAAAAAAAAAGAAGAAGAAAAGCACGTGCTTTTTTCAGCGGTCTTAAAGATACAGGAGCCCAGCGGAGGACCGGTTTCCCCGGCACACTCAACCCAGCAGGCTGGGAGTCCTGGAGAGCTTTGGACCGGATAGCTGGCAACTGGGAAAGACTGGCCACACTTAGACCTCCCACAGAGCTCAACAGCCTCCCATTCGTTCCCACCCCAGCCAGAGCTATAAAGGGCCCTGCGGAGCAGCGAGGCCACAGCTCTGGAGTAGTGGAGCAACAGCGCCACCTACAGTATCCCCACTGAATCAACTCCCGGAGGGCGTTTTTCTTTTTTTTTTTTAGTTGTTCTTTTTTCTTCTCTTTCTTTCTTTTATTTTTATTTTCTTCTTTTTAAAGTCATAAAGAGCCCAGCTGACATACGTGGCAATTACCAGCAACCAATTCTATAGCCATGAAAAGACAGAGGAATATGGTACAGACAAAGCTTCAGACCCAGACAACCCCAGAGAGGGAACCTGAAGGGATGGATATGCACAGTTTCCCTGAAAAAGAATTCAGAATAAAAGTCATAACCATGCTGACAGAGCTACAGATAAATGTGCAAGAGCTGAGGGAGGAAGTGAGGGAAGTGAGGAAAGACTATGCAGAAATCAGACAAGCAATCGACAGGCTTAACAGCAGACTGGATGAGGTGCAAGAGACTGTTAATGGAATAGAAAACAGAAAACAGGAATACAGAGAGCTGAGGCAGAGAGAGATAAAAGGATCTCTAGGAATGAAAGAATATTAAGAGAACTGCGTGACCAATCCAAATGGAACAATATTCACATTATAGGAGTACCAGGGGAAGAAGAGAGAGAGAAAGGGATAGAAAGTGTCTTTGAAGAAATAATTGCTGAAAACTTTCCAACGCTGGGGAAGGAAATAGTCTTGCAGTCCACGGAAGCCCACAGACCTCCCAACACAAGGGAACCAAGGAAGACAACACCAAGATACATAATAATTAAAATGGCAAAGGTCAAAGATAAAGACAAAGTATTAAAGGCAGCTAGAGAGAGATAAAAGATCACCTACAAAGGAAAATCCATCAGACTATCATCAGACTTCTCAACAGAAGCCTTACAGGCCAGAAGAGAATGGCATGATATATTTAACGTAATGAAACAGAAGGGCCTCGAACCAAGAATACTGTATCCAGCACGATTATCATTTAAATATGACAGAGGGATTAAACAATTTCCAGACACATGAAAGTTGAGACAGTTTGCCTCTCATAAACCACCACTACAGGATATCTTAAACGGACTGCTCTAGAGGAAAGCACCCCTAAGGCTAAAAAGATGTCACCAGAGAAAATAAAATCATAGCAAAGAAAGCAGACCATCCAAATACTAACAAAAGGCAAAGAATAAAACAACTAATATATAAAGAATGGAGGAGGAAGAATAGGAAGGGAGAGATAAAGAAACATCAGATGGGGTTCACAATAACTTAACAAGAAAGTTAAGTTAGATTCTTAGATGGTAAAGAAGCAACCCTTGAACCTGTGGTAACCACGAATCTAAAGCCAGCAATGGCAATAAGTACATATCTATCGATAATCACCCTAAATGTAAATGGACTGAATGCACCAATCAAAAGACAAAGAGTAACAGAGTGGATAAAAAAGCAAGACCCATCTATATGCTGCTTACAAGAGACTCACCTCAAACCCAAAGATATACACAGACTAAAAGTGAAGGGATGGAAAAAGATATTTCATGCAAACAACAAAGAGAAAAAAAGCAGGTGTTGCAGTACTTGTATCAGACAAAATAGACTTCAAAACGAAGAAAGTAGCAAGAGATAAAGAAGGACATTCCATAATGATAAAGGGGTCAGTCCAACAAGAAGATATAAACATTATAAATATACATGCGCCCAACACAGGAGCGCCAGCATATATGAAACAAATACTAACAGAATTGAAGGAGGAAATAGACAGCAATGCATTCATTTTAGGAGACTTCAACACACCACCCACACCAAAGGACAGATCAACCAGACAGAGAATAAGTAAAGACACAGAGGCACTGAACAACACACTAGAACAGATGGACCTAACAGATATCTACAGAACTCTGCACCCAAAAGCAGTAAGATACACATTCTTCTCAAGTGCACATGGAACTTTTTCCAGAATAGACCACATACTAGGCCACAAAAAGAACCTCAGTAAATTCAAAAATATTGAAAGCCTACCAACCAATTTCTAAGACCACAAAGGTATAAAACTAGAAATAAATTTTAGAAAGAAATCAAAAGGCTCACAAATACATGGAGACTTAACAACATTCTCCTAATGAATCAATGAGTTAACGACCAAATCAAAACAGAAATCAAAGACTATATGGACACTAATGACAACAACAACACAAAGTCAATACTTCTGTGTGACGCAGCAAAGGCAGTTCTAGGAGGAAAGTATATTGCAATCCAGGCCTATTTAAAGAAAGAAGAACATTTCCAAACGAACAGTCTAAAGACACAATTACTGAAATTGGAAAAAGAAGAACAAAGGAGGCCCAAAGTCACCAGAAGGAGGGACATAATAAAGATCAGAGAAGAAATAAATAAAATGGAGAAGAATAAAACAATAGAAAAAAATCAATGAAACCAAGAGCTGGTTCTTTGAAAAAATAAACAAAATAGATAAACCCCTAGCCAGATTCATTAAGAGAAAAACAGAATCTACACACATAAACAGAATCAGAAATGAGAAAGGAAAAATAAGGACGGACCCCACAGAAATACAAAGAATTATAAGAGAATATTGTGAGCATCTATATGCTAACAAGCTGCAAAACACAGAAGAAATGGACAATGTCTTAGAGAAATACAACCTTCCAAGACTGACCAAGCAAGAAACAGAAAAACTAAACAGACCAATCACCAGCAACGAAATTGAATTGGTAATCAAAAAATTACCCAAGAACAAAACCCGCGGACCTAATGGATTCACCTCTGAATTCTACCAGATATATAGAGAAGAAATAACACCCATTCTCCTTAAAGTTTTCCAAAAAATAGAAGAGGAGGGAATACTTCCAAACTCTTTCTATGAAGCCAGCATCACTCTAATACCAAACCGGGCAAAGACCTTACAAAAAAAGAAAATTACAGACCAATATCCCTGATGAATGTAGATGCAAAAATACTCAACAAGATATTAGCAAACCGAATTCAAAAATACATCAAGAGGATCATACACCATGATCAAGTGGGATTCATCCCAGAGATGCAAGGATGGTACAACATTCGGAAATCCATCAACATCATCCACCACATCAACAAAAAGAAAAACAAAAACCACATGATCACCTCCATAGATACTGAAAAAGCATTTGACAAAATTCAGCATCCATTCATGATTAAAACTCTCAAAAAAATGGGTATAGACGGCAAGTACCTCAACATCATAAAGGCTATATATGACAAACCCACAGCTAACATCATACTTAACAGCGAAAAGCTGAAAGCTTTTCATCTAAGATTGGGAACAAGACAGGGATGGCCACTCTCTCCACTGTTATTCAACATAGTACTGGAGGTCCTAGCCATGGCAATCAGACAAAACAAAGATATACAAGGCATCCAGATTGGTAAAGAAGAAGTCAAATTGTCACTATTTGCAGATGACATGATACTGTACATAAAAAACCCTTAAGACTCCACTCCAAAACACTAGAACTAATATCTGAATTCAGCAAAGTTGCAGGATACAAAATTAACACACAGAAATCTGTTGCTTTCCTATACCCTAATGATGAACTAACAGAAAGAGAAATCAGAAAAACAATTCCATTCACAATTGCATCAAAAAAAATAAAATACCTAGGAATAAACCTAACCAAGGAAGTGAAAGACCTGTACTCTGAAAACTACAAGACACTCCTGGGAGAAATTAAAGAGGACACTAACAAACGGAAATATATCCCATGCTCTTGCCTAGGAAGAATATTGTCAAAATGGCTATACTGCCTAAAGCAATCTACAGATTCAACGCAATCCCTATCAAACTACTAACAGCTTTCTTCAATGAACTGGAACAAATAATTCTAAAATTCATATGGAACCACAAAAGACCCTGAATAGGCAAAGTAATCCTGAGAAGGAGAAATCAAACAGGGGTAATCATGCTCCCTGACTTTAAGCTGTACTACAAAGCCACAGTAATCAATACAATTTGGCATTGGCACAAAAACAGACCCACAGACCAGTGGAATAGAATAGAAAACCCAAACATTAACTCAAAGATATACAGTCAATTAATATATGAAAAAGGAGCTTTGGATATACAATGGGGGAATGACAGCCTCTTCAGCAGCTGGTGTTGGAAAAACTGGACAGCTACATGTAAGAGAATGAAACTGGACTACTGTCTAGCCCCATACACAAAGGTAAACTCAAGGTGGATCAAAGACCTGAATGTAAGTCATGAAACCATAAAACTCTTAGAAAAAAACATAGGCAAAAACCTCTTGGACATAAACATGAGTGACTTCTTCATGAACATATCTCCCCGGGCAAGGGAAACAAAAGCAAAAATGAACAAGTGGGACTATATCAAGCTAAAAAGCTTCTGTACAGCAAAGGACACCATCAGTAGAACAAAAAGACATCCTACAGTATGGGAAAATATATTCATAAATGATGTATCTGATAAGGGGTTGACATCCAAAATATATAAAGAACTCACACACCTTAACAAACAAAGAGCAAATAATCCAATTAAGAAATGGGCAGAGGACATGAAAAGACACTTCTCTAAAGAAGAAATTCAGATGGCCAACAGGCACATGAAAAGATGCTCCACATCGCTAATCATCAGAGAAATGCAGATTAAAACCACAATGAGATATCACCTCACACCACTTAGGATGGCCAACATCCAAATCACAAACAACAACAAATGTTGGCGAGGATGTGGAGAAAAGGGAACCCTCCTACACTGCTGGTGGGAATGCAAATTAGTTCAACCATTGTGGAAATCAGTATGGAGGTTCCTCAAAAAACTCAAAATAGAAATACCATTTGACCCAGGAATTCCACTCCTAGGAATTTACCCTAAGAATGCAGCAGCCCAGTTTCAAAAAGACAGATGTACCCCTATGTTTATTGCAGCACTATTTACAATAGCCAAGAAATGGAAGCAACCTAAGTGTCCATCAGTAGATGAATGGATTAAGAAGATGTGGAACATATACACAATGGAATATTATTCAGCCATAAGAAGAAAACAAATCCTACCATTTGCAGCAACATGGATGGAGCTAGAGGGTATTGTGCTCAGTGAAATAAGCCAAGCCGAAAAAGACAAGTATCAAATGATTTCACTCATATGTGGAGTATAAGAACAAACAAAAAAACGGAAGGAAGAAAACAGCAGCAGACTCGTAGAACCCAAGAACAGACTAAGTTACCAAAGGAAAGGGACTGGGGAAGATGGGTGGGAAGGGAGGGGTAAGAGGGTAAAAGGGGCATTACGATTAGCAGACGTAATGTTGGGGGGGCATGGGGAGGGCTGTACAACTCAGAGAAGTAGTGATTCCATAGCATCTCACTATGCTGATGGACAGCGATTGTAATGAGGTTGGTGGGGGGGACCTGATGAAGGGGGTAGTTTAATAACCATAATATTGCACATGTAATTATAGATTAATCATATCATAATAAATTATAAAAAAAAGGTTACATTCTAACATATTTGGGTTTGATGTATAAATTAGTAAATGATATTCGACTCATTAGAGTCAGTGTATAATGCCAAGTTTTCATAAATCATAGTGTCCTTATAATGGAATAAATTTTGTATGTTTATCAGTATTTTCTGTCAAATCAAGACTCCATAGTAAATGAAACCAGACCAACTGTCCTTAATGGTAAAAATTAAGAATGTCTTTTAAAATCTATTTCTTTTCTCTGAAAAACAATTAAATACAAACTGAAATTAGGCAAAGAGGAAAGGGAAGAAATGCAGGTGAAAAAACAGGATGTCCTGATTCAAACACTATGCAAATATGAATGTTAAAAACAAATCAGAATACAGGACACTTAGTCACAAGTTTTACCAGAAAAACTGGGCTATTAAATAAACTTTCAGATTTGTGAATCTCAGTGATGGCACACAATACCTCGCACAGTTTATAAAGAACAAATTCCATTAACCTAATCTAATAAAATGATATCTACTCGAGTAACAGGGTTTATAATATATTTAGCAATGTTTTTTAATTATGATTAAACATCATATGACAAACTAATAGTCTAGAACAGATAATTCATAGTTACATGGGAATATTGGTATCTATAGAGGAATTGACATAAGCATATATAGATTGATTTACATTTATAAAATTAATGGTTTAATGGTTCTTCTGATGACACTGCCGCCTTATGGAAAACAATAAATAACATCCTTGATATGCCAATGAACCCAAAGGGAACACCGTATAAAGTTCTCTTTGGAATATTCATGGAAGACCCAGACAATTCAAATCCTTAAAAGTTGGGACAAGTTTTGTGTATTTGATAATGTTGTGGAATATAGAGGATTAAGAGCTAACTGCTAGAAGTCTTCCAGCCCAAGAAGAAAGTAAATATACTATAATATAATTGTACCAGTAATAGTTCTAGAGAGATTATAGATTTTTCTAGAACTTACAGGGTGTGGCCCTTTAGGCATTCTCGCAAAAGATACTACCCTAACACAACAAGAAAAAGAAAAAAAGAGAGCATTTGTTTTTAGTAGTTAATTGTTTTTTATGTTTACTGCCAAAAAGTTTAAAAGTATATATTTTATTCTTAGTTACAAGAAAAATGCTTTTGCAGTAATTTTGTAAAATTTTGTAGTAACTAAAAAAAATCTAGTTACCCACCTTGAACCAATAATACACACAACTAAGGAGGTAATGATTGTGAACAGAGCTGGCATTTATGCAAAGCAAGCAACTGTCCCTGTGGTGTGGACTTTCCCAAAATATCTCCCACATGGGCCTATCCCCAATGCCTGAAATTCCTTTGCAGTTGATGCAGTCAGAAATGCAAATAAACTTATAGTACTTATCATCATAATTAAGAACATTTTATTATACACTAACTTTTTATATCCTATGAGTTCTTTATATCAAATAGTTGGAACACATTTGAAGGGTCTCACACATACTAGCTATAATATGTTGAAGAGAACGCAGAGAAAAGTAGAAGCAGGAATACAGATACAAATACAGTAGATCCCCCCATTTACAGGAGATATGTTCTGAGACACTCAGTGGATGCCAGAAATCACAGATTATGCCAAACCTATATGTACTATGTTTTTTCCTATATATACACACCTGTGGTAAAGTTTAATTAAAAAATTATGCATAGTAAGAGATTGATAACAATGAAATAGAACAGTTATAACAATATACTGTAGTAAGTTATGTGAAGGTGGTGTTTCAAAACATCTTACTGTACTGCACTCACCTGTGTGATGATGTGAGATGATAAAATGCGTACATGACAAGCTGAAGTGAGGTGAATGACGCAGGCATTGTGACCTAGCATTAGGCTACTACTGACCTGTCAATAGTCCATAGGATCACCTGTTCCTGAACACAGTTGATTACTAATAATACCTGAAACCTGGAAAAGTGAAATCATGGATAAGGGGGGACTACTGTACAAAGGTCTGGCTCAATAGTGAGGATGAAAGAGCAGGGTATAAGATCTGGGTGAAAAAGGAAAAGTGTTGCAAAAGAGAAGCAAGGATGCTCAAAGAGGACTAGGAAAATAAAGATAAACCTTTACTACTCTACATCACAATTTCTTTTATGATCAGCCATAGGGTATTTTAGAATTTTAAGAATATCATGCACCTTAAAATCTCTACATGATTAAGAGGGATTTAAAAATTTTTTTCATTTACATATTTGCATTTAAGAACTAAAAATTTCACCCAAAGTAATTAAAATTAAAAGATAAATCAGTAAAAGTTAATACAGGATTGGAGAAAATTTGAAAAATACTACAAAATATATAGAAACTATATTAAAATTATTTCTAATTCCTTCACCCTGTAATAGCACTATTAAGGTTGGGAGGGGGAGAGGTTTGGCTTGAAGGTTTTACTTATGCATGTGGAAATAAACATATAACAAAAATTGGACATTATATAGTTCTGTATGTTAATTTTTATGTAAAATTATATCATGATCGGGGGGGGGGGAATTTCTCAAGATGGCAGCATGAGTAGGGTGGCAGAAATCTCCTCCCAAAACCATATATATTTTGAAAATACAGCAAATACAACTATTCCTAAAAGAGTGACCAGAAGATAAAGTACACGAGCCAGGCTACATCTACATCTGCAAGAACTCAACATCTCATGAAAAGGGTAAGATACAAAGTAGTGACCCGGTGGGACCCGAGCACTCCCCCACCACCCCAGCTCACCAGAGGGAGGAAAAGAATCAGAGTCAGGAGGGAGTGGAAGCACAGGACTGCTAAATAACAAGCCCTAGTAATCTGCACCAGGACCACAGACACACATTGCATGGTGTACTGGATATTAGAGGAACGGAAAAGCAAAATCCAAGAGACTGCAAACAGATTCCCACAGTTGGCTGCCCTAGGACAAAAGAAAAGCAGGTGCTTTTAAAGTCTTAAAGGGACAAGGAGTTAACATGTGGACAAAATCATCCTGGCACACTCAGCTGCTGGGAACTTTAAGGAACTTCAGGCACCCTAACCCCCTGGGTGGCAGCACAGCTCCGAAGCCCCTCACGGTGATAAGCAGCCTGCCATTCATTCCCCCCAGCCAGCACTGCAAGCGAACCAGCTGACCCGACATTGCTGTGGAGCAACATGGGAGCAGCCCTCTCCACAGCAACCACAAAGAGGATTCTCCCAGTGCGCAGCTAACCTGGACAGACCCAGAGGCTGCCCCCTGCCCACAGTTGACCAACACAGACAGCGGAGACCAGCACAGAGTCCAGGGGCACAAAGGGGCTTTATTCTCGCGGCAAACACACGCTGTTCGTCTGCAACCCCCATCAGTGCACTGGGCCATCCAGAGGGCCGCCACACCCATCGCAGCTCAGGGGATTAACCAAGAGGCCACCACATTCAGCCTACTGGCCTAGGTAGAGGAAGCTGGCACGCAGTCTGCGAAGCACGCAGAGGCTCTGTTCTCGCGGCAACACGCATTGATCACGTGCAACAACCACCAGTGCCCTAGGCCATCAGGAGGGCCGCCCTGTCCAAAACAGCACAGGGGATTAATCCAGAGGCTGCCCCCTGCACCTCCCTGACCGGCACAGGCACAGGAAACTGGCACGGTGTCCGCGAAGCACGTAAGGGCTCTGTTCACATGGTGAACACGTGCTGCCTGCCTGCAACCACCGCCAGTGCCTTAGCCATCCCGAGGGACATGCCCACGGCAGCTCAGGGGATTAACCCAGAGGCTGTCCCCTGGACGTGGTTGACAGGCACAGACAGAGGAAACCAGCACAGAGTCCAGGAAGCACAAAGGGGCACTGTTTAGGCGGCGAACACATGTTGCTCGCCTGCAACCACCCATAGTGCCCCAGGCCATCCCGAGGGGGATCAACTCGGAGGCTGCTCACCATGTATGGTTGCCCGACACGGCAACAAAGACTGGTGGGGAGTCCGGAAAGCACAAAGGGGCGCCATTCTCACAGGAGGACACATGCAGCTCGCCTGAGACCCAACCAGTGCCCTAGGCCATCCTGAGGGCCACTTGGCCCACAGCAGCTCAGGAGATTAACCCAGAGGCTGCTCTCTGTGTGCAGTTGACTGGCATAGGCAGCAGAGAGGGGCAAGGGGGCCAGTGGGCCAGTAAGCAGGAAGGGACTTTGTTGTCCCAGCTGACACACGTGCCACTCACTGGCGATCACTTCCATTGCCATGAAAAGGCAGAAGAACCTTGTCCAGTCCAAAATCCCTCAATCACCAGAGAGAGGGCCTGGTGAGCCAGGAATCACCAATCTTCCTGAAAAAGAATGCAAAATAAAAGCCGTAAGTATAGGGATGGAGATACAGAGAAATATGCAAGAGCTAAGGGATGAATTCCGGAGCAAGATAACATAAATGAAACAAAAAATGGAAGGATTTAAGAGCAGACTGAATGAGGTGCAAGAGACTGTTAACTGAATAGAAATCAAGGAACATTAACACAGAGAAGCTGAGGAAGAGAGAGATAAAAAGATCTCTAGGAATGAAAGAATATTAAGAGAACAGTATCACCACTCCAAATGGAACAATATTCACATTATAAGGGTACCAAAGAAGAAGAGAGACAAAAAGGGGTAGAAAGTGTCTTTGACTAAATAGCTGAAAACTTCCCCAATCTGGGGAAGGAAATAGTCTCAGACCATGGAAGTCGACAGATCCCCTAACACAAGGGACCCAAGGAAGACAACACCAAGACATATAATAATTAAAATGGCAAAGATCAAAGACAAGGACAGAATATTAAGAGCAGCCACAGAAAGAAAAAAGACCACCTACAAAGGAAAATCCATTAGGTAATCATCATACATCTCAGCAGACACCTTACAGGCCAGAAGAGAACGGCATGATATATTCAATGCAATGAAACAGAAGAGCCTCGAACAAAGAACACTGTATCCAGCAAGATTATCATTTACCTTTGAAGGAGGGATTAAACAATTCCAAGATAAGCAAGAGTTGAGGGAATTTGCCTCTCATAAACCATCTCTACAATGTATTTTAAAGAGACTGCTCTGATGGAAGTGCTCCTAAGCATAAATAGTTGTCGCCAGAGAAAACAAAACCACAGCAAAGAAAGTTGACCAACCAAATACTACCTAAATGCAAAATAAAATCATCTATCCATGAAATCAGTCAAGGGAAACAAAAGAGTACAGAATAAAACAACAAAAATATAAAGAGTGGAGGACTAAGAAAAAGAAGAGAGAGAAAGAATCATAAGAGTACGTTTATAGTAGGGTAATAAGTGAGTTAAGGAAGACGGTTAGATAGTAAAGAAGCTACCCTTGAACCTTTGGTAAACACAAATTCAAAGCCTACAATGTAATAAGTACATATCTATTGATAATCACCCTACATGTAAGTGGACTGAATGCACCAATCAAAAGACACAGAGTAAGAGAATGGATAAAAAAGCAAGACCCATCTATATGCTGCCTACAAGAGACTCACTTCAAACCCAAAGACATACAGAGACTAAAAGTGAAGGGATGGAAAAAGATATTTCATGCAAACAATAGGGAGAAAGAAGCAGGAGTTGCAGTACTTGTATCAGACAAAATAGACTTCAAAACAAACAAAGTAACAAGAGACAGAGAAGGGCATTACATAATGATAAAGGGGTCAGTCCAACAAGAGGATATAACCATTATAAGTATCTATGCAATCCACAGACGACCACCTACATATGTGAAATAAATACTAACAGAATTAAAGGAGGAAACAGAATGCAATGCATTCATTTTAGGAGACTTCAACACTCCACTCACTTCAAAGGACAGATAAACAAGACAGACAGTAAGTGAAGACACAGAGGCACTGAACAACACACTAGAACAGATGGACCCAACAGACATCTACAGAACTCTACACGCAAAAGCAGCAGGATACACATTCTTCTCAAGTGCACATGGAACATTTTCCAGAATAGACCACATACTAAGCCACAACAAGAGCTTCAGTAAATTCAAAAAGACTGAAATGCTACCAACCAATTTCTCAGATCACACAGGTATAAAACTAGAAATAAATTGTACAAAGAAACCAAAAAGGCTCACAAACGCATGGAGGATTAACAAAATGCTCCTAAATAATCAATGGATCAATGACCAAATAAAAACAGAGATTAAGCAATATATGGAGAAAAATGAAAACAACAGCACAATGCCCCAAATTCTGTGAGACGCAGCAAACGTAGTTCTAAGAGGAAAGTATATAGTAATCAAGGCCTATTTAAAGAAGGAAGAACAATCCCAAATGAAAAGTCCAAATTCACAATTATTGAAACTGGAAAAAGAAGAACAAATGAGGCTCAAAGTCAGCAGAAGGAGGAACATAATAAAGATCAGGGAATAAATAAATAAAATTGCAAAGAATAAAACAATAGAAAAAAATCAATGACACCAAGAGCTGGTTCTTTGAGAAAATAAACAAAATAGACAAACTCCTAGCCAGACTTAAGAGAAAAAGAGAATCTACACACATAAACAGAACCAGAATTGAGAAAGGAAAAATCAAGACGGACACCACAGAAATACAAAGAATTATTAGAGAATAATCTTTATTCATATGAAAATCTATATGCCAACAAACTGGATAACCTAGAAGAAATGGACAACTTTCTAGAAAAATAAAACCTTCTAAGACTGACCAAGGAAAAAACAGAAAACCTAAACAGACCAATTACCAGCACTTAAATTGAATTGGTATTCAAAAACTACCCCAAAACAAAACTCCTGAACCAGATGGATTCACAGCTGAATTTTATCAGACATTTAGAGAAGACAAAATACCCACTCTCCTTAAATTTTTCCAAAAAATAGAAGAGGAGGGAATACTCCCAAACTCATACTATGAAGCCAGCATCACTCTAATAAAACCAGGCAAAGACACCACAAAAAAGGAAAACTACAGACCAATATCCCTGATGAATATAGATGCAAAAATACCCAACAAAATATTAGCAAACCGAATTAAAAAATACATCAAAAAGATCATACGTCATGATCAAGTGAGATTCATCCCACGGATGCAAGGATGGTACAACATTCAAAAATCCATCAACATCATCCACCAAATCAACAAAAAGGACAAAAACCACATCATTATCTCCATAGATGCTGAAAAAGCATTCAACAAAATTCAACATGGATTCATGATAAAAACTCTCAAGAAAATGGGTACAGAGGGCAAGTACCTCAACATAATAAAGGCCACATATGACAAACACACAGCCAACATCATACTTAACAGGGAGAAGCTGAAAGCCTTTCATCTAATATCAGGAACAAGACAGGGATGCCCACTCTCTCCACTGTTATTCAACATGGTACTGGAGGTCCTAGCCATGGCAATCAGAGAACACAAAGAAATAAAAGGCATCCAGCTGGCAAGGAAATAGTCAAACTGTCCCTGTTTGCAGATGACATGATATTGTACATAACAAACCCTAAAGAATCCACTCCAAAACTACTAGAACTAATATCTGAATTCAGCAAAGTGGCAGGATACAAAATCAATACACAGAAATCTGTTGCATTCCTATACACTAACGGTGAACTAGCAGAAAGAGAAATCAGGAAAACAATTCCATTCACAATCACATTAAAAAGTATAAAATACCTAGGAATAAACCTAACCAAGGAAGTGAAAGACCTATACCCTGGATACTATAAGACACTCTTAAGAGAAATTAAAGAGGACACTAACAAATGGAAATTCATCCCATCCTCTTGGCTAGGAAGAATTAATATTGTCAAAATGACCATCCTGCCTAAAGCAATCTACAGATTCAATGCAATCCCTATCAAAATACCAACAGTATTCTTCAACAAACTGGAAGAACTAGTTCTAAAATTCATATGGAACCACAAAAGACCCTGAAGGGCTAAAGCAATCCTAAGAAGGAAGAGTAAAGCAGGGGGGATCTCACTTTCCAACTTCAAGCTCTACTTCAAAGCCACAGTAATCAAGACAATTTGGTACTGGCACAAGAACAGACCCATAGACTAGTGGAACAGAAGAGAGAGTCCGATATTAACCCAATCATATATGGTCAATTAATATATGATAAAGGAGCCATGGATATACAGTGGGGAAATAGCCTCTTCAACATCTGGTGTTGGCAAAACTGGACAGTGACATGTAAGAGAATGAAACTGCATTATTGTTTTATCCCATACACAAAAGTAAACTTAAAATGGATGAAGGACCTGAATGTAAGTCATGAAACTATAAAACCCTTAGAAGAAAACATAGGCAAAAACCTCTTGGACATAAACATGAGCAACTTCTTCATGAACATATCTCCCCAGGCAAGGGAAACAAAAGCAAAAATGAACAAGTAGGACTATATAAAACGAAAAAGCTTCTGTACAGCAAAGGACACCATCAGTAGACCAAAAAGGCATCCTACAGCATGCGAGAATATGTTCATAAATGACAGATCTGATAAGGGGTTAAGATCCAAAATATACAAAGAGCTCATACACCTCAACAACCAAAAAGCAAATAATTCAATAAAAAATGGGCAGAGGATCTGAACAGGCACTTCTCCAAAGAAGAAATTCAGATGGCTAACTGGCACATGAAGCAATGCTCCACATCGCTAATCATCAGAGAAATGCAAATTAAAACCACAATGAGATATCACCTCACACCAGTTAGGATGGCCACTATCCAAAAGACAACCAACAACAAATGTTGGTGAGGATGTAGAGAAAGGGGAACCCTTCTACACTGCTGGTGGGAATGTACGTTAGTTCAACCATTGTGGAAAGCAGTATGGAGTTTCCTCAAAATACTCAAAATAGAAATACCATTTGACCCAGGAATTCCACTCAAAGGAATTTACCCTAAGAATGCAGGAGCCCAGTTTGAAAAAGACATATGCACCTCTATGTGTATTGCAGCGCTATATACAATAGCCAAGAAATGGAAGCAACCTAGGTGTCCATCAGCAGATGAATGGATAAAGAGGTGGTACATATATGCACAATGGAATATTATTCAGCTATAAGAAGAAAACAAATCCTAGCATTTACAACAACATGGATGGAGCTAGACGGTATTATGCTCAGTGAAATAAGCCAGGTGGAGGAAGACATGTATCAAATGATTTCACTCATCTGTGGTGTATAAGAACAAAGAAAAAAATGAAGGAACAAAACAGCAGCAGACTCACAGAACCCAAGAATGGACTAACAGTTACCGAAGGGAAAACGACTGAGGTGGATGGGTGGGGATGGATAAGGGGAAAAGGGGGCATTACGATTAGCACACATAATATAGGGGTGGGTGCACGGGGAAGGCAGTATAACACAGAGAAGACAAGTAGTGATTTTATAGCATCTTACTATGCTGATGGACAGTGAATGTAATGGGGTATGTGGTGGATACTTGATAATGGGGAGAGTCTAGTAACCATAATGTTGCTCATGTAATTGTACATTAATGATACCAAAAAGCAACAACAAAAAAAACAAGCAAAGAAAAAAAATTATATCATGAACCTTTTCCCATGTCATTGAATATTCTTCATGGTTTTAAGGTCAACAAGTTGAAAACTACTGGTTTCTTAATGTTTGTTATACTAGTGAACTAATTTGATTTTAAGCCTACTAAGGAAAGTCACCTTTAAAACTTCCCTCTTCTGGCCAGAAAGAAACCCATGCCCATATAGTCAATCAATATATGACAAAGAAGACAAGAATACACAATAGGAAAAAGAGTCTTCAATAAATGGTGCTGGGGGAATGAGACAGCCTAATGCAAAAGAAACTGGATAACTGTCTTTCACTACACACAAAAATAAACTCAAAATAAATTAAAGACCTAAATATAAGATCTGATACCATAAAACCCCTAGAAGAAAACATAGATAGTAAACTCCTGAACATCAGCATTAGTAACTTTTTTCTGGATCTGTCTCCCCAGCAAGGGAAACAAGCAAAAATAAACATCAAACTAAAGAGCTTCTGTACAACAAAGGACACCATAAATAAAATGAAAAGGCAACCTACTGTATGGGAGAATATACTTGCAAATGATAAGGGGCTAATATCCAAAATATATAAAGAACTCATACAACCGATACCAAAAAACCCCAAATAATCCAATTAAAAAATAGGCAGAGGACCTGAGTACACATTGTTCCAAAGAAGACATACAGAGGGCCAACAGACCTATGCAAAGATGCTCCACATCACTAATAATCAAGGAAATCAAAACCACAACAATATATCATCTCACACCAGTAAGAATGGCTAGTATCAACAAGATAAGAAATCATTTGTTGGCAAGGATGTGGAGTAAAGGGGACTATTATACACTGTTGGTGGGATTGCAAATTGGTGCAGCCACTATGGAAAGCAGTATGGAGGTTTCTCAAAAAGCTAAAAATAGAAATACCATATAACTCAGCAATCCACTTCTGGGAATTTACCCTAAGAGAACAAAATCACTAATCTAAAAAGAAGTCTGTACTCCTATGTTTATCACAGCATTACTTACAATAGGCAAAATATGGAAACAACCTAAATGTCCATCAACAGATGAATGCATAAATAATATGCAGTACATGTATATGATGAAATATTACTCAGCCATAAAAAAGAATGAAATCTTGCCATTTGCAACAACATGGATGGACCTAAAACGTATTATGTTAAGTGAAATATGTCCGACATCAGACACAGAAAGACAAATACCATATGATTTCACTTGTATGTGGAATCTAAAAAACAAAACAGACAACAAAATTCTAATAGACTCATAAATACAGAGAATAGACTAATGGTTACCATAGGGGATGTGTGAAATAAATGAAGTGAAAAAAAATTAGAACATTGGCTATCTTGATCTGGTTACATGAGTGCATACACATGTGAAAATTCATCAAGCTGTACACTAAGATTTGTGCATTTTTCTGTATGTACAATATTTCTAAAAATTAATAAAAATAAACAAACCAAAAAATCCCTTCCCTCTTCTGAAAAGGATATATCAAGTCTTGAATACAATTAATATTCTGCTTTGAATTCATGAGTTTGAAAGATTTATATGGATTTCTCTTACCTAATGTATATAATTGGAAAAATAACTGAAAAGGGTTAAAGTGTTAGATGCGTTTTAACCAACACTTCAAAAAGTAAACACAAATCACACTACTCATATTGTGAGAGTAAAATACTGCTTTGCTCTGAATGCTATACCATCAAGTGGAGTTTAGGAATTCTGAACCCTTTTGGCCTAGGAGTCTAATTAGGCCTTTAATTTCATTCAGCTGCCCTTTGGAATTTTTTTTAAAGATATAGTGTCCATTTCCTGCCCCACCATTCAAAAGTATGGGGTATGAGAGTGTGTGTGTGTGTGTGTGTGTGTAAATTAATTATTTGACTGAGGTCTCCAGTGGTGAGACTTGAGGGATGTTTGCACTTCAGTTGCATGATTTAGGAAAGGAGCAGTCACAATCAGTCTCTTTGACGCTAAGTTTAGCAATAGAAGGAAAAAAGTGGAAAAGTAGCAGGCAAAGTGACTGTGGTGAATTAGAAATGAGAGGTTAAGAGAACTTACGGAGATGTCCAGTCTATCCAGTACTATACAAGGCACAAGGTGGACTGGAGATGCTAGTTTTAAGTATAAAGGTGTCTTTAAAGAAGCAAGATGGACAAAAGAGATGTTGTTAGGAGGAGTATCAGGTCTAAGGCTGAACAAGCAGGATTTCACTTTTATTGACCCACTGTGGTCTATACACTTTTATATGTTAGTTAATTTCCTTCTTGACAGTATTAAGTGCTGTTTACCCTTCTTATACAGATGAGGAATTTGACAGATACTGGGGAATCTGAGAGATAAGGAAACCAGCTCAAGGGTACACAGTTATAAATGGTGAAACCAAGATGAAAAAATCTAAGTCTGTTTCTGCAAAAAGTGTTATGTCTTTTCTACAAAACCACTTTGACTTAAATTTCAGAATTTAGTCTTAGTATTTTTAACCATATTATAATTTTACAAAGCAATCTTTTTTTTAGCTAGTGCAAGAGAAAAGTACATTGCATAAGAAGGAATTTACTATGGGTGGCGAGACATTTATATCAGTATTATCACTGAAAATATTTAAATACAATTATAAAACAATTTCAGGAAAATAACACTAATGTTTAAAATTTCAAAGCATTTCCAGGAATAATCTAAAGAGTACCATGTTTTCTTTATGAAAAAGGTTTTTTTCTTATGAAAAAAGAAAATTTTCATTATTTTCCTCCTGAAATTAATCCCTAGACTAATTCATATGGCCTTTTCTTAAACAAAAGTAACAAAATATATTTTTATTTCAAAGTAATTATGATATAAAGAGAGTAAAAACTAAATGAACTTATTAGGGATAGTTTACTTTTAAGCAGTAAGATATCTTTAGAAGTTAAGAAATAGTACATAGCATATTTTATAGCATATATTTCCACTAGCATATCTAAGGAAAAGTTAATTACAAAAGCAACAGATAATATTTCATTTTAGTTTTATTTCTGAGAAAAAAATTTTCACTTTCTTTAGGTCTTATTATTCAGAGACTATATGGAATTGTTCATTTTATTTAAAACAATTTTGTTTAGTTAAAAGATTCTTAGGATAGTTAATCAGGTAAATACTGTCTAGTTAATAAAGCCACACTATTGTTTTTCTAATACCAAAGTGTTTTTGGACATTAGTATAAACTGTGGATACCCATTACAAAATCTTAAGAATTATGAAATTTGATTATAAAAAGTAACCACGTTGGGCCACTTTTTCAAAGACTTACATGATTTATGCTTTCTGCTTTAGGTAAGCAAGAAAATATTAAACCATATAACTGAATTTCACTTAAGTCAGTAAGGCAAAAAAAAAAAAATCTGGATTTAGAAAACAGAAAAGGGTTAGATCATTATTAAAGGCTGTCTTTACAATAAAAATTTATACATTCAAATATTTAAACATCATAGTTCAGTAAATTAAGAAAACTCTTTAAGATAACGCAGACATAATCAAATTAAATCCCTTATAAAAATCCACCCCAAACTATCAGCTTAAGTACTGAAGACCCGCAACACAGGTTAGTCAAACTCCTACAACGGGAACATCTTGCACATCAATAGAAACTTCTAGGAACTGAGGCGTTAAAATCATAAACCAAAAGGTTCACAAAGTGCAGTGTCTGTCACATGTATACTGTAAATTCAAAAGCATGCTTCCAAAATCAAGCTCCATCTACCCTCTGGGTCAAATCCTGATATGGAGTCCCCTAGGTAGGTCAATTTTTTGACATTAATGAGAGGCTTCGGGAGTGAAACAAATCTCAGGATAACCAGTCTTGTCTCCAGCCTTCAGGCAGCTGACATATTACAATTCCCAGGAACATACATGCACGCGTGTGTGTGTGTTACGCACCCTTTAGGGAAACGTGTGTGTGTGTTTAAACGCCTCCAGTAGCTGCAGAGATATGATTACCACTTGGATGTGTTAAAAAAAATTATAGAGGGAAAAGAATGACACTGTTTTGCTCGTCACTGGAAGGTGGGCCGGGGGGGATTCCAGCCACCTGCACCAACGCTAAATTATGGAAAGCGGCCAAGAATCTGGGACTCAGTGATAGATTTCCTACACGGTTCTATGGCAACGAAAGACGCGGGTGGCCTAGCGCCTTGCGGCAGGGGACCGATCTACAGAGCTGCGCAAACAGGCAGCGGGGAAAGAGGCTCAGTCCTGCACTTCGGAGACGCGCTCGGCGGCAGTCCCCGCGGCCGCAAGGACGGAGCGGAGCGGGGCGGGGTCTGCGTCCGCAGCCCACCAACGCGGGCGCGGAGCGCAGCAAGACCGGGGGGAGTGGAAATGCACTGCAACTGCGGAAAGCGCGAGAGGCAGGCGCCGTCGCCGCCAACGCTCACCCCAGCCCTTTCCCAGCCTCACAGCCGAGAGCCGCAGAAACTTTGGGGCTACGGAGGAAACATCCCCAGAGTCAGGGTGCACTGTCTCTTCCGAGCTGAGGCCCTTTACCTTCCCGACCGTAGAAACTAGGCTGCTTCCTTCGGGCGGCGTGGTGAGAGGGAAGACGACTGGCGCCGCAGCACTCATTGCTTCCCTAATCCGGGCCCTGGGAAATAATTTCCCGCCGCGCGCTAGGCGACCTCGGAAGTTATTGTATCATTTCCGGTTGGTTGTCAGTGACGCTCCCGAACGGTCGTTAGGGTACTCTGAGTTGGTGGTTCATGTGGTTCTGGCCGGGAGGCCAGGCGCCTGCTGTATCACCGCCGGAGGTGGGAGACTGGTAAGTGATTTTTCTGGGTTGCCTCCTGGATCTGATATTGTCACCTGGCCGGTGGTGTTCCGTGCAACATCTTGGCTGGACTCACAAGTGAGCGAGAGAAGGTTGAACCATAAGTCCACAACCATCTCTGTGGTGCTTGACCCTCTGTGCTGCTGGAGAAGGCCTTGGGATCCCTGCTTACTATCTTCCCCACTCGTAATATCGATCTCCCACTTGGAACTCGACCTCAGTCCCCCAGGAGTCCCTGGGTGAGGCTGAAGACACCGTTTACTGGGATTCAGTTTAGTAGTCCCTCTACCAGAGATAAAGTAGCGTCCTCACACTCCTTGGCAAAAGTTTGGTCACTCTTGATTCCCTACAGGGCTTTACCGTCCTTTTCCCAAGCTGTTTCCATTGCCCTGGGTGCAGTGCCTGGGAGGCAGGAAGTCAGCTGAAGTGGACACTTTTTACAAACATTTTGGAAGTGGGATCGGGGTTGTTTCTGATTAATTAAACGTTCCCGCCATAGTTTGCACTGGGTGCGAATGGTCTTTGTTTGCCTGACTGTGAGCTCATGAGGCATGAGAACAAGCTTAAAATTTCATGCATGGGTTTTACATTCAACTTTAACCCTTTGGAAACCAGTCATCATAAGTGTGCTTTCAGAAAGGAATACTAGTGCTCTGTTCCAGGCTTCCTCCATAATGAAGGATTTTGATTTTGGTTGGAGTAACCAGAAGAGTTTTAAAGAGAAATTGCTTTGCAGTAAGGGCTAATATGAGGAAAGGTGCTCATTCAGCGGAATATTTGAAAGATGTGGCGTAGTGAAACTTGGTTACTTCTCTTTCCTGATAAATGCAGTGTCTTCAAGTAATTGATTTTCACTCACCATCTTATATTTACAAATCACGTTTTTTCTTTATAAAAAGTGGCTGATTTTGAGAAGACAAGTAGTGATTCTCATCTCACTACACTGATGGACAGTGACTGTAATAGGGTTGGTGGGGGGGACCTGATGAAGGGGGTAGTTTAATCATCACAATATTGCTCATGTAATTGTAGGTTAATGATACTAAAATAAAATAAATTGTAAAAAAAAAAAAGTGGCTGATTTTTTAAATAACATGCAATTTGTTCAGTTTCAAGACCCCTGATGTACCAGCCAAATTCTTTGTTACCTTTTGAAAGTAGTGCAACCATGTTCAGGATAGTACATAGATTTTCTAATCTCCTTGTTGATTAATAATTAAAGAAACTTTTATAATCTCTTCATTTGTCCCAGTTCTGCCAGTTTTATTTAATCTTGTGTTTTTTCTTTATTTCTCCAGTTGAAAGGATTATAAATAATTTAAAGGGAGGTTATATGTTTCTACCTAAGAAACATATGCTCTTAATTTGTGATATGTTCTTTCAAATTAACTGCACCAACCACTAATACTAACCACAAATAGGTACTGTCTGCCAGGTACTTTACTTTCATTATTTTATTTAACCTTACTACAGTTCTACAAGAAAAATATTATCCTTATTTTACAAACATTTTATACTGAGACACAAAGATTTGTGACTGAGACTCAAAGACATTCTGATAAATTATACAATTAAATGGCGCAATTGAGATTTTGAATCCAGTCTGACTCCCAACTTTGGCTCTTTGTACTCTGCTTTCACAAATAATCATAACAATAATTTTTTCCCTGACCCTCAGGTAAAATTGGATAATGTGTCATATTCAGAAGTACAATGGATAGCAAAACTTGAGTATAAAGAGATTTAAGGAATGCCTTAAGGAATTAACATATTAATGTAAGACATTAATCTCTTAAGGATTAAGGAATGTGTTAGGGATTTAATTACCATAAAGTAATTTTGATATATGAATAATCCAATTCTTTTCTGTGTTCATCCTTGGCCAGTTTTATCCTAACTCAAACAAATATAAGGCATCTAGAGAACATCAATGTATTAGTGACTGTATGGGCACAGTATCAGCCATCTCTTTAGGCAGTTTTTCTCACACACATACACACACACACATTTATATACATATGAAGAAAGAGAGAAAATGAGTAGAAACTCATAAAATAGCACTTTTTATGAAAGTAGTATAAGGAATTACTATTTCCTGGTTATTAGCAAAACTGTTCTGTTCCACTCATGTAACCCTCAGACAGATGGTGCTTACACTTTAAGGGAGTATGCTTAATTAAACCTACCTTTTCCAATATTCTATTTTATGTAGTGAAATAGAAATAGTCTAATTGTCTAAGTAAGATGAAACCCGTGGCCTTGAGACAGCGAGAGGAGCTGAGGGAGAAGCTGGTGGCTGCCAAACAAAAGCGCCTCCTGAACCAAAAGCTGGGGAAGGTAAAGATGCTGGGGGAGGATGACCCCTGGCTAGATGACACTGTGGCCTGGATTGAGAGGAGCCAACAGCTCCAGAAGGAGAAGGGCTTGGCAGAGAAGATTGCCAGGATGCTAGAGAAGGCGGACCAAGAGTTGGATGTTAGCAGTCTTGTTGTGGAGCAGGAGTTTGGGCAGAGGTAGCAGGGCCTGTACAGTGCCCAGGACCTGCGGGGCCTCCTAGTGGAGCATGCCATTGAACCCTTCCATGAAGGGGGGCCTGTGAGCCTCATCCTCAAGGACAAAGGTGTACTGCAGGAGAAGGAGGGTGTGCTCGCGAATATGAAGCAGGTGGAGTAGGAGCGGGCAGAGAAAAACGTGGCACTGTGGAAGAAGAAGCCTGTCCACCTGCCCTATGCAGAGGACGAGAGCATGGACAACTTGTCACAGTAAAAGCCCCACTCTGTCCTTTACAAGGACGATGAGGAACTCCAGGGCAAGCGGCAGCACTCCTTCTGTTTGGAACAGGGTGGCATGGCTGGTGGCCTGCAGGAACAGGAGCTGGAAGAGATCCAGGCCAAGGTGTGGCTGCAAGCACAGGCCCTGAGCACAGCTGGGCCCTGGCTGGCCACTGAGTAGTACCTCATGCCCGAGGAAATGGTGACCTTTAAAAAGAACACGCAGAGGGTAAAGATGATTCACAAAGAGGACTGGAAAGTGGTAGTGCGGGCTGACAACTTGTTTCCTTTTGGGGACCAGACTCAAGATGGGGACTTTGGTTTGACTGTGGGGGTTAAATGAGATGATATACATAAAGCTTCCAACATACTGCCTGACATCCAGTTGCCATTAAATAAATATTCTCTTTCTCCCCTAATCTTGTGAGGATGAAAGATTGGTAGATATAAAAATGCTTTATAAATTAGCCAAAGTTGAGGTAACTTTTCAATTATAGTCTACTAGGAAAGATAAAGTTATATACAAAATTGTTCTTATATAAAGTACAGTTTACATAAGATCATTGGATACAAAGAAGGGTGAGAACACAGAGAAAATTAATTTTTGCTTTGTACAGATGAGGAAAGTTTTCATGAAGAAGGTAATGCTGAGTTTGGGCCTTGAAGGATGGTGAGGATTTTTGGCAGAGTGACAAAAGGGGAGAATATTCCACTGGAGGATGCAAAGGTGTCTGCAAAGAGAATAGTGAATACTTCACTTTGGATGTTTAGAATGGTGGTTAATAATAAAGGAAAAAGTGAAAAAGCTGAGATCTGGGCAAGCTGTGGATAACAGTTTTGTCATGTCAAAGATGTTAAGCTTTTCACATAAAGCAGCGATTTCCATGTATAACCAAGATAGGGTGGACGATGGGGTTGGCATTTAATTTCTTTGTTATGGAAATAATACTCATTTGTTATAGAAATAAGAATGTAATAAGCCAAAAAGAAGAAGAAATGAAAAACTGCCCATAATCCTATACCAGTCCCAGTCCACACCTGCCCACTGACCCTCACCCTCAGCTGGGTCCCCTCCTGGGGACCCCCTTGCTGCCCTGGTGAGTCATTAGCTGTCTCAGGGCTCAGGCTGGCCAAGAGGAAGAAGAGGGCTCAGAGGAGCCAGTTAGCCTCTGTTTGGGCCCCCACTCTGAGGGGACAAGTATTCCTATTGGGACAGGTCCACAAGTCTCTAGTTCTGATAGAGTAGAGGCTGGCCCACAAACCTGTTTTTCTGGTGGGGTGCAGTTTTGGCCTTGGCACCAGCCGAAATGGAAGTGAGTGCAAATGGCGGGGAGTGCAATCCCTCTCTCCAGCTGTGAGATCTTCACACACTCCCCTCCGTGCTGTCACCTCCATGCCTTCTGCCCCTTCCTCATGTCTGTGACCCTGAGTAACCACCCGTTCTCTTTGAGCCTCAGTTTCCCCATCTGAAGTCACTGAGTGGACTGGGTAGGGGACTTTTGTGCTCTCCCCTCTCAGGAGTGACTCCAGGACCCCTCCAATGTCGTGTCACACCTCGAACTGCCTCCTCTTCCCGACCTGTCTATGCCTATGTGTTTTGCCTGAAGGTTTCAGCCCCAGACAAGTTCACTATGGATTCAGTGAGACTGAAAAATGACAACGGAATGTTCTTGGAGTAAAAGGGTTTATACCCAGCTTTATTCTCATTGCGGTAGGTCGAGCACTAGAATCACATTTGCATCCAGCAGGTCCGTAATGGTCCCCCATTCACCTCCACCCAGCGTTCTTTATATAGTAACTCAGTCAATAATAGCTCATTGCCAATGAGTGTGGCAGTAGCCTAGCATAGGCCAATTACATCAAGTAGTTTAGGGTGAGGTGAGGATCCTGGCCATAGGAACTCCCATTTTTCCCCACACCAGGTCCCCCAGGATCACACCTTTCTGCTCAGTGATCATTCATGATACTTTATCTACATAAAAACAAAGCCAACAACAGAAACCTTCCTCCTTCCCGTGCTTGAATACTACTGAGTTATTCCCAGCTGCTAAACATCCTACTCAGCTAGCCCTAATGCACTACTGCTAGACTGTGTCCTTTCAGAGGCTGGGAAATGACCAGGTTTTGGTCATTAGAAGTGATGATTTTGCAGGCTGGCTCATCTCATCAGGTGACTCTGGTTAAGGGAAGTGTTTGAGTGGTGAGCTCAAGGCCTGCAGCTGAGTCAGCAAAGACGAAACCCGGCATAAATATTAAAAAGCCTCAGAAATGGAGAAGAGAATACTGCCTCTCAGCCTCAACTGTTATTTTATTGGAGACAGATATTTAAAATAGTGCTCCAGCTACTTCCCTGTACATTTTGGTTAGAATACAAGTAGACAAGGAGACAGATGGCTCAGGAAATATTCTAAATTGCTAGTACAGTATATATGTGTGGATATATATATAACTACATACACATGTAAATATATATATATGTATATATACACACACACATACACACCCATAGCAAGAGTGAATGAACATATATAACTGTTTAAATCATTTAGGGGATTTTTTCCTGAATAAACTTCTCCATAAAATAACCTAAAAAAACCAAAAACAATTGTCATTTTAACTAGTTAGGCAAAGTGATAAAATGTAAACCAGCTGAATTCAGGTAAGAGCATAAGCCCAAACTCAGGAACATATAATATTTTGAAGTTAAATTTTTTGAGCCCCAATTTCTTCATCTGTAAAATGGTATGTTGTCATTTCTCAGTCTCACCGAATCCATAGTGAACTTGTCTGGGGCTGAAACCCTCAGGAAGGGCAGTAATGTCAACTTTTATGAATTTATAAGGATTAAGTATGTTAATTTATAAAAGCACATAGAGACATCAGAAAATTTTTAATAAAGTCTAATTGCTTTAAAATAAGATCTGTGGTTCCAACTTGTGAAGTCAATGAGTTCAAACCTGTCACTAGTTGTGTGACTCTGGAAAGTTACTTTTCTGAGTGTTTGTTTCCTTATTTGTAAATTGAAAATAGTAGTATCGCCATAGGCCTTTGTGAAAATTAAATGAAATAATGATGCATATAATTTAATTTGGTGGCTAGACTTCTAAGCACTTTGTTGCCTCAGATTCTCAGAGAAGCAGATGCCAAGAAGGAATTAGATGTGCAAGAGGTTTATGGGGGAAACTGCCTGTGAAGGATAAAGGAGAGGTGGCAAGAATTCTAAGGAGGTGCCTTGCCTCACTGCAGGTCTGACCACCTGTGAAGGGCAAGGGGGAGGAAACAAAGAGGTGGGAGGAAGGAAGGAAAGGATGGTAAGAAGGATCTCAAACTGTTGCACTGTTCTAAGAAAGCTTCAATCAGGCCAATGGGAGATCTGTGAGCCAAAGTCATCAGTTAGAGGAATATCATATCATGTTGCCACAGTACTCAGTGTAATGTTAGCTGTTAATAAAAATAATTAATAGTTGTCACATACACTAACTTACAAGTGTGTTTAGATTTCAGCCCTTAAATTTTATTTCCTCTCCCTAAGTAAAATACAGTCCCTGCTGCCAGACATTGACATTAACATTTGAGGCACGTGTTCTTAGACTAACAACTTCTTGTATTTTATAATACAGTTTGTTATCCAGAGAACAATTAAGGAATCAAAAGATCCATTCCAAATTACAGTTGAAAAATGTAAACATTAGGTAAGCAATTGATTTTTTTGACATGAGGTGGTTAAACAAAAATTGCTGTCTAAATTTCTCAATTCAGGGAGCCAATAAATAAATGTTAACAATCATAAACAGCTGAGTAATGTTAATATCCATAGTTTGAATATTAGCCTAAACTTGAATGACTATTTCCCTTCTTACCAAAGCCAGTACTGTGATTGAAAAGATCAAAATATTAGTTTTGTAAGTCTCCCCTTCTCCCACCACCATTTGTTGTTTTTAATAAGCAATTGGAAAGGTTAGTCAGTTCAGTGCTTCTCAAATGGCAGATCATGACCCATGAATTTGGTAAGTATCAGCCTGCATTTTTGTTTAAGATATGTGTAGGTTCAGAATTTGGATATAAAATGTATTTGTTATCATGAATCACAGTTGAATTTAGCAAGATATTTAGACCAACTTATCTTACATGAGTAAATGAAAGCTCAAGAGGGGATTTTACTTGCCCAGGTAACTCAGGAAACATGTGACTTGAAGAAGCAGCTGCCTTAAAAATCTAAATTTAGGGCTCTTTTGACTCATGCTTCCAGGAAAGGCTTCTTGTTTGCTCTACTTAGGGCATGTAATTACTCTGTTTTCCAGTTGGTTAATATGATAGCCCTTTTCTGTCATGTTCATTATTTGCTTGCTAAAATTTACTGAAGAATTCTTCCCAGATTCTGACCATTGAGTGTCAGGGAGGTTGTATAGCTAAAATTGTTCCTAGCGGTCAGCAGCCATGCTGCATCACTTGAATTTACTGTCCATTTTCCCTCTGGTGAACACAGCCAATTCAACAGTTTAAGGTTGGAGTTTACCTAATTTAGACTGAGAAGTGATGGGGACTCTTTTTGAGGAGCATTATACTAATCAAGTCAGTTTTTACTAATACCAGTGAGTATTACCCTGTGCTTCATTGTCATGACATTCTTTATCCATTGTGGATAAAATGAGAGTTCCTGTGGCTAGGATTCTCACCTGGCCCTGGTTGATAGCTCACTGCACACCTGTGGGTAATACATGGCTGTTGATTTTAGTGACTGACCTGCCACCTGGAAATAAAATTGGGTATAACCCTTTCACCCCAAGAACAGTTTTGCTGTCAGTTTCTTTGGTCACATTGAATCCATGGGGAACTTGCCGGGGGCTGAAACCCATTGGCAAGACAATTGGTGTAGACAGCAGGATTCATTGTTGACCAAGGAAAAAGACAGGCTGCCCTTATGGGAGGGGTGCTTCAACGGGCTGCCCCTGTGAATGGGGAGACAGTGGATTTTCCCCCAGTGGGTATGTGGTCTGAGGTGGCTTGCCTTCTAGAGGACGGCCCCAACCCAGTACTGGAGGCAAGTGGAGGTGACACCTGAGGCTGTATGGGTGGCCCTTGGTAAAATAAGTAGATCCTTTGAGAAGCAGAGTGCCTGTGAGGCAGCAGGGACTATGGGTTGGCTGCTTCTCACAGTATTAAAAAAGTCTACAGAAGAGACCCAAGAAATGGCAGCATGAGAACATGAGCTGCAAACTTCTGTGGATTCCTTGAGGAAGGAGATGACATTGATGGGAGACGAGGCAGCACGAGAGTCCCGGCAGCAAGGAGCCATTGGAAACGAGACGGCAGTGCTGCCAGGTGTTCTGAAGGAGGAAGAGGCCATCAAGGAAAAAGACGAACTCCTGAGGGAAGCACAGGCGGAGGCAGCATGAGAACGTCAGCTGCGAAGCATTGAGGTGAAGGTAAGAGAGCCTCTGAAGACTGAGCTAGCATTGCTGCAAGACACTGTAGCAGAGGAGGCACTTGGGGGAGTGGAGAGAAAGGTGCCATCAGCCCCAGAAGTGGAGGAGATGGATGAAGAGGTGGTGCCGGAGGCATTGGCCTCTCCTGAATTGAAAGCATGCCCAATGGTTGTAAAGAAAATAAAGACCCAGCAGCTGAAAGTTCCCCAAGGAGAGGAGCAGCCCCCTCCCCAGGTCATGTAGCACCCTATGGTCCACCCTTATACTCAAGCTGAGCCAGAGGCTGTGGGACTTAGGGGTGGACGGAATTGTTCTTTCCGGATCAGAGATGGGAAAGCTGTCTTCCCTGACAGTGCAGCCTGCCTTGAGGCAGCAATTACAAAATGCGAGGTGACACGTACAGTAGCTGAAGCAACGAGAACCCAGAAAGAAATAAGACCTGTTACTCACAGGAGGAATTTGAGGGGCCCTGGGAGGGTTACGAGGACCCAGATGTGGGTTGATTTGATATGGGCAGGAGTAGATAGAAGGAAATTAGACGGGAAGCCAAATAGGATCTTACTGGAGCTATGGCAACAACTGAAACCAGTGCAGCAATTCAAGCCCTTAAGACTAAAGAGGCAGAGGTCAGAGACAGAGCCACGAGTGTGGCCTGTGTGTCTGCAAGACTTTTTGCTGGAGAGACTGGAAGACAATGTTCAAGCTTCCTTGCACAGGGACCATTGCAGAGGACTAAGAGAGAATCCTGGAAGAGTGGAGTGTGGATAAAATGAGAGTTCCTGTGGCCAGGATTCTCACCTGGCTCTGGTTGATTAGCTCACTGCACACTTGTGGACAATACATGGCTGTTGACTCTATATAAAAGCTCTGCCCTGTGCTCTGGGCGTGACATGGTGGTATGGCTGCAAGGTTGCAGGAGAGCAGAGCAGAGGATGGAGTAGTGGCAGTGCTGAGGGCAGAGGCCCAGAGGACAGCTGTGTGGGATGACTTTGCAGAGAGGCCCAGAGGATGGCTGTGCGGGACGACTGTGCAGAGAGGCCCAGAGGACGGCTGTGTGGGACGACTGTGCAGACAGAGGAGCCCAGAGGCAGAGACCGGCCTGCTGCATACAGACTTGCTCTGAGTGAATGGGATTTTAGTGACTGACCTGCCACCTGGTAATAAAGTTGGGTATAACCCTTTCACCCCAAGAACAGTTTTGCTGTCAATTTCCTTGGTCACATTGAATCCATAGCGAACTTGCCTGGGGCTGAAACCAATTGGCAAGATGCCCATTATCCTTGTTTTTTTAGACTTCAACTTACCAAATATTCTTCATTTTTAAAATGCAAGGTTTATGTATAATCACATGATAATTTATTCCTTTGTAATTAAAAGAAAAATGTCATTGTTTCCTTCTCTACCATACCTGCCTTGATAATCCCTTTGGATAAAATGAGAGTTCCTGTGGCCAGGATTCTCACCTGGCCCTGGTTGACTAGCTTACTGTACACCTGTGGGCAGTACATGGCTGTTGACTTTATATATAGAGCTCCGCCTGGTGCTCTGGGCGCGACACAGTGGCACGGCTGCAAGGCTGCGGCAGAGCAGAGCCTAAAGTGGTGTCAGTGCCGAGGACAGAGGCCTAGAGGACGGTTGTGTGGGATGACTGTGCAGAGAGGCCCAGAGGATGGCTGTGTGGGTCGGCTGTGTAGAGATGCTCAGAGGGATTCGCTCTGAGTGAACAGGATTTTAGTGACTGACCTGCCATCTGGAAATAAAGTTGGGTATAACCCTTTCACCCCAAAAACGTTTTGCTATCAATTTCTTTGGTCACATTGAATCCCTAGTGAACTTGCCTGGGGCTGAAACCCATTGGCAAGACAATGTTCATGGCAATTTAGCTCCTCAAAGGTGAGATTTCTCCTCTGTTATTCAGAGATTTGACTTGAAACAGTTTGGGAGGGGTGCTGTTTGTAAATGAAACTCTCCCTTCTAGGCTTTGTTTTTATGTTGCCTTCTGTACCCTGGAATCTTTGAGGCTGTCTAAACTCATTCTTTTGATGGTCTTTCTGGGACTTTCTCATTTAAATAACTTATAGTTCTCAAATGTGTGGTTTAGGAGTCCTTCACACTCTTAAAAATTACTGTTGAGCTCTAGAGTTTTTATGTATGTAATTACATCCACTTAAATGTATTCTAAATTAAAATTAGGTAAAAAATATTTGTCATTCAAAACAAAGCCATTACATGTTAACATAAATAGCATTTTTTTTTAACCTGTATTTTCTAAAAATTTTATTGGAAGAGTAGTTGTAACTCCAGGGAAAATGTGTTACCAGCCCAGGGCAAATAAACCTTTGAAGCCAAAATCAGTCAAAGGGAGAAATAAAGTGGGAGAAACTCCTTTATTGTTTACAAGCAGTCATCTGCTCCTGCTTGCCAAAGGACCGCACCAAACCTCTCCAGTCCAGGTGCTTGCTGGCTCCCTACCCACCTTGTAATCACATATTGATATGTAGATGTACTTCTCTCCACCCCTTGGAAACACCTATTGGTATGGAGATGGACTAAGGCCAGGGAGGAGATTCTGGAAATACTTCAATTTTACCCACAGTGGTATTGTTTTCTATTTTTGCAATCTCTTTAATGTCTGGCCTAAGAGAAAAGACCAGCATTCTCAGATCTGCTTCTGCATTCAGTCTGCTGTGATACGTTATTTTGGGTGAGGAGAACAGAGTCCAACCAAATATAGAAACATAATTGTAAAAAAAGTATTTCAATGGACTTTTCAGATAATTGTGAATATTTTTTTGATCCTATACTAAAATTTAACAAAAGGTCATTTCTTAAAGTTAAATTGCAATATTGACTCTGTAACCACGTCAATGTACTTTTTTACTGTTATTTTAAATTCCTTTGGTCTCTCTTGCACTTTGAATGAATCTTTTACAAACATGATATTTTTACAAACATACACTGATCTGCCTAATCTTAATACATTCATTACACAATATAAAAAAAATCCCATTTTTTAGCATTACTAACAATCTCATCAGGAAAATCTTAAAATATTGGGAAACTACCCATCTGACAGTGTATGAATTTTCCATAATTCCTATTTTTACTTTGAAAGTTCTAATTTTATCATTGGCAACAAATACTTTCTGTTTTCCCTGAAGTGAGAGCCCAATTTGGTTAATTTTGAGAAAATGTGTCATATTCAAAGGTTGAGTTAATAAAAATAGTTTTACTGCCTCATCAAGGTGATTGTTAAGTAAACCTGGCATTATTATTTTATTTTATTTTTTTTTACAGTTTATTTTGGTATCATTAACCTACAATTACATGTGCAATATTATGGTAATTAAACTAACCCCTTCATCAGGTCCCCCCCCACCAACCCCATTACAGTCACTGTCCATCAGCGTAGTGAGATGCTATAGAGTCACTACTTGTCTTCTCTGAGTTGTACAGCCCTCCCCGTGCCCCCCCACCTTAGGTCTGCTAATCATAATACCCCTTTTATCCTCTTATCCCTCCCTTCCCACCCATCTTCCCCAGTCTCTTTCCCTTTGGTAACTATCAGTCTGTTCTTGGGTTCTGTGAGTCTGCTGCTGTTTCCTTCCTTCAGTTTTTTTTCTTTGTTTTTATACTCTACATATGAGTGAGATCATTTGATACTTGTCTTTTTCGGCTTGGCTTATTTCACTGAGCATAATACCCTCTAGCTCCATCCATGTTGTTGCAAATGGTAGGATTTGTTTTCTTCTTATGGCTGAATAATATTCCATTGTGTATATGTACCACATCTTCTTTATCCTTTCATCTACTGATGGACACTTAGGTTGCTTCCATTTTTTGGCTATTGTAAATAGTGCTGCAATAAACATAGGGGTGCATCTGTCTTTTTGAAACTGGGCTGCTGCATTCTTAGGGTAAATTCCTAGGAGTGGGATTCCTGGGTCAAATGGTATTTCTATTTTGAGTTTTTTGAGGAACCTCCATACTGCTTTCCACAATGGTTGAACTAATTTGCATTCCCACCAGCAGTGTAGGAGGGTTCCCTTTTCTCCACATCCTCACCAACATTTGTTGTTGTTTGTGATTTGGATGTTGGCCATCCTCACTGATGTGAGGTGATACCTCATTTTGGTTTTAATCTGCATTTCTCTGATGACCAGCGATGTGGAGCATCTTTTCATGTGCCTGTTGGCCATCTGAATTTCTTCTTTAGAGAAGTGTCTATTCATGTCCTCTGCCC
>JAQQAC010009165.1:17040957-17147227 GCA_029783875.1 Phataginus tricuspis
CACTTGATCATGGTGTATGATCCTCTTGATGTATTTTTGAATTCGGTTTGCTAATATTTTGTTGAGTATTTTTGCATCTACGTTCATCAGGGATATTGGTCTGTAATTTTCTTTTTAATGAGTTCTTTGCCTGGTTTTGGTATTAGAGTGATGCTGGCTTCATAGAAAGAGTTTGGAAATATTCCCTCCTCTTCTATTTTTTGGAAAACTTTAAGGAGAATGGGTGTTATTTCTTCTCTATATGTCTGGTAGAATTCAGAGGTGAATCCATCAAGTCCAGGGGTTTTGTTCTTGGGTAGTTTTTTGATTACCGATTCAATTTCGTTGCTGGTGATTGGTCTGCTTAGTTTTTCTGTTTCTTGCTTGGTCAGTCTTGGAAGGCTGTATTTTTCTAAGAAGTTGTCCATTTCTTCTAGGTTTTTCAGCTTTTTAGCATACAGATGCTCATAATATTCTCTTATAATTCTTTGTATTTCTGTGAGGTCCGTCGTTATTTTTCCTTTCTCATTTCTGATTCTGTTTATGTGTGTAGATTCTCTTTTGTCTCTTAATGAGTCTGGCTAGGGGTTTATCTATTTTGTTTATTTTTTCAAAGAACCAGCTCTTGGTTTCATTGATTTTTTCTATTGTTTTATTCTTCTCAATTATATTTATTTCTTCTCTGATCTTTATTATGTCCCTCCTTCTGGTGACTTTGGGTCTCCTTTGTTCTTCTTTTTCCAATTTCAATAATTGTGTCTTTAGACTGTTCATTTGGGAATGCTCTTCGTTCTTTTAAATAGGCCTGGATTGCAATATACTCTCCTCTTAGAACTGCCTTTGCTGCGTCCCACAGAAGTTGTGGCCTTGTGTTGTTGTTGTCATTAGTCTCTATATAGTCTTTGATTTCTGTTTTGATTTGGTCGTTAACCCATTGATTCATTAGGAGAATGTTGTTAAGTCTCCATGTATTTGTGAGCCTTTTTGATTTCTTTCTAAAATTTATTTCTAGTTTTATACCTTTGTGATCTGAGAAGTTGGTTCGTAGGATTTCAATATTTTTGAATATACTGAGGTTCTTTTTGTGGCCTAATATGTGGTCTATTCTGGAAAATGTTCCATATGCACTTGAGAAGAATGTGTATCCTGTTGGTTTTGGGTGCAGAGTTCTGTAGACATCTGTTAGGTCCATCTGTTCTAGTGTGTTGTTCAGTGCCTCTGTGTCTTTACTTGTTCTCTGTCTGGTTGATCTATCCTTTGGAGTGAGTGGTGTGTTGAAGTCTAAATGAATACGTTGCTGTCTATTTCCTCCTTCAATTCTGTTAGTATTTGTTTCACATATGCTGGCGCTCCTGTGTTGGGTGCATATATGTTTATAATGGGTATATCTTCTTGTTTGACCCCTTTATCATTATGTACAGTCCCTCTTTATCTCTTGCTGCTTTCTTCGTTTTGAAGTCTAATTTGTCTGATACAACTACTGCAACACCTGCTTTTTTCTCTTTGTTGTTTGCATGAAATATCTTTTTCCATCCCTTCACTTTTAGTCTGTGTATATCTTTGGGTTTGAGGTGAGTCTCTTGTAAGCAGCATATAAATGGGTCTTGCTTTTTTATCCACTCTGTTACTCTGTGTCTTTTGATTGGTGCATTCAGTCCATTTACATTTAGGGTGATTATTGATAGATATGTACTTATTGCCATTGCTGGCTTTAGATTCGTGGTTACCAAAGGTTCAAGGGTTGCTTCTTTACTATCTAAGAATCTAACTTAACTTTCTTGTTAAGTTATTGTGAATGCCCTCTGATGTTTCTTTATTTCTCCCTTCCTTTTCTTCCTCCTCCATTTTTTATATATTGGGTGTTTTTTCCTTTGCCTTTAGTTAGTATTTGGATGGTCTGCTTTCTTTGCTATGATTTTATTTTCTCTGGTGACATCTTTTTAGCCTTAGGGGTGCTTCGCTCTAGAACAGTCCGTTTAAGATATCCTGTAGTGGTGGTTTATGAGAGGCAAACTGTCTCTACTTTCATGTGTCTGGAAATTGTTTAATTCCTCCGTCATATTTAAATGATAATCGTGCTGGATACAGTATTCTTGGCTCGAGGCCCTTCTGTTTCATTATGTTGAATATATCATGCCATTCTCTTCTGGCCTGTAAGGTTTCTGTTGAGAAGTCTGATGATAGTCTGATGGGTTTTCCTTTGTAGGTGATCTTTTTTCTCTCTCTAGCTGCCTTTAATACTCTGTCTTTATCTTTGACCTTTGCCATCTTAATTATTATGTGTCTTGGTGTTGTCTTCCTTGGGTCCCTTATGTTGGGAGATCTGTGGGCTTCCGTGGACTGCAAGACTATTTCCTTCCCCAGCGTTGGAAAGTTTTCAGCAATTATTTCTTCAAAGACACTTTCTATCCCTTTCTCTCTCTCTCTTCTTCCCCTGGTACTCCTATAGTGCGAATATTGTTCCGTTTGGATTGGTCACACAGTCCTCTTATTATTCTTTCATTCCTAAAGATCCTTTTAGCTCTCTGTGCCTCTGCTTCTCTGTATTCCTGTTTTGTATTTTGTACTCCATTGACAGTCTCTGAGACCTCATCCAGTCTGCTGTTAAGCCCGTCGATGGCTTGTCTCATTTCTGTATATTCTTTCCTCACTTCCCTCACTTCCTCCCTCAGCTCTTGCACATTTTTCTGTAGCTCCGTCAGCATGGCTATGACTTTTATTCTGAATTCTTTTTCAGGAAGACTGTGCATGTCCATCCCTTAAGGTTCCCTCTCTGGGGTTGTCTGGGTCTGAAGCTTTGTCAGTACCATATTCCTCTGCCTTTTCATGGCTATAGAATTGGTTGCTGGTAGTTGCCACGTATGTAAGATGGGCTGTTTATGACTTTAAAAAGGAAAAAGGAAAAAAAAAAGAAAAAAAAGAAGAAAAGAAAAAAAATAATAATAGAGAAAAAGGGAAAGCAAAAAAAAAAAGTAAGGGAAGAAAAAAACAACTAAAAAAAAAAACCACCACTGAGAGTGGGTTCTGTGTGAACGCTGTAGGTGGCGCTGTTCCTCCACTATTCCAGAGCCATGGCCGCGCCACTCCGTAAAGCCCTTTATAGCTCTGGCCGGGTTGGGAACGAATGGGAAGCTGTTGATCTCTGTGGGGGTGTTAAGTGCAGCCACCCTTTCCCAGTCGCCAGGTAAGGAGTCCAAAGCTCCCCAGGACTCCCAGCCTGCTGGGTTCAGTGTGCCGGGGCGATCCGGCCCCTCTGCTAGGCTCCTGTCTCTTTAAGACCGCTAAGAAAGAGCGCACGCTCTTCTTCCCTTTTTTTTCCTTTCTTTTTACTTACCTGTGCCTGCCACAGGCAACTGGCATGTTCCCCGGTGAGACCCTGCGCCCTCTGTCTCTCCAATCTCCGCTACACCGCACGCTGTGTGTTGGTGCTCCCGGTGCAGACTTCCACTCCCTCCCGGCTCTGGAGTCCTCTCTCAGGTGTAGCTGCCCGCCGGAGCGCTGGAGTGGAGGAGCGCTCGGTTCTCGCTGAGTCGCGGCTCCATATCTTACCTGCCTCGCTGGGTGCCGAGTCCTCTCTCAGGTGTAGCTGCCCGCCGGAGCGCTGAGGGTGAGGAGTGCTTGGTCCAGCCGAGTCACGGCTCCGTATCTTACCTGCGTCGCCGGTTGCCAAGTCCTCTCTCAGGTGTACCTGCTCGCTGTGCACTTTCCTGTGTATTCTGGTCTCTCTTTTAGGAATAGTTGTATTTGCTGTTTTTTCATGACTAAATACAATGTTGGGAGGAATTTTTCTGCCGGTCTGTTCACGTTGCCATCCTCCCGGAAGTCAACCTGGCATTATTTTTATATCAACTTTGTGGTGGTGAAAAAAATATGCCTACGATGATGGACAAGATAATTTTCTCCTCCCTCACCAACCCTTGCCCCAAGAGATGCTTGCATCCTAATATCTGAAACTTGTATGTTATGTTATATGGCAAAGGAGAATTAAAGTTGCTAATCAGTTTACCTTAAAATAGATTATCTGGATTATTCAAATGGATCCAAGGTAATCACAATGGTTCTCAAAAGTGAAAGATGGCAAAAGAATTCAGAGTGAAAAGGACTCTCTCAGCTAGGTAGAAAATGGAGGGAGTGGCCCATGAGCAAAGGAATGAGAACAGACTCTAAAAACTAGAAAACACAATGAAACAGATGGATTCTCCTCAGAGCCTCCAAATAGAAATGCAGCTCTGCTGATCCTTTGGTTTCAGCCATTTAGACCTGTTTCAGACTTCAAACCTAGAGACTGTAAGGTAATTTGTGTGGTTTTATGACAGTAAATTTGTGAGAATTTATTACAGCAACAATTGGAAACTAGTAAAACAAATTTGTGGCAATTTATTACAGTAGCAATAGGAAACTAATAAAACTAAACTAATACAGTTTGGGGGACTGCAGTTTGTGCTAGAGCATCTTGCTTTTACCCTATTAGTACAAATGTCAATCTAGTGAGATGGCATATAACGTCTTATTATAAAAACAGTTTGACCCTCTGAAAATATACTGGGGCTTCACTAGAATCTGTGTACCACATTTTGGGATCTGTTATTTAACTTTTTCTTAATATTTCTTTGTTAACCACGAGGCTAGGTACTGGTATGCAAAAATTAGACACAATCCCTCTTTTAAGATTATAGGCTATTGGCTGAGAGAGGTAAGCAAATCAATGATTGTGAATAGCACAGAATGACAAGTGCCCTAACTGATATGCTTAGGTTAGGGAAAAAAACCTAATCTCTATCTTCATGTGCTTTCAGTCTACTGGGAGATATCACAAAAATAATTACAAAGTGCAAAGTGTAATGAAGGAAATAGCTCCACTGACAGGGTTGAAGAGAGACTTTGACATTCCAGCTAGCATGTATGTGGGTTTCAGTTTCTCCACATTTTCCCCAACACTTGTTATCTATTTTTTTATTATAGTCATTCTAGAAGGTCATGAAAACTTACACCTGTGGTTTCTTCTAAGAAATTTATGTACTTTAGCAATTATATTTAGGTCTTTGATCAGTTTGAGTTAATTTTTGTATATCTCTTGATGAAGGGGTCCAACTTCATTCTTTGCATGTTGGTATCCAGTTGTCTCAGCAATTTCTTGAAAAGACTAATCTTTTCCTATTGAATTTTCTTGAAACCCCATTAAAAATCAATTGGATATGTATAGGTTTATTTCATGCCTATCTTATCACACAGTGTTGATTACGGTAGCTCCAGTAAGTTTTGAAAAACGGGAAATGTGAGTTCTCTAATTTTGTTCTTCTTTCTCAAGAGTGTTTTGGCTATTCTGGGTCCCTTGCATTTCCATATGAATTTTAAGACCAGTTTGTTAATCTCTGCAAAATAAGCTGCTGAGGTTTTGATAGGATTACATTGAATCTGTAGATTAGTTTGGGAAGTACTACCTCTTCAACAATATTAAATCTTTCAGTCCATAAAAATTGACTTTTCATTTATCTAGGGCTAATTCATTTTCTTTCTATGATGTTTTGTAGTTTTCAGTGAACAGGTCTCTCACGTCTGTTAACTTTTTTCCTAAATATTCTGTTTGATGCTATTGTAAATGGAATTTTTTCCCTAATTTCACTTTCAAATTGTTAATTGCTAGTATATAGGAATGCAATTAATTTTCTGCTTATTAATCTTACATCCTACAACTTTGTTGAATGTATTAATTAGTTCCAGTAGTTTGGGTTTTTCATTTGTTTTAGAATTCCTTAGGATTTTCTACATATAAAATCATGTCATATAAGTAGAGATGGTTTTACTTCTTCATTTCAACCTGGTTGCCTTCTACTTACTTTTCTTGACTGTCCTGGCTAGAATTTCCAGTACAGTGTTTAATGGAAATGGTGAAAAGGACATTCTTACCTTGTTTTCCATCTTACGGGCAAAGCTTTTGTCTTTCACCATTAAGTGTGAAATCAGCTGTGGGTTTTTTGTAGATATCCTTTATTAGGCTGATGAACTTCCCTTCTATTCCTAGTTTGTTTGGAATGTTTTTATCATGAAATGGTTTTGGATTTTGACACATTCTTCTGTTTTAGAGCATCGTGTAGTTTTTGCCTTTATTCTGTTAAAAAGGTGTATTACATTGATTCAACCTTCATTACTGGGATAAATCCCACTTAGTCATAATGTATAATTCTTTTCATATGTTGCTTAATTCAATTTGCTAATGTTTCATTGAGTATTTTTGACTTTATATTCATAAGGGACATTGGTCTATAGTTTTCTTGTAATGTTTTTGTTTGGTTTTAGGGTAATACTGGCTTCAGAGAAAGAGTTGAGAAATGTTTCCATTTCTTCTGTTTTTTTGGAAGAATTTCTGAAGGCTTGGTGTTAACTCTTTAAGTTTTTGGTAGAATTCGCTAATGAAGCTACATGGTCCTAGACTTCTGTTTGTGGGAAATTTTTTATTAATTCAATCTGCTTACTTGTTATAAGTCTATTCACTTTTTCTTATCATCTTCAGATATTTCCAACTTTGTCTTTCTAGGAATTTGTTTCATCTAGGTCATGTAATTTGATGACATACAATCATTTATAGTATTCCCTTACAATCTGTTTATTTCTGTAATGTCAGTAGTAATGTTCCTTCTTTCATTCCTAATTTTAGTAATTTAAGTCTTCTTTTTTCTATTTTTGATCAGTTGAGCTAAAGGTTTCTCAACTTTATTTTTCAAAGAATCAACTTTAGTTTCATTGGTTTTCTGTTTTTCTATTCTTTATTTTCAATCTAATCTTTATTCCTTCCATCCTTCTCTTCCTTTGGATTTAGCTTTTCTTTTTCAGTTTTCTTAAAGTTGAAGGTTAGGTATTGATTTTAGATCTCCATTCATATAGGCATTTAGTCTGCAGATTTTTTTTTTCTTGTTTTGTGTTTGGCTTTGTTTTCAGGGTAATATTGTCATCATAGGACAAATTTCCTCTGTTTTCTGAAAGAGTATGTGAGATGTTGGTAGTATTCCATCTTTTACTTCACAGAATTCACCAGTGAAGCCCTTAGGACTTTCTTTGCTTTTCCTTGTGGGAAGATTTTGAAAAACTAATTCAATATCTTGATTTAGGTCTATTCAGTTTTCACATTTCTTAGGTCAGTTCTGGTCATTTATGTCTTTCAGTGAATGTGTTCATTTCATCTGTATGCCTAATTTATTGGCATAAAGCTGTTCATTGTGGTCTTTAATGCTTTTAATCTATATAGGTCAGTAGTGACATCTTTCTCATTTATTGTTTTTGGTAATTTATGTCTCTTTTTTTTATTAGTCTAGCTAAAGGTTAGCAATTTTGTTGATCTTTTCAAAGATCCAGTTTTTTATTTTCTCTATTGCTTTCATCTTTTCTGTTTCATTTATTTCTGCTGTAATCTTCTGTGTTGCCTTTATTCTCTTTTTCTATGTTTAGTGTCCTAAGATTGAATCTTAAGTTATCTGTTTGGGACCTTTCTTTCTTTGATACAGGTGTTTAAAGCTATTGATTTCCCTCCAAATACTGCACTCTGTGTAGCCCATAAAATGTAATGTATTTTCACTATCATTCAGTAAATATTTTCTAATATCCCTGGTGATTTCTTTTTTGATTTATTGTTATTTAGAAATGTGTTTTTTAACTTTTAAATATTGGAAGTTTTCCAAGATTTCTTTCTGCCATTGATTTCTAATTTGATTATGTTATACTTGTAGAACATACTTTTTATGATCTCATTCCTTTTAAATTTATTGAGACTTGTTTTATGACCTGGCATATGGTCATTTTGGGAGATGGTTTTTGGTGTTTGAAAAAAATGTGTATTCTGTCACTATTGAGAAGAGTAGTCTATGTACGTGAGTTAGGTTGAGTAGATTGATAGTATTCAAACCTTTGATAATCCTGCTGATTTTTCTGTTTAACTCTATCAGATGCAAGCAGAGCATTGAAATACCTAACTGTAATTGTCAAATGGTCTTTTTCAATTATGCCACTTTTTGCTGCATTGATTTTGGTGCTTTGTTTCAGTTGTGTATTTATTTATAAGCATTGTTTCTTGTGTATTGACCTTTATCATTTTGAAATATCCCATTTTTTTCAAATATATTCTTAAATTCTATTTTGTCTAATTTCAGTGCAGTAACTCTGCTTTTATTATGGTTACTGTTTGCATGGCATATCTTTTTTCCATCCTTTTACTTTTAACCTGTTTTGTCTTTGAATATAAGATGTGTCTCTTATAGATGACACATGGTTGAATCTTTCTTTTTTATCTAGTCTGACAACTTCTGCCTTTTGATTGAAGTAGTTAGACCATTTACATTTAATGTACTTATTGATATGATTGGGTTTACATTTTTCATTTTGTTTTGTTCTTGTATGACTCCTGTCTTACTTTTTCCTACCTTGGCCACCTTCTTTTTGTATTAAGTAAATATTTTTAGTATATTCACATTTTAATTTCTAGTGTAACTTAACCTTTTTAAAGTTCTTTTTTTTAGTGTATGCTTTTAAAAATACAACTTATATCTTACTGTACCACAGCCAACTTGATAACAAGCAGTTAATAACAGGTTGATTTTGATAAAATATAAACTTCATTCCAAAATAGTTTTATTCCTTCTTCCCCTTTCTGCTATTATTGTCATATGTATTAAATCTCTACATTTTATAAACTAAATAATAGTTACTGTTATTGCTTTATGCAATCTATATCTTTTTAAAAATTCAATGAAAAGAAATGGGTTAATATTTCAGAGTCTTGTGTATTGACCCACATATTTACTATTTCTGTTGCTTTTTTTTCTTACTCTGGACTTGTTACCATCCAGTGTCATTTTCTTTCAACCTGAAGGATTTCCTTTAGTATTTCTTTTAAGACAGGCCTGTTAGCAACAAATTCTTAGCTTTTACTTTGTCTTGAGTTTTAAAAATGATGGCTTTATTTTGCCTCCATTTTACAGGATAGTTATTGTTGTTATAGAATATATGGTGCATACTTTTTTCTCTCAACACTTTAAATTTCTCTTTCCACTGATTCCTGGCTTGCATTGTTTCACTGATGCTCACCTGTATGTGATAAGTTAATTTTCTCATGTTGCTTTTGACATTTTCTCTTTGTCCTTTAAAAGTTTGATTATATTATGTCTAGATACCATTCTCTTTTATATTTGTCCTACTTGGGATCTGTTGAACTTCTTTAAGTAGATAATGCTTTTCATCAAATTTGGTATGTTTTTGCCCCTTATTTCATATATTTGTTCTATTCCTTTATCTCTCTTCATTGCTTATGGAATACTCATTTCATGTCTTGATATGATTAAGTTTGTCCCAAACGTCTGTTGAGTTTTTGTTCATTCCTTAAAAATTCTTTTTTCTCTCTGTTCTTCAGATTTATAATTTATATTCATCTATCTTAACTTCACTAATTCTTTCTTCAGGCTGTTTTGAATCTGCTGTCAAGTCCCTCTAGTGAATTTTCTTTTTATTGTACTTTTCAGCTACAAAATTTCCATTTAGTTCTTTATAAAAATTTTGTCTCCTTATTGAAAATCTCTATTTTTGTTCATTGTTTTTCTCTTTAAATATGGTCACCTTTGGTTCTTTGAATGTATGTGTAATAGCTGTTTTGGAGTTTTTGTTTAAATCCAACATCTAGGGCTGCTCAGATGGTTCCTATGAACTCCTTTTTCCCTATTTCTTTGCATGTCTCATAATTTCTTGTTGAAAACTAGATATTTTATATCATATATTGTAGTAACTTTGGATTCTGATACTTTTTTCCTCCCTGATAATCATTGTTATTGCTTTATTTGCTTGTTTCTGTGTTTAATAATTTGCCTAAACAAATCATTGACATCTGTCTCCCTTGTATTGTGTGGCCACTGATATATCTGGTTTTCTGTGTGTGTGTGTATGTGTGTTTCTAAGATTCTTGTTTTGAGTTTGACAATTGGCTTCCTAGGATTTGCTGAAGTGGTAAACCCAATGGTTGGACAGTGCTTGTATTTAAACACTTCAAGTCCATCAGCTGTCTGTCATCTGCTTTGGATCTCTGTATTGAGAGAAGAATGCATTTAAAGTTTACACTGTTTTCAGTCGTGCCCTGACTTTTGTTGTCTACTGGGCTCTTTGACATTTCCTCTGTGCATGTCATGTGATCATTTAGCCTCAGGAACATGTAGCTAGCCTTGTTACCTTCTGGTATCCATTGCACATACTCTCAGCCTTAGCCAAAAATATATGCTTGCCCCAATTATGACCATGACCTCAGACTAATATAGCTGTTGGCTCTCTCTGTTTGCCCACTTATAAGATTATCACTTCCACTTAAACACTGCTGGGTTTGGGCATCACCTACCACTCAAACTCAAGTGAGCTCCGTTTGGCCACAGCAGAGACATTTCTAGTCCTAATGATCTTCCCCACCCTGGATAACCTCTGTACTAACTGAGCTGTGGTTGATTGTGATGAGTACCTATAGGCCAGGTACCTAGTGTTCTTATGTAAAGCTTAGTAGTTTTCTTCTCAAATTATTATTTCCTTGATTAATTTCTAGAGCACTAAAATGGTTGTATTTGTCAATTTTGTCTAGATCTATGGTTTATTTTTTAGAATAGTTTGCTAATTTCACTCATTCAAAGATGGTGGTCCTGTTTCTGGTTTTGTATCATGTATACCTTTTTTTCTTTACTCTTTTAGGAAGATGGAATTTTATTTATTCTATTAATTGATTTATCTCTGTTTTCTTTGGGATAAACTTTTGTTTTACGTTGGTCTCAAATGTTAAAAAAATATCTTCAAATGCTTAATGGTCCTTGGTTATGTATTCGTACTAGAAAAGAGAAAACCAAAAGCTGCCTGGAAGCTATATTTGGATGATATGGATGTCACTGGTACAGTGTATTGTAGAGTGAATAGGTAGGGAATCATGAATATGCTGGTAGTCAGCTGAAGGATATAGTGAGGCAGACTTTTCTTTGGGGTACTCTTACACATATTATTACCTTTGTTAGTTTTCTAGATAGTTAACTCACTTCTTCAAATACAACTCTTATCCCATTTACTTTTTATTACTCACAGTCAGACATTCAACTGCACAGAAGAAAAAATTAGTTACTTGTACAAAAAAATAAGGGAGGGAGATTCAGTCTTTCTTGAACAATCTTCAATTGATTACATATTATTAGCCACACTTTCCTAGGGATATCAAGTCATTCCTAATTGTAATGCTCTCTGTACACATTCTAGAGTTTGGCTTTTCCCGATCTGTTTCTTCTGTGAATGCTCTTTCATCTGTGTTACCTTGTATAAATCTGTAGTTGTGGTTCTATCAGTCTCTTCATTATTGGGTTTATATCCTCTCCCCAACCCCTAACACACACCTGTATTATCTTTTAGGGGGAATCTGTGGAGGGATCTCTCCTCTGATTAAGCTTTCTAGCCAAAAATTTTGTGAACATATTTTTAAACAGTTGTGATAAAATATATACATGCTGTCTTGGGTCCTGTTTTCACTTCTCTATGTAAGCATTTTCTACATTTCTGTACTTCATAATTATTGTTTGTCTTGGATTATGAGCACATTTTTAAAGAAACAGTTTGTTGTGTTTTTATTATTATAACACTTGTTATTTTAATTACTGCCTCCTCTTTATTTACTCTCTCCTCCATCTCACCATAATTCACATTTCCCTTTCCTCAGGTAACCAGTGTTAACAACATTGACAGTTTATGGAACAGTAAGTCTTAAGTTTTTCCTTTGGTCAAGCTGATTGGCTGAAAGCTATCAAGAGGGGCAGTTAACCCTAGAGCATGCTGACATTGTCATCAAGAAAGCAATTTCAGTTATTTATGGGTTTTCCAAGAAATCTTATGATATCAGCTATAGAATATAGGTGATGTGTTATAACTCTGTAATGGCTTCCTAGTGTTGGCATCTCTGCCTTAGTTCTTCAATGGAACAAAATCAATTCCCTCATTATAATTCCTGTTTACTTTTTTGTTCAATTTCAGTTCCCAGAGTGGCCAAGCTTTCCATGAGGGTTTTTGTATGTTTCTGATAAAATATCAACTGGAAATCAGCTTGGGATAATGGATGTTAGTAACCTAGATGTATAGAACCCCCAGGACCCCAACCCCAGATCAATCAAATAAGAATCTGTTTTAACAAAATAATCCATAATAGCAGGAAAAAAATGGTTTTAATAAACTTTTCTGGGACAACTGGTAACTAAACAGCAAAAAAGCAGTTGTATTGAAAGGCATTGCGTGCAACCATCATTTACCCTCTCTGATCTACATTTCCTTAGGGACATCTGCAAAATCAGTGAGAATAAAAACATTGTTTTGAATGTGCATTTTCCTAGGTTCCTCTGTTATCCATGTGCTTATAATCTGTGGACCACCTTGTTAATAAGCTTTTCTTCAGTAATGCAACTTCATTATGTCAATATATTTCTAGCATCTCTTGGCCCAAGCCTGCATGTCATAACTTACAGATAGTGCTATCACTACCAGTGTAGACAGCAAATGTTGTGATCATGTCCCCTTCATGTGGCAGCCGTAAAGTTTTATCTAATTATTTTATAGGATCATTTTGTATATTTGGAACAGAACTCTGCTCAAGATACTAAAGAAAGGGCAGCTAGCTCTTCTACTGACAACTCGGAAGGAAATAATTTTCCAACTACTTAAGATTAGAAGACCAGCTCATTCATAGAGTTTTCTGAAGAAAAGTTAGGTAAGAAATGTTTTTCTTTGTATTTTGAATAATTTGTTCTCTGCCTACTCAGTTTCCTTGAAGGCTTCTATAATTCTATTCCTTTGGCCTCTAAGAGAAATACACTTAGTGTTTTCCTTTAGGGAGTTAGTGTGCCAGCCAGCTGTCAGCCTTGTGATATACCTGATCTCCAATGTCAGGGAAGCACAATTCAATTTTAAACAAAGTCTTCTGCACAACAGTGCAGCCAGGCTGCCAGCATTTCTCTTTATGTTCCTTTCTTTGAAATTCTCCCTTCTATCCAAACAGTATAGCTTTATTTTTAAATTGTTTGTGTGAGATGAAACCACCACTAACTGACTTTACTTGTCTTTAGTTAAAAATAAATGAATTGAATGAAATAATCTGTAAGTATTTCAGCTACCCTTTCACATTTTCAGAAAATAAAATACCACTGCTTGTTTAACTTATGACTTGTCTAAACATGTTGAAAGCATTGACTATAAGGCGTAACACTCAGCCTCTGAAAGGGAACTGTGACAAGTTCAGTCAAAAGGGAAAAGAGGAATAATTTATAAAAGGCACCAAAGGTAATGATGCCAGCCAGTTATTTTAAAATGCATCCATCTCACTTTTTAATGAATCAGATTTGTCAATAGCAAATGTTTTATGCACCACTTCTGATAAAAGTGGCATGGGAGGAATGCAATGCTTTGAGGTTGGCTTCTTCAAAGCTTTAGGAGTGTCTTCAATTCAAAGATAATTTTTAAATAATAGATATTAAAAAGTATATTTAAATAATGTTAAGGTTGTGACACAAACACCAAATGACAAAATTCAGGAGTTTCAAAGCAGAGGCTGACATGCCATCATTATTTCACATAGTAACTGTTTTTTAAATTAGGAGTGTAACAGACTGATTTGGGGATTGTGTGTCAGTTTAACTTTAAATTCTCTTGTTGTTTTGGTTGGTGTCACAACCTTAATGTCAGCTTTTCAAATAGGTTTCTACATTTCCTTTGGTTCAGGGTCATTAAAAAATGCATATAATAAATCTAAGAGGCATAAGTAGGTCACACTGGAGTGGAATTCGTTGCTTCTCTGGTGTTGAGAGATAGCGAATACCTGCCTTGTAATTGGAAAAAGTTAAATCAGTTATTTTAGTAAATTTCTGTTGTTTATGAATTTGATTCTGGCCAATATGAATCCAAATAACAAGACATGATGTTGATATAATTCTGTTCACACTCTTTTTGTATCTGTAATCCTATTTGATTTGTTGGTTATCACCTCTATAGATGTTGTAAATCACAATTCTCACAGTGGGTTTTTTTTTTTCACTATAAGTACAAATTAAAACTAATAATTATTTCATTTGAAGAATCCTTATTTGGTGTAGTTGAGAATAGGTAAGCCCTACTTTAAAAACTTTCATATGGCAGTCCTTTATATAAAGTGTTGCTATGCAGGTCTTTGGGGGTTACAATCTTGGTTTTTAAAGTAATACTTTAAAGTTATAGAAAGTAAAATGTAAAGTAAAATCTGATATTTTGCTTTAAAAATTTTCTAGTACCACACTGGACATTAAAGAAGCAGCCAGGTGTATTCTGCAAGGAGAGAGATAGAGGAGAGAGGAGGGAGTGAATAATCTATTCACCCAAATTCCTCCCTTTTCCTTGATTCTTATCTGCCAAGATCTGAAAGGCAGGTCAGCATTATCTATGCTGAAACCTAGTTTTAATTTAGAAAAATAAGTATCAGAATCTGTTTTTTCATCATCTGTGTTATAGATACAAAGGATGAAAAGTGAACCAAATTATTTATTAATCCTTTATTGCTGACTTATAAAGATACTGACCAACCCAAAATACTTTATATCTCTCATCTACTTAATTAAAGAAACACCAGATTTTATACTTCCTGGTTTTTTATCAGTGATTAGGTGAACATTAATCTTTCTTGTAGCATATTCCATTCCATTCTTAATACCTCCTTATTTTTCATGCAGTGTTGAATTTGAGAAGTTTCTAATAGTTTTCATTTGGGATGTGGCTATGAAGATATGTTATCTTCATTTCTTATCCTAACTTTTACTTTTTCTTATCCCTTGGACCTTCAAATCACATCATTATTAAATAATCACGATTCTGACAAACTATATTCTTTCTAACCCCGGTCTTCAACAGTGAGATAATTATACTGCATTGTGTAGTGGTTTGAAAATATCTACAGTTGTCTATGGAGGTTTTGGTTACATCTTCCAGACTCATTTAACTGTATAGTGCCCTTGTTTGAACAGATTTTTAAAATCATTATTATCATTCACGCCAATACTAGTTCTGACTTCTGTGTCATAAAAATGAAAAATTTTAAACAAGAATGGCTGTTTCTAAATTCAGAGGCAGCTATTCAAATAAATGAAATGGAACTTTGTATACCTGAAATATAGAAGTTTTCTGGCAGAGAAACAAAATATATTCTATAAATATTATAGACCAAGCTAGCTTAATGCAAATTCATTTAGAACAGTTTCAGATTTATGTATTTAATAAAGCTGGGTAGTGGATCTAACATATATTTAATGACGTTCAAGGTACAGTGATGTTCTAGTGACTGCCTGGAAATGAATGATGAAATTTTATTTAATGTTCCTGCTACATCAGTCAATTCTATAAATGGCTTTCTAATGGGAACAATATATGCTTTTAATAGTTTTCTGTAATGTTAAGAGAGAATATTTATTGAATGCTTTCTATATGCCATTGACTGTTCTAAGTCCTATCCATGGATTATCTCACATAATCCTCATAACAACCCTTTAATGATTTCACTATTTTACAGATGTAGAGTTACACAAGGAGGTTACAAAACTAGTAAGGAACAGAGCTGGGATCAAACACAAGCTGTGTGACTCCAGAGCTTGCACTCCAAGCCCTCACTACACAAAATGTGATCCCTGGGCCAGCAATTTCACTATTTTCATTATTTGAGAACTTGTTAGAAATGCAGAATCTCAGGCCCCATCCCAGACCTACTGAAAAATATGAATTTTTAACAAGATTATTAGGTTATTGGTACATTAAAGTTTGAGAAACATAGTTCTAAACTACTATGCTATCCTGCTCTTACATACAAAATTAAGTATCCTTAAAAATTTCTACTTCTGTCCATAATGTCATACTGAATTCCCATCTTTATGCTATTCTGGGTATCCCCTTCATATAAAGTATATTATAAGATCTAAGAACTAAACATGGGCAGGAATCTAAAGTAAATACAGGTTATCCTGAGATCAGTTGTTTAAAGAGCAGGGAAAAAAACCCCAATATAAACAGCAAGTCTTTCTTTCTTCAATGGCAGTTAACTACTTCAACATCTGAGACTTAGAATCACAGTGTAGCATACTGCCTATGAATACAGACTCAAAAGACAGGCTGCCTGGATTTGAAACTCTGCTGCCATTTCTAGCTGAGGGACCTTAGTCAGGAAAGGTACATAACTGTACCTCAGCTTCATCAACTGGACAATGAGGTCTAAAATGGTACTTACTTTCCAGGATTGTTGTAAAGATGAAATGAGTCCATCCACATAATGGATTTAGAACAGGGCCTGATACGAAGTGAATAATAGCTACTGTAGTTGTTGTTAGCTATGATTCCTGTCTTAGAATGGATTCACATCTCATACTTCTTGGTTATCAATTGGTAATAAAACACCAAATATTTTTGTTAAGAGATCTCCACACATAAATGGATATTTTTGCTGTTACAGTCCATATTACGAGCTTCAGTTTTTGTATTTTCTGAGAACTGTCTTCCTGTGGCACTTCTTTCCCGTGAGTTCTGCTAAATGTCTCTTGACTGTGGTACTTAACCAGTTAAGTACAATGAAATCAGCTCAAAATCAAAATGAAAAGTGTTAACAGTTGTGGGTGTGGGTAAAATTGTACTATTTCCAGAATATCTTGCCTGGCTTCAGTGCATCTGCATATCAATAGGTGTTCCTCAGGGGTGGATAAAAGTTCATCTCCATATCAGTGGGTAATTACCTGGGCAATGGAGGGCTTAACTGAACCTGAGAGGTGAGGGGGAGTACTTGTTTTGGTTCTGCAGGAGCAGGGAAGAGAGACAGCCATGGACTGCAGTTTGTAAGCAATAAATGGGTTTTAAACTTTATTTCTCTCTTTGATTTCAGTTTTAGAGGGATTTTGTCCCAGGATTTCCCCTCCCTGGATTTACAACAGTATGTTGAATTTTTAAGTATATGTACTTTTATATATATATATATATATTTGCTATTATTAATTATACAATTACATGTGCAACATTATGATTACTAGACTCCCCCTATTATCAAGTACCCACCACATACACCATTGCAGTCACTGTCCATCAGCAGAGTAAGATGCTATAGGATCACTACTTCTCTTCTCTGTGTTATACTACCTTCCCTGTATACCCCCACCCCACACCCACCTCTGCTACATTATGTGTGCTAATTGTAATAGCCCTTTTTCCCCCTTATCCCTCCCTTCCCACCCATCCTCCCCAGTCCTTTTCCCTTTGGTAACTGTTAGTCCATTCTTGGGTTCTGTGAGTCTGCTGCTGTTTTGTCCCTTCAGTTTTGTTCTTTACTCTTATATTCCACAGATGAGTGAAATCATTTCATACTTGTCTTTCTCCGCCCGGCTTATTTCACTGAGCATAATACACTCTAGCTCCATCCATGTTGTTGCAAATGGAGGATTTGTTTTCTTCTTATGGCTGAATAATATTCCATTGTATATATATATACCACATCTTTATCCATTCATCTACTGATGGACACTTAGGTTGCTTCCATTTCTTGGCTATTGTAAATAGTGCTGTGATAAACATAGGGGTGCACATGTCTTTTTCAAACTGGACTGCTGCATTCTTAGGGTAAATTCCTAGGAGTGGAATTCCTGGGTCCAATGGTATTTCTATTTTGAGTTTTTTGAGGAACCTCCATACTGCTTTCCACAATGGTTGAACTAATTTACATTCCCACCAGCAGTATAGGAGGGTTCCCCTTTCTCCGCATCCTCGCTAACATTTGTTGTTGTTTGTCTTTTGGATGTTGGCCATCCTAACTGGTGTGAGGTGATATCTCATTGTAGTGTTAATTTGTATTTCTCTGATGACTAGTGATATGGAGCATCTTTTCATGTGCCTATTGGCCATCTGAATTTCTCTTTGGAGAAGTGTCTTCTCAACCCCTCTGCCCATTTTTTAATTGGCTCATTTGCTTTTTGTTTGTTGAGGTGTGTGAGCTCTTTATATAATTTGGATGTCAACCCCTTATCGGATATGTCATTTATGAATATATTCTCACATACTGTAGGATGTCTTTTTGTTCTACTGATGGTATCCTTTGCGGTACAGAAGTTTTTAGGTTGATATAGTCCCACTTGTTCATTTTCGCTTTTGTTTTCCTTGCCCGGGGAGATATGTTCATGAAGAAGTTGCTCATGTTTATGTCCAAGAGATTTTTGCCTATATTTTTTTCAAAGAGTTTTATGCTTTCATGCCTTACATTCAGGTCTTTAATCCATTTTGAGTTTACTTTTGTGTATGGGGTTAGACAGTAATCCAGTCTCATTCTCTTACATGTCACTGTACAGTTTTGCCAACACCATCTGTTGAAGAGGCTGTCATTTCCCCATTGTATGTCCATGGCTCCTTTATCGTATATTAATTGACCATATATGCTTGGGTTTATATCTGGGCTCTCTATTCTGTTCCACTGGTCTATCGGTCTGTTCTTGTGCCAGTACCAAATTGTCTTGAGTACTGTGGCTTTGTAGTAGAGCTAAAAGTCAGGGAGCATAATTCCCCCAGCTTTATTCTTCCTTCTCAGGATTGCTTTGGCTATGTGAGGTCTTTTGTGGTTCCATATGAGTTTTAGAACTATTTGCTCTAGTTCATTGAAGAATGTTATAGGTATTTTGATAGGGATTGAATTGAATTTATAGATTGCTTAGGCAGGATGGGCATTTTGACAATATTAATTCTTCATAGCCAAGAGCATGGGATGAATTTCCATTTATTAGTGTCCTCTTTAATTTCTCTTGAGAGTGTCTTGTAGTTTTCAGAGTATAGGTCTTTCACTTCCTTGGTTAGGTTTATTCCTAGGTATTTTATTCTTTTTGAGGCGATTATGAATGAAATTCTTTTCCTGATTTCTCTTTCTGCTAGTTCATCGTTAGTGTATAGAAATGTAACAGATTTCTGTGTATTAATTTTGTATCCCCCAACTTTACTGAATTCAGATATTAGATCTAGTAGTTTTGGAGTGGATTCTTTAGGGTTCTTTATGTACAATATCATGTCTTCTGCAAACAGGGACAGTTTAACTTCTTCCTTGCCAATCTGGATGCCTTTTATTTCTTTGTGTTGTCTGATTGCCATGTCTAGGACCTCCAGTACTATGTTGAATAAAAGTGGGGAGAGTGGGTATCCTTGTCTTGTTCCTGATCTTAAAGGAAAAGCTTTCAGCTTCTTGCTGTTAAGTATAATGTTGCTTGTGGGTTTGTCATATATGCCCTTTATTATGTTGAGATACTTGCCCTCTGTACCCATTTTGTTCAGAGTTTTTATCATGAATGGATGTTGAATTTCTCGAATGTTTTTCAGCATCTATGGAGATGATGATGTGGTTTTTGTCCTTCTTTTTGTTGATGTAGTGGATGATGTTGATGGATTTTCGAATGTTGTACCATCCTTGCATCCCTGGGATGAATCCCACTTGATCATGGTGTATGATCTTTTTTATGTATTTTTGAATTCGGTTTGCTAATATTTTGTTGAGTATTTTTGCATCTATATTCATCAGGGAAATTGGTCTGTAGTTTTCTTTTTTTGTGGTGTCTTTGCCCAGTTTTGGTATTAGCGTGATGTTGGACTCAGAGAATGAGTTTGGGAGAATTCCCTCCTATTCTACTTTTTGGAAAACTCTTTAGGAGGATGTGTATTAGTTCTTCACTAAATGTTTTATAAAATTCATCAGTCAAACCATCTTGTTCAGGGGTTCTGTTCTTAGGTAGTTTTTTGATTACCAATTCAATTTCTTTGCTGGTAATTGGTCTATTCAGATTTTCTGTTTCTTCCTGAGTCAGCCTTGGAAGGTTGTATTTTTCTAGAACGTTGTCCATTTCCTCTAGGTTATCCCGTTTGTTACTATATAATTTGTCATAGTATCCTCTCATAATTCTTTGTATTTCTGTGGTGTCTGTAGTGATTTTTCCTTTCTCATTTCTGATTCTGTTTATGTGAGTAGAGTCTCTTTTTTTCTTGATAAGTGTGGCTGTGGGTTTATCTATTTTGTTTAGTTTCTTGCTTTTATTGTTCCTTTCTGTTGTTTTATTCTTCTTGATTTTATTTATTTCTGCTTTAATCTTTATTATGTCCCTCCTTATGCTGACTTTAGGTCTCATTTATTCTTCCTCTTCTAGTTTCATTAATTGTGGGTTTAGACTATTTATTTGGGATTGTTCTTCTTTCCTGAGGTAGGCCTATATTGCAATATATTTCCCTCCTGGCATGGCCTTCACTACGTCCCACAGATTTTGTGGTGTTGAATTATTGTTTTCATTTGTCTCCATATATTGCTTTATCTCTGTTTTTATTTGGTCATTGATCCATTGATTATTTAGGAGCATGTTATTAAGCCTCCATGTGTTTGTGGGCTTTTTTGTTTTCTTTGTGTAATTTATTTCTGGTTTCATACCTTTGTGATCTGAGAAGCTGGCTGGTACAATTTCAATCTTTTTGAATTTACTGAGGCTCTTTTTGTGGCCTAATATATGATCTGTTCTTGAAAATATTCCATGTGCACTTGAGAAGAATGTGTATCGTGTTGCTTTTGGATGGAGCATTCTGTAGATGTCTGTTACGTCTGTCTGTTCTAATGTGTTCTTCAGTGCTACTGTCTCTATTTATTTTCTGTCTGGTTGATCTGTCCTTTGGAGTGATGGGTGTGTTGAAGTCTCCCAAAACGAATGCATTGCATTCTATTTCCCCCTTTAATTCTGTTAGTGTTTGTTAAACCTATGCAGGTGATCTGTGTTGGATGCATAGATATTTATAATAGTTACATCCTCTTGTTAGACTGACACTTTTATCATTATGTAATGTCCTTCTTTGTCTCTTGTGACTTTCTTTGTTTTGAAGTCTATTTTTTCTGATACAAGTACTGCAACTCCTCCTTCTTTCTCACTGTTAGTTGCATGAAATATCTTTTTCCATCCCTTTACTTTCAGTCTGTGTATGTCTTTCGGTTTGATGTGAGTCTCTTGTAGGCAGCATATAGATGGGTCTTGTTTTTTTATCCATTCTATGTCTTTTGATTGGTGTATTCAGTCCATTTACATTTAGGGTGATTATTGATAGGTATGTACTTATTGCCATTGCAGGCGTTAGCTTCGTGGTTACCAAAGGTTCAAGGGTAATTTCCTTACTATCTAACAGTCTAATTTAACTTACTTCATATGCTATTACAAACACAACCTAAAGGTTCTTTTTTTTTTCCTCCTTTTTCTTCCTACTCCATTCCTTGTATGTTATGAATCATATTCTATACTCTTTGTCTTCCCATGAATGACATCTGTTTAGCCTTAGGAATGCTTTCATCTATAGGAGTCCCTCCAAAATGCCCTGTAGAGGTGGTTTCTGGGAGGTAAATTCTCTCAGCTTTTGCTTATCTGAAAATTGTGTAATCCCTCCTTCAAATTTAAATGATAACCTTCCCAGGTAGAGTATTCTTGGTTTGAGGCCCTTTTGCTTCATTGCATTAAATGTATTATGCCAGTCCCTTCTGGCCTGTAAGGTTTCTGTTGAGAAGTCTGATGATAGTCTGATGGGTTTTCCTTTGTATGTGATCTTTTTTCTCTCTCTAGCTGCTTTTAAAAGTCTGTCTTTATCCTTGATCTTTGCCATTTTAATTACTATATGTCTTGATGTTGTCTTCCTTGGGTCCCTTGTGTTGGGAGATCTGTGCACCTCCATGGCTCGAGAGACTATCTCCTTCCCCAGATTGGGGAAGTTTTCAGCAATTACCTCCTCATTGACACTTTCTATCCCTTTTTCTCTCTCTTCTTCTTCTGGTACCCTTATAATGCGAATATTGTTCATTTGGATTGATCACACAGTTCTGTCAATATTCTTTCATTCTTAGAGAGTCTTTTTTCTCTCTGTGCCTCAGCTTCTTTGTATTCCTCTTCTCAAATTTCTCTTCCATTTACTGTCTCTTCTACTACATCTAATCTGCTTTTAAATTCCTCCATTGTATGTTTCATTTCAGATAAGGAATTTCTTAATGATTGAATCTCCGACTTAAATTCATTCCTGAGGTCTCTAGTATTTTTCTGTATGTTCATAACCATGTTTATAATTTTTATTTTGAACTCTCTTTCAGGAAGTTTGGTGAGTTCTGTTTCATTTGGCCCTCTTTCTGGGGTTTGTGAGATTTTGGTCTGAACCATGTTCTTTTGACATTTCATATTTTTGTGTGGTGCTCACTAGTGCACAGAAGCTCTAGTCTGTGTTGCTGCTCAGCCCCTAGCATGAGGTTTGTGGTCCTAGGGGAGTGGATCTGGTGCCTGGGGGGAGGAAAGATCTGTTTCCTGATTCCCATCTGTGGTGCCTGTCTCCAGTGTCAGAGCCAGTGGGCCAAGCACACACGGGTAAGCCCCTGTGCTTTGCGTCTCTTGCTGTTATAGGCAGGGCCTCCCTCTGGCTGGCCTGACGCCAGCACAATGACCGCCAGTTTGCAAACCAGTGCTGGCAGGCTAGAAGGAAGGTGCAGCAGACTGTGTGTCACAGTGGGGGGGCCTCGGAGCTGAGTAGTCAGTCAGGGGGATGGAGCACCTGAAGCCCCTCAAAGTTCCCAACCAGGTGGGCAGAGTTCGCCCAGACAACCTTAACCTTGTCCAGCTCTCCCTTCTCCAGTGCAGCAATCTCCACCCAAACTCCACCCCTTCAGCAGCCCTCTCACTGCAAGGAAGCCTCTCAGACTGCCTGCCTTTCCTCTGACACAGAGCTGCTGGATGTGGATCCCGTCCTCCACAAATGCCGGAATGTCAGTTTCTCAAGCACTCCACCTGTCGGAGCTCCCCAACATCCAGAGCACCACACACTATAGGTTTCTGCTCACAAAGCAGATCTCCAGGGCTAGGTGTCCAGCAGTCCCAAGCTTCCAATCCCTCCCCTGCTCCGTTTTTCTTCCTCCCGCCCGTGAGCTGGGGTGGGGGAAGGGCTTGGGTCCTGGCGGATAGGCTTTTGTATGTTACCCAGTTTCTTGAGGCCTGCTGTGTTTGTGAGGTCTGTATGCAGACTGGTTCAGCCTTCTTTCTTGTTGCTATCTGAAGGTTAGTTGTATTAATTTACTCTATTTTTGTACTGTTTGTGGTTTTGGGAGGAGCTCTCCATCTCACCTCTCATGCCGCCATCTTGAATTGGTTCAGTATATGTGCTTTTAAACAGAATAGAAATTATGACGATTTTAAGCCCTTTTGTCCCCCAGTTGCATAAGTAATACAGAAAAATTTAGATGAATAAAGAATGATTGTTTAAAGGCTGAATACTCCACAAACATGTTTACTTTCTTTAGGTGTGCATAGTCTGAAGTTAATCATGGTTGTTTTTAGGGGCATAATAATTTGGTGTGCCAGTACTCAACTTTTCAAGAGCACATCTAATGTGTGAAGCGAGAGTGTATGTTCCTGGAAAGGACCATTTTGAAGGCTGATTTGTGAAAGACATTGAGATAAAAATACTTGGTGAAGAGAATGCCATGGGAAACTTTTAAGTTGCCATGTCCAGGATTGACACCTAGAGAGTTTGTTCACTAAGCCTGGGATGAGGCCCAGGTATTTGCATTTTTAACAAATGACTGGGTAATTCTGCCTAAATAATTTTGGACTGCACTTTGAGAAACACTGCATTAGAGGCAAAGACATGAATTGAAAAAGTTTTGTTGACTACCCATTCTTTTTTGTAACATTGTCCTCTCTGATTCTTTTTTTTTCATCTGACCCCACTGTCTTCTTTGGCCTTTCTTCTACTCTGTTTGTGGTCCTCATGCTGGTGCTTAATTTTCTGCTTTTCTCTTTTTTACCCTTTCTCAAATCACATCTCTTCTGGACTTATCAATCATCTTTGCAGATGGTTCTACTAAATGATCACAAAATAATTAAAAATCTCTAAGCCAAAATGTGGATGCTGAAATTAATTTAGAGATTGTAGTCAATGTGTTGGGAAAAAAAAGGAAGAACAAGAAGGAAGGAAAAGGCATGGGGGGAATAATGTTCCGAGCCCAGGGAAAATTACCTTTGAAGCCGAAATCAGTCAAAAGGAGAAATAAAGTGGGAGAAACCTGTTCATTGATTACAAGCAGTTGTTCACTTCTGCTCACCTGTGTCTCTCACAATGCAGCTGCAGAAATAAGGGGCCCCACCCAACCTCTTAGGTCCAGATATGCCCTTGCTCCCCTTGTAATTACCTGTTGATATGGAGATGGCTACTTCTCTCCACCCCTTGGAAACACCTATTGATAAGGAGCTGCACTAAGGCCAGGTGAGAGATTCTGGAAATACTGCAATTTTATCCACAAACAGATTAGAGTGGAAAATATCAAGTGTTAAGGGAAACTAGTGTTTCATGAAGCTTTTGTTTAAGACATGTGTGCACACATACACATTAGCTTACAATGCATTTTTAATATGTGAATTATAGTCCAAGAAATTTGAAAGATACTGCCTGAGTGATTGTCTCCTGATCTTCAATGTGACGTTATGAGCACTATATTTTCTCATGCGTAGACCTCATATATCTCTTCCATCTCCATTCTGGACATTCCCATTTGTATAAGCCACTCAAAATCATGTGTAAACTGAATTTTCCATGCCTTCTTGTCTCCATCTACCTCTTAAGTTTTTAAAATCTATTCATAAACTATCATTCTGTCATTCAAAGTAAAGTTTAGGAATTTCCTTTGTAAATAATTTAGCTGTTAACTACATAAACTTGCCTATAGCCTCATCTTTCTACCCTTGGCAGCGGAAAACATCATAGCAGCCACAGTGTTCGACCTGCCCTTGGCGGGGTTCCTGAAGGCTCCGTGTATATACACTGTGTGTGGTGTCTATGGCTGCCTTCAGCAAAACCTTAACTGCCTCTGACAACAAGTATGCCCTGCTCTTAGCTACTACTGTCATAATCAGTCTTTTACTGCATTGATTTTTATTGCCCAGGAAGAGCCCCACTGTGCCTTTTACCCTTTGCTGTTTACTAATGACATATCCCCAAGTTTTCTGCCTCTTAACATGACTTTAGAATTTTTACATTGTCCTGTTTGATGTCTGTGATGACTCGTTCTGAAATCCAGGCTTGTTGGGGACATGTAACACCTTGTTTTCTCTCAACTATAATTGTGTGCTTCATGCAGCAATCATAATGAATCTATTCATACCCTGGAAAGTCACTTCAAGGGGGGGACAGCCCCATCTTCTTCCTTTTCATCATCACCTTCATCTGGATTCATCTGCTTTCCTCCTAATTGATCTGCCTACCTCTATTCTTTCACCCAACACCAAACTGTCTTAACATCCTGTTGGGTAAATATTTATAAAACACGAATCACATACTGTCTTAGTAAAAAAACAAAACCAAAGACAAACAAACAAAAGCTATGGCTCCCTAGTTTGCATGGAAGAGAGTCCAGATATTTTCCAACTGGAGAAAACAATGGCCTTAGCTTACCTATTTGGCCGTAGCATCCCTCTTTAATTTCATCTTTCACTATTTTCATCCATGAATTTTCTGCTCTGGCTCCCTGGAGCAGTCCCATTTGTGTTCCAGGGATGTTCTCAGCATTTTCAAACTAGGGCAGGTAACTGACTCTGGTTTAGGAGTAGAATGCCAGCACATACAAAGAAACCTTAAAATGGGGATGTAACTAGGCATTGGTAGTAAACAAGTTCCTAAGAGCCCAGGTTGTGAGAGAGGAGGGAAATAAGCAGGGGATGAACTCATTTATTTCGCAAGTTATTGTCTAGCTTAGGCCTCTCACGTCTTCCCTTCACTGCTGTTAGTTCATTGCCAGAATTGGAGAGCACTTGTGGTGTCTGTGAGGCTATGGATTTTGGAAGATCAGTGCCTCCTACGTTTAGGAATGCCTCTTCTTCCTTTCTGTTGGTGGCTTGACTTCCCTATCTCAATCTACCCACAGAGAACTTCCCCCCACAAGATTCTAGATCTTTTGTTAATTATGCCACTCAATGATGCTAAATTAACTAAAGTCTGGTAACATTTTTTTTTGTATCTTTTTAAACTGTTTTTGCTTCTTATGTGTCAAAAATAGGACATGCTCATTATAATTTCAAATAAAAATAGATTATAAAGAATAAAAACTCCCTTTTCTCTGGTCCATTTTTAGTTCTACCACCCATAGATTATCACTGATAATATTTTTTTGAATATCTTTCCTGATTTGGGGGGATCTTTTTTAAAGTATTATACTGTGTCATGCTGTATATTTAGTTCTACAACTTTTTAAAAATGAAAATTTTCTGGAAATCTTTCCATGTCATGCAATTCGGAACCAGAGTATAATTGTTACAGGTACTTAAGTTCCATTTTGTGTATTTTATATTGTTATTGAAAATATCACATATGTTGACATTACATCATATATCCCGTTTGCCCAGGATAGTCCTATTTTTGCCTTTTGTCCTAGTATTTCATCTGGTTTAGCATCTGTGTCAGATTTTTCATTTTTGAATGAAGTATTAATAGTTCCATAAACCAGGTTAGGTTTCGAGAGACCTCCACTTTGTACTTGTACATTCTGACATCATCTCATATGTGAAATGCCAGTATAGTAAACAGAATTCTCATGTTAACATATGGTTAAATTGGCCATAACCCATTTCCTTCTTCTAGATCCTTTCCAGAAGCAGTATAAACTAATACATCTTCTTCAAGGATAGCATGTAAGGTGCTTGCTGATAAAGTGAATGCACTGTGCTATGAGCAGTTAGGTAGAGCTTTTTTAGGTGGTGGTGGTGGCACAAGTATTCAGTGTCGTAACCTCTGCTGGCCACTTGCTGTGCCAGCCTCTTTTGCTGGGCCTAAGCCCTACTGCATGGATTATACATTTCCCAGCCTTTATTTAGGCTTGCCATGGAAGGAATGCAGACTAACTGTTGATACAAGGGTTTTATCAAGTATCATAAAGTATTAATCTACAACTACTGGTTTATTTTATTGTTGGGTAACACATTTTTATTTTGTAATAACCCTTTTGGTGACAAGGATTTAAAGAAAGGCAAGCATGTTAATAGTACTGAATTTCCTTTGAATTGCCAAGAAGAATTAATGTGTAGCTTGCACTACAGGGCTATTAATAATGTCACTGATGATTTAAAGACAAGAAAACACGTATCTGCTACAGAAGCATCAAAATCTACTGCATAGAGGGATTAAAGATGGCGGCGTGAGTGGTAAGAGAGAAGCTTCCTCCTAAAACCGCATATAATATGAAACTATAACTAACACAACTACTCTTGAAAGAGCAACAGTAAAGAGGACTGCAACAAACTGCATGCACCTGGAGACAAGAGCAGCCCTCACGGAAAAGGGTAACGTACTAAAGCTGTGGTCCTGCAGTATCCAAGCCCTTCCCCCACCCCAGCTCACCAGCAGGAGAAAGAGGAATGGAGCAGGGAGGGAGTGGAGATCTGGGACTGGTGAATACCTAACTCTGGAGATCTGCTCTTAGAGCACAAACCTACATTTCATGGTGCTTGCATGATACTCTCATAATTAGGGGGTTGGAAAGCTAAGACAGGCAGAATTCCTGGAGAGACTAAGATTCCAGCTGCTTGTGGAAAGCAGGGATCCATATCCAGCTGCTCTGGGACAAAAGAAAGGCAGGGAGTCTGAGAGACTTCCTAACAAAGAAGCCCTTTGCAAGAGGGCTGCTAAAGGGGCAAGGATTGCACAGAGCTTACTGCTCAGGAGAAAGGACAGGTAGACAAAATTGTCCAGGTGCACTCTGCCCAGCAGATTGGGAGCTTTCAGGATCTTCAGGTGCTCCAGCTCCCTGGCTGCCTACACAGTTCCAAGAACCCCTTCTGTGACAGGCAGACTAGTGCGCCTTTCTCCTGGCCAGCCACACCAGGCTTGCAAACCGGGAAACCCTACCCTGGCATTAGGTCAGCCAGAGGGAAGATCTGTCTTCAGCAACAAAAAACACAAAGCACAAAGGCTTATACCTGTGTGCTCGGCCCACTGGTTCAGGCAGTGGAGAAAGCCAGGAACCTCGAAACAGCTCTTTCCTTCCCAAATGCACCAATAGACAATGCTTCCCTACAATACCCAACATTGCTTCAGGGGCTGAGCAGCTCCAGAGAGTAGAGTTTCTGGGCACTAGAGGATGCCATACACAAATATGTAACGCCAAACGAACCTGGTCCAGAGTAAAATTATGAATACACTCCTGAGAAAGATTTAAATGATATGAACCTCATGACTCTCCCTGAAAGGGAGTTCAAAATAAATATCATTAACATGTTCATGGAGGTACAGAAAGATATTCAAGAACTCAGGAATGAATTCCAGTCAGAGATCCAATCATTGAAGAACAAAATGGATGGTATTAAAAGCAGATTGGATACGGTGGAGGAGACGATAAATGAAATATAAACGAGAGAAGAGGAATACAAAGAAGCTGAGGCACAGAGAAAAAAGGATCTCTAAGAATGAAAGAATATTGAGAGAACTGTGTGACCAATCGAAACAGAACAATATTCACATTATAGGGTTAACAGAAGAAGAAGAGAGAAAAAGGGATAGAAAGTATCTTTGAGGAGGTGATTGCTGAAAACCTCCCCAATCTGGGGAAGGAGATAGTCTCTCAGGCCATGGAGATGTGTAGGTCTCCCAACATAAGGGACCCAAGGAAGACACATCAAGACATATAGTAATTAAAATAGCAAAGATCAAGGATAAAGACAGACTATTAAAAGCAGCCAGAGAGAGAAATAAAATCATATACATCAGACTTCTCAGCAGAAACCTTACAGGCCAGAGGGAGTGGCATGATGTATTTAATGCAATGAAGCAGAAGGGCTTTGAACCAAGATTACTTTATCCGGCAAGATTATCATTTAAATTTGAAGGAGGGATTAAACAATTCCCAAATAAGCAAAAGCTGAGAGAATTTACCTACCACAAACCATATCTACAGTGTATTTTGGAGGGACTGCTATAGATGGAAGTGTTCCTACCGTTTAATAGCTGTCACCAGAAGTAATAAAACCACAGTAAAGAAAATAGAACAGCTAATTACTAAGAAAATGCAAAATTAAATTAACTATCCCCAAAGTCAATCAAGGGATAAACAAAGAGTACAGAATATGATACCTAATATATAAAGAATGGAGGAGGAAGAAAAAAGAGGAGGGGAAAACCAAAAAAAAGAACTTTTGGATTGTGTTTGTAATAGCATATTAAGTGAGGTGTTAGACTCTTAGATAGTAGGGAAGTTAACCTTGAACCTTTGGTAACCATGAATCTGAAGCCTGCAATGCCAATAAATACATACCTATCCAAAATCACCCTAAATGTAAATGGACTGAATGCACCAATCAAAAGATATAGAGTCACTGAATGGATAAAGAAACACGACCCATCTATATGCTGCCTTCAAGAGACTCGCTTTAAACCAAAGTCATACACAGACTAAAAGTGAAGGGATGGAGAAAAACATTTCATGCAACTAAGAGGGAGAAAAAAGCAGGAGCTGCAGTACTTATATTAGACAAAATAGACTTCAAAACAAAGAAAGTCACAAGAGACAAAGAAGGACATTACATAATGATAAAAGGGCCAATCAAACAAGAAGATATAACCATTATAAATATCTATGCACCCAACACAGGAGCTCCCACATATGTGAAACAAATACTAACAGAATTAAAGGGGGAAAATAGAATGCAATGCATTCATTTTGGGAGACTTCAACACACCACTCACTCCAAAGGACAGATCAACCAGACAGAAAAATAAGTAAGGACACAGAGGCACTGAACAACAGACGGAAGTAACAGACATCTACAGATCCCTATACTCAAAAGCAGCAGAATACACATTCTTCTCAAGTGCACATGGAACATTTTCAAAAATAGATCATATATTAGGCCACAAAAAGAGCCTCGGTAAATTGAAAAAGATTGAAATTGTACCAACCAGCTTAGCAGACCACAAAGGAATAAAACTAGAAATGAATTACACAAAGAAAATGAAAAATCCCACAAACACATTGAGGCTTAATAACATGCTCCTAAATAATCAATGGATCAATGACCAAAAAAAAACAGAGATCAAGCAATATATGGAGACAAATGACAACAATAATTCAACACCACAAAATCTGTGGGACGCAGTGAAGGCCGTGCTAAGAGGAAAGTATATTGCAATACAGGCCTACCTCAGGAACGAAGATCGTTCCCATATGAGCAGTCTAACTCACAATTAACGAAACTAGAAAAAGAAGAACAAATGAAAACCAAAGTCAGTAGAAGGAGGGACATAATAAAGATTAGAGCATAAATAAATAAAATCGAGAAATATAAAACAATAGAAAGGATCAACGAAAGCAAGAGCTGGTTCTTGGAGAAATAAACAAAATAGATAAACCCCTAGCCAGACTTATCAAGAAAAAAAGAGAGTCTACTCACATAAACAGAATCAGAAATGAGAAAGGAAAAATCACTACAGACACCACAGAAATACAAAAAACTATTAGAGAATACTATGAAAAATTATATGCTAACAAATTGGATAACCTAGAAGAAATGGACAACTTTCTAGAAAAATACAACCTTCCAAGGCTGACCCTGAAAGAAACAGAAAATCTTAACAGACCAATTACCAGCAATGAAATTGAACTGGTAATCAAAAACCTACCTAAGAACAAAACACCTGAACCAGATGGCTTCACCACTGAATTTTATCAAACATTTAGAGAAGACTTCATACCTGTCCTCCTTAAAGTTTTCCAAAAAGTAGAAGAGGAGGGAATACTCCCAAACTCATTCTATAAGGCCAGAATCACTCTAATACCAAAACTGGACAAAGACACCACAAAAAAAGAAAACTACAGACCAATATCCCTGATGAACATAGATGCAAAAATATACAACAAAATATTAGCAAACCGAATTCAAAAGTACATCAAAAGGATCATCCATCATGATCAAGTAGGATTCATCCCAGGGATGCAAGGATGGTTCAGCATTTGAAAATCCATCAACATCATCCACCACATAAACAAAAAGATGGACAAAAACCACATTATCATCTCCATAGATGCTGAAAAAACATTTGACAAAATTCAACATCCATTCGTCATAAAAACTCTCAAGAAAATGGGTATAGAGGGCAAGTACCTCAACATAATAAAGGCCATATATGACAAATCCACAGCCAATATGATACTTCACAGAGAGAAGCTGAAAGCTTTTCCTTTAATATCAGGAACAAGACAAGGATGCCCACTTTCCCCACTTCTATTCAACATAGTACTGGAGGTCCTAGGCACGGCAATCAGACAACACAAAGAAATAAAAGGCATCAGATTGGCAGGGAAGAAGTTAAAATGTCCCTTTTTGCAGATGACATGATATTGTAGAAAAAAAACCCTAAAGAATCTACTCTAAAACTACTAGATCTAATATCTGAATTCAGCAAAATTGCGGGATACAAAATTAATGCGCAGAAATCTATGGCATTCCTATACACTAACAATGACCTAGCAGAGAGTGAAATCAGGAAAACAATTCCATTCAAAATTGCATCAATAGGAATAAAATACCTAGGAATCAGCCTAACCAAGGAAGTGAAAGACCTATACTCTGAAAACTACAAGACACTTGTGAGAGAAAGTAAAGAAGATACCAATAAATGGAAACACATCCCGTGCTCATGGATAGGAAGAATTAATATTGTCAAAATAGTCATCCTGCCTAAAGCAATCTATAGATCCAATGCAATTCCTATCAAAATACTAACAGCATTTTTCAATGAACTAGAGAAGGTCATTCTAAAATTCATATGGAACCACAAAAGACCCCGAATAGCCAAAGCAATCCTGAGAAGGAAGAATAAAGCTGGGGAGATTACGCTCCCCAACTTCAAGCTTTACTACAAAGCCACAGTACTCAAGACAATTTGCTACTGGCACAAGAACAGACCCATAGACCAATGGAACAGACTAGAGAGCCCTGATATAAACCCATCCATATATGGTCAATTAATATATGATAAAGGAGCCATGGACATACAATGGGGAAATGATAGCCTCTTCAACAGCTGGTGTTGGCAAAACTGGACAGCTACATGTAAGAGAATGAAACTGGATAATTGTTTAACCCCATACACAAAAGTAAACTCGAAATGGATCAAGGACCTGAATGAAAGTCATGAAACCATAAAACTCTTAGAAGACAACATAGGCAAAAATCTCCTGAATATAAGCATGAATGACTTCTTCCTGAACGCGTCTCCTCGAGCAAGGGAAACGAAAGAAAAAATGAACTCATGGGACTACATCAAACTAAAAAGTTTCTGTACAACAAAGGACACCATCAACAGAACAAAAGGGCATCCTACAGTATGGGAGAATATATTTGTAATGACATATCCGACAAGGGGTTAACATCCAAAATATATAAGGAACTTACACCCCTCTACACCCAAAAAGCAAATAACCCAATTAAAAATGGGCAGAGGATATGAAGAGACAGTTCTCCAAAGAAGAAATTCAGATGGCTAACAGACACATGAAAAGATGCTCCACATCACTAATCATCAGGGAAATGCTAATTAAAACCACAATGAGATATCACCTCACACGAGTTAAGGATAGCCACCATTCAAAGACTAAGAACAACAAATGCTGGTGAGGATGCGGAGAAAGGGGAGCCCTCCTACACTGCTGGTGGGAATGTAAGCTAGTTCAGCCATTGTGGAAAGCAATATGGAGGTTCCTCAAAAACCTCAAAATACAAATACCATTTGACCTGGGAATCCCACTCCTTGGAATTTACCCAAAGAATACAACTTCTCAGATTCAAAAAGGCATATGCACCCCTATGTTTATTGCAGCACTTTTTACAATAGCCAAGATTTGGAAGTGTCCATCCGTAGATGAATGGATAAAGAAGAGGTGGTACATACACACAATGGAATACTATTCAGCCATAAGAAGGAAACAAATCCTGCCATTTGCCACAACATGGATGGAGCTGGAGGATATTGTGCTCAGTGAAATAAGCCAGGCAGAGAAAGACAAGTGCCAAATGATTTCCCTCATTTGTGGAGTATAACAATGAAGCAAAACTGTAGGAACAAAATAGTAGCAGACTCAGAGACTCCAAGAAGGAAGTAGTGGTTACCAAAGGGGAGGGGTGTAGGAGGGTTGGTGGGGAGGTAGGGAGAAGGGTATTGTGGGGTATTATGTTTAGTACACATGGTGTAGGAAATCCCTGGGATTGAATTGGGGTATGAGTGGGGACTTGGTAATATGGGTAAATGTAGTAACCATATTGTTTTTTCATGTGAAACCTTCATAAGAGTATATATCAATAATGCCTTAATAAAAAAAAATCTACTGCATAGTCATAATTCAAGCCTGTGCCTGAAAATACATTCTACTACTTAGCTGCAGATGGTACAGTTGTGTCCTAATCTGTGAAACATGTCTTTTCATTTAGATCAAATGACTTTTCTAAATTAATTTCTCATTTTCAGTTTCTTGTGCATGTATGGAAGGTGAAACAATTTCTGTTAACATTATTGGTTTCATTAAAATAATTTTATCAACAGTTAAATGACACCAGTTTTATATCAGTATTATTGGATACTTCTGATAAGAAAATCAATCAATTCCATAATGTTTCAACTTTCACATCTAATTTATGGAAAGAAAGTAAAGCATTTAGAAGTTCATTCTGTAAAATGTGAAACATGATATTATTGTGAATACTACTGTAAATCAGGTTAAACACTGCAACATGATAAAATTGTTTGCTCTTAGGAATATCTAAAATACACATGGTGGAACATAACATTATAACATTTTTTTAAAATAAAGGTAGAACCTAAGGGGAGGTCTATACTTGGACTTTGCTGTGATGCACATGGTAATTCATAATTGAATCTAAAATCTGCAAATCTACCATTTTAAATAGACGATGTAGTTATCAAAAAGTACAAATATGGTTATACATACACAAAATAACCAGTATAAATTTTTATGATTGGATTCATACTGAAGAGAAAAAATAATTTCAGCATGGCAGCATACAGCTTCTCTTGTTAGATTTTAGAAATGTTTGAGACTTTGACGAATTACTTTATAAATCAACTTTAAGTATCCTACCATGGTATTAAATCCTCTTGTAAAAACATCCTCTAAATTTTGGTTGCAGTTTCTTAAAAATCTATTAGAAATCTTTAGTCAAAGCATTTAACAAATGCAAGGCAAAAAAATTCAATTCATATGAAGCTTTTGGGGAATTACAATTATGAAAACAAAGCTCAAAAATAGAAATACATTGAAATGTGTCCCCATGAAATCAGAAGGGGAACCAAACAAATTAAATGATGAGAACTCAATGGTGTACAAGATTTAATTGTGAAATTCCATAATTGCATTTTGAAATATCTGGACTTACAGAGAAAGTATTTTGATGGAGCTCATATTTTTAATTGGATAATTTATATTCTAGTCCAGAATGAGATTAAACTGGAAAGCCTACAATTCTGTAGTTCTAAATTTAGCAAAACACTAAAAATAATCATACATATTTATTTGAAGAGTTTTATTTTTTTTAAAGTGTTGGTCAAAAATGGTATTCTGGCATGGAGGCAAGAAAAATATTACCTGTGAAAATATTTAGGATAAAATATGTATTTCATCATTAAAATTAAATTCAGGATATTCTCCACTACCAAAATTCGCTCTAAACATAATAAATTTACCAGGTAGCTTAGCACCTGAGGAAGAGTATATGGAAGAGTCAGTTGAAGGTGTCAACAATATAAACTGTACTAACCCTGAAATGCAAATTGGAAAAATATGAACATAATGTAATTATATTGAAAAAATGCATTCTTCAGAAAAATATCTTTGAGAGACAGGTACATACAAGTAAGAAATTGATTAAAGTTTGAAGAATTATATATAGTTTTAATATTTAAAATGCTATAAATTACTTTAATGAGCACAGTTATAGAATTTTTTTGAAAGAATGTTATTTTTGAAAACAATTTTGAATATAATTATATAGAGCCACAGATATAATAAGACCACTTAATTGGTCAGTAAATATTTCAAAAATCATGTAATTTAAATTATTTTCAGTACCTTTTTACTCTAAAAAGCCCTAGTTTGGATGATAAATCATATGGTATATATGCTTTATCCCCTCCTTCACAAATTTCATTTCCTCTTTTCCAAATGATTGCTTTGTGTTTATACATGACATGTACATGTAATATACATGTTTATACATGTAATTCTTATACTTTAAAATTTATCATCTCTAAAAATATCAGTTCTCCCTACTAATTAACTCTTGAATTTTCTTTCTCTGAGTGTGAATTTTCTCCCACTTATGTAGACTTAAAATCTTGCTATAAACACTGATTCCTCTCTCTTGTTTACCAAGATCATTCTGGTGGTGGGATAGTGAATGAGTTAGAAGATGATACAAAAAAATAGGGAGACTTGAGGAAACTGTTGCACTAATCCAGATGATGGAGTTCAAACCTATTCAACGGATATGATTGACATAAAGAAAGCCTGATATTGGCTGTGACATTGCTGAGAGAATATTGGAATGTAGGGATGACTCCCACATTTCTGACACGAGTACTAAGGTTGTTAGTGGTGCTGCTATCATAGGGACCTCAAGAAAAGAAAGAAGCTTCAGAGGGAGGATAATAAGATTGTCTGAGGGCTTGCTGAGTTTGCGGTACCTGTGGGACATCCAAGGAAGTTATCCAATATGATGTTGGATAGTTAGAACAAGAACTCAGCACTGAGGATGTAGTAGAAGATATGGATATGGATGAAATTGTCTAGTTAGAAAACTAAGAGGAAGAGAAAGAAAAGGAGCTGGTAAAGGAAACTGAGCTGTGGTGTCCAAGATAGAGTTGGGAAAAACAGTGCTCTAATAGCCAACAGATTGGCCTTTGAGGAGCCCAGGACTAGTGTTAAATGTAGCAGATTGGAGAGAAGATTTGACATTTGGCAACTGTAAGGTTCTAATAACAAGGAGGAATTCAGCCTAGCTTAGACAGGAAATGTCCCTAGAAATATTTGACCATTTGAAACTTTTAGATTTATTTAATAAATTAAACCTCAAATATATAACAGTCCATAGTATAGTTTTGTACTGTAACTTTTATTTTAATACTCCTCTACAAACTTACTAAAATTCATTTTTTACTCTGAGTTTTTAGAAGTTTTACATTAAATATACAATGGCACGTTAATTAATATAAAATGAACTTTTAAATTTCTTGTCAAGAGCATCAATTATAATTTGATACATAGGACTCTTCTGGAAATTTGACTTTGAAATTGAGTCAATCCAGGGCAATAAAAAGTCTCTTAACTTTTAAACAGTTAAAAATCTTTAGGTTTCATTCTTAGAACCTTTTTCTTAATGGTATCTATGCATAAGATTTTAATTTTTTATGTTTTATTTACTTAGCTGTTATTTTTCAAAATCACATCAAGAATGTATCTTTACACTTTATTTAGTAATTAAAGCACACAATTGAAGTCATTTTCTTCCTATAATCTGTGCCACTCCATTATCTTTTATATGTTCATTTTGATCCCTCTGCTTTGGTGTATAATTTATCTTTTAGTAGAAAAATGCTGGTCCTTTCATCACAATTACAGTCATTGGTCTGATAATCCTGTGAGTCAATCTACACAAAACAACAAGCTAATATCACACTCCTGGCAGGTTTAGTTCAAATTAAAATGCATGCTCAACTGTGGAGATTGTCAAGTGTGGAAATAATATTTGTCCAGCTGGACAGCTTTCTTTTGTAGTTGCTAAATGAAAGTTGAGATTCTGTCTGCTCCTTGAAAGCTTCTGTGTCATGAAGGTAATTTGGACTGTTTGTGGTTTGACAGGGATTATTAAAATCAGATGAAGTGAAGGGAAGCAAGTGTGAGAAAGCAAAATTGACACTGACACTCGCTATTATTTGCAGCTTGGATCATGATGACTATGTTGATATGATAGATTCACTGTTGAGATATGTTAAGCAGCAAATAAAGTAAAAAGCAAGTATAGTGATGGATTTTCAGACTTATTACGAAGAAATCCAATATTTACTTTTGCTGATTGCTCTTTAAATAGATTTTCAGGTCATTTCATATGAATTTAACCAACAGCAAATTATCCTTCCATTGAACTATAGAATTAAAAAGTGTATTGCAAAGGCAGTAATAATAGAAGATTAAATATTAAAGAAATAGATCACATGGTTAAAACAATCGATTTTTAAAACTAGAAGGGTCCTTAAAGATCATTTTTATATAATATCTTTTTTTTTTGTAGATGGAAACTAGAGTTTTACAGTATCACAATTAAAACATTTTATTTGATAGCTTAAATGTTAAATCCTGAATTTTCATCACAAGTGTATTTTCGTGCCTTTTTATAATTAAAAAAAATGGTTTTAATTGCTAAAAGACATTTTAGAGTGGTTTAAGCCATAATTTGTACATTTTCTTTAAACAAAGAAAAGTTGTTACAGTAATACATTGCCTATAAATAATATTATGTACATTGATGAAGTAAATGCTTTCCATAAATAAGATTTTCTACTGAAAACATCATTAGTAGAGGGTGTTATAGCTAGGAAGCTATTTCAAGATGTCAATCAAGGACAGTTACATAGAAAAATGTGAAGAACTAAATATATAAAACAAGCAAATACCCTGCAGTTGTTCTATGCATTGTGGAAACCCTTCAGTGGTATTTCATCAGAGTAGTAAAATTATCTGATTGGTTTGTAAAACAACAAGTCTAATGCCAGTATGCAAGGTGGACACCAACTGGGTGTCCTACAATTCAATTCAGTTCAAACACGGATTACCTGGAGTTAACACAGACCCCACAAGTTAAAGGATCAGTCCCATAAGACTGCCCCCACTTCAGATGTTAGCCACAAGTGGGGTCTCTTTGGTACACCCACTTCTGCCCTGCTGTCAACAAATTTGGGGATTCCCACATCCTCCCCTCAGATTAAGTAATTAATTAGAATGACTTACAGAACTCAGGAAAATGCTGTACTTCTGATTATAGTTTTATTACAATGGATACAACTCAGAAATGGCCAAATGGGAGAGATGCATATGACAAAGGAAGGAAGCGGGTAGGGAGGGACAAGGAGCAAAAACCAAATGTATATATTTATTATACCACAAGGTGTATTAAGTATGTAAGTCTATTTATTATACCACAAGGTGTAAGGCCAGATAGGAGGTTCGAACATTTTTTTTCAGTAAGAAATAACATCAGATTTGGGATACTGGTAGCACATGAGGGAGAAGTCAAACTTGAGAGCATTTGTTAACCATTTAAGATATTGGAAAGAGAAAGAGTCAAAGAAATTGCTGACCATTTAAGATAGTGGTTAGCAAACTCTTTCTATTAAGGGACAGATAATAAATATTTTGGGATATATGAACCACCTATGGATGGCCACTGTACCATATTCTTTTTTGTTTTTATTTTTCTTGTTAGAAATGTAAAAACCACTCTCAGTTTTCAGGCCATAGAAAAAAACCGACTGCCCCAGTTTACTGACACCTGATTTAAGATACGAGGGCAAGGATAGAGAGATTAGGTAGGTGGTGATCCTATAAAGTCAGTTTAAGGAAGTGTTTTGAATTAAATTTTAGATATGTTGAGCTTAAGGGACCTTTGAATCAGCAAAGTGGAATTGTCTAGTGTGCTTGGAAATATTTGGTGGGAAGGGTTTGGAGGAGGAACTAGAGTTAGAGATACCGACTGAATTTTCAGCATAGAGATAATAGATAAATGAGGTTACTCAGTGAAGAGCATGTAGAATAACAAGAGCACCAAAAACTCCAGCATGAAATGGATGGGAAGAGAAAGATGGGGAAGCAAAATTTCTGTACTCCCCTTAAGTCAGACAAGAGGAATATGGAAATTTGTAAAGACTAGACAATGAGAACTAATAGAGACTTTTTGAGATCTGAGGAGGAGAAAATCCAGTGAATAAAAAAAATTTTTTTTAACTAAAACATTTTATATAACAAAACAAAATAAATCTGTCGTGAAATTACATAAAAAGAGGAAGAAGTAGCTTTGAATGAAGAATGCTCAGAGAAAGTATTTAAAAGGAGAACCAGACCTTGGGAGAACCCTATGGTAAATATCAGAGTTTCATGGCAGAGATGAGAGAGGAGCCACACAAGATGTTTATTAGTTTAATAAAAGCTACCCTGGTTAATTTAAGAAAAAAAAAAAGTGGCTGTTCCACAATGGAGCAGGGAGATTTATCATGTATATCTCACAGAACCAAAAGAAAACTATATGTGCAATCAGGCAGAAGACAGGAACTGGGCAATTACATGAGTTTAAGCCCCCCCCCCCCAAAAAATAATCCATGCACCTTCTCTTAGGAGGTTGGAATTAACTTGATTGGTTTACCACCAGTGATGCCCTGTCCCTGCCTTCATTTCAAGTTTCAAATTTCATTTAGGATGCATTTGGTGGTTCAGCTTGGGTCAGGTGTCTATCAGTGGATCAGTTAAGTATGACCAGGGAAGCTGGGTCCCCCTAGCATAGAAATGGGCCTCCATTATATATGTATATTGTAAAAGGAGCAGGCAGCTACCTAAAGTGGGAACTCCTGCCAGGAGCCTTTGAATAAATGTGTGAGAGACAAGAAGAGAACCAAGAAGCCTTCATACTTAGGAAGACTGGGAGAGGAGACAACTTCTTGGAAGAATAGTAGTAGGCAATATAGTGCAGAGATAAAGTATGGTAGGACTGAAGAATATCGTGTCAGTTTCAGTATTATGATACAAGCAGAAACCAGATTTCTCTGGGTTAAAAAGTAAATGAGAGATGAGAATATAAGATTAGGAATTACGGACTAGTATTTTGAGATGCTGGGCTATGAAAGGGGGATGCTAGGGAGGGTTCTCTCAGTTTCTAAAAAGTAAGAAACTTGAACATGTTTATAGGCAGCTGAAAGGGATATTGATGAAGCAAAGCCCTGGAAGTCATAAAAGGGTACATCAATGGATACATTTATTCATCAAATTAATGTTAATAATACTACCAAAATTTAGCAGAATAGTATCACATTGATATGACTGTAAATAGCTAATTAATACTATTAACATTTCAGGAGAAATTCTTAAACCCTTGAAATACACCTTAAGAATCCTAAGTTCTTTTGAAGTACCCATTTAGCTAGAAAATGCATGCTAAGGTCAAATCATTCTAAGTTAAATCCATAACAAACTTTCTAATAATGCATATTTACTATTCTCCAAATTAATAAGTCTTTACTGTACTTGAAAATTCAGTAGTTAATCATTAACCCTGTGGTTTGTAACATTATTTAGGTCTAATTTCAAAATATATAGTTTTATGACTTAAATCATGTGAAATATGAGTGCCACCTTATAAATGAATGCTGAAATTAAAATGTATTTTCACATTCCCTTGGTTTCATTGTTGTATTAAAGCAAGAGATGGCTAGGATTGCATATTGAAGATTATAGAGAGTTGTTAAAATGAAAATATTTTCTAGGAAGAGAAGTGCATTGAAAAATAAAGAAAGCACTGTCAGATTTGTTGAGTAAAGCACATGACAATTATTCTGTTTGCTTGTCAAGCTACAATAGTGTATTCTGACTGATCCTGTCAATTTCTACTTCATACATACATGTATATAAATTACTAATAGAGGAATTACAACGAAATATTTTATATTTTATCACAGGGGATTTTAATAGCTATAGTATGTTTATATGAGTACTTACTGGATTATATTAATCAGAACTTCCACAATTATCAGGAAGTATAGTAGTCTGTAGGGGGAAACCTAATATTTGTTGAGAGTTGAGAAAATAAAGAGTAGAACAACAAGTTCTGTATTTTCAAATATAAGACTTTAATGCATAAGGTATTTTAAATGACTGTAAACAAATTGAGATCCATTTGAATTGTTTCTCAGTCTTTGGGGGGAGCACATTAAATTGTCAACTAAAATTAGTTGAAATAAAGTTCAACTAAAATATTGAAATTCCAACTTCTAGTAATTGATGAAAAGAAATAAATTTTTGGCAACCCTGAAATACCACAAGGGAAGATCTAGCCTTAAAAAATTTTTTTTTTAGAAATTACATAGGTTTTATAATGAATGAAATTTATAATGGTCCTGGGGAAAGCTGTCAAATATATATGGCAGTAAACAATCAGCACATATAAGCAGTAAAGTAATATTTTTTAAGTACAAGTCTGTACAGAGAGAGTTTATAGCATTGTGATTAAGGACAGCCTTTGAAGTGGTCTGAATCCCAGCTTTGCTACTTCCTATGTGGGTGAACATGACTTGTAGGCAAGTCATGAGCCTCTCTATGCCTCAGTTTTCACATCTTTAATATGGAGAGTGTAACAGTATCTATCCCGTAGGATTATGGTAAGAATTAAATGAGTTCATAATATGTAAAGTACTTAGAATAATGCATGGCCCATATAAATACTACATAAGAGTTAGCCATTGTTATCATTAATATTGCTGTTCTTTAGCCATTATACCTTTAATCCATGACTCAGTAAATAAGTTTACTGAGCTATGTAAAATTCTCAGTTGAATTTTGAATTATATAATGTTGGCAGGACTTTGTGAGTGATATAGTACTACTTTGTGATCAGATATGGGTCGAATAATAAAAATGAGCTGGACCAGAAATAAAAGGCTAGTTCAGGTTTAAGAACAATGACCTAGTCAAAGTTTATTTTCACTTTGCTTTTTAATCAAACCAGCAACTCAGACCAAATCAGCAATACAATGAATAATACAAATAATATAAAGTTTTTAAACAATAAGTGATCAAAGGTACATATAACTATGAAGGTATAATACCCTAATTTCACCCTTTTTCTTGTGGAGGCATAATGCCCAAAGTCAACTGGTCTCAGACATCTTTTGTTGAGTGGAGAGTATAACAAGTTAGAGGAGCTCAGAAACATGGGCTAGCTGTTCTTAGAATATTTTAGGGAGCTGGGTGTTGGGGGTGGCACATCAGTCCAGAGCACCCAACTATTCCCATAAAGGAATATCTTTCTCCTCACATTTCCCGTTTTCACATATTATCATATCTTGCTAAATAGATTTTACTTCAGCTTTCCACACATAGCAGTACTGGGGAAGGTAAAAGAGAAGAATTAAAAATCATTCTGAGAGACCAAGATTCAGGAAAAAGAATGGTACAATGAACAAAATAGTCCATTGGAAGCGTTAATTTAGGGGATTCAAAAGTATATCCTTCTCCTACCATTCCTTATAAAGCAAATTTATAGCTAGAAGAAACCTCAGAGCCTAATAAAACCATTTACTTCAATTTATAAATAAGAACTTGAGTTCCGTACCTCTGAGAGATTGAGTGACTTACCCAAAGTCACATGGACAACCAGGATCAGGACTCAAAATCTGTTAATTTTTGGTACGATGATATTTAGAGTTTGATGATGTTTAGAATTTGGTGTGTTTTATTATAGTGCAACATTTTGAAACATGTTCAGTTATATGTGGAACATACAGTTATTTTTAATTAATCAGAACATTCCACTTCCTTACCATACTGAACAGTAGGACTTAAGGTGAGCCAGAAATGGGGGAAACAGTAAGTCCACAGTTTGTCCATAGATCTGAGAAGGCATGTGACTCTCATCACAGGGCTATTCCACAGAGGAGAAATCACATGATTTTTTTCCCCTGTACTAACTCAGTTTCACTGTGGCTTTCTTCCCAATGGTTTGTTTTTCTATCTTCTTTCATTGCCTTGTAAGCATGTGTTCATTGGTCATAAGAAGAATGGCACGCTGGATTTTTATTATTGAAGAAACGTAGAAAAGATAAAATAGGGACTCTAACCACATTATGTGTTTGAAGAAAGAAAAAGAGACCCTAGAATAGAAATGTATCATTTAAAAATATATTAAAAGACAAGTGAGATTCCAAAATTACTTTTGTGTGCTTTCTTTTGATCACATGTAAGGTATGATTTTTTTTATTGCTTTATTGAAATGTTTTCTGACAGTGCATGTAATATGTTCATATTTCATGGTAGTCACTGTTCTTAGAAATTTGTAACTCAACTGTTATAATTTGCCTACAGCTGAAACTTAATCCATAGATGTTTGGCTTAAATAAATTCTTCAAAAATAAGTTATTTTTAAAAGGTAATAATTAATATTAGATTTGTTGTTTATATTTATTTGAAATATTAAGCACTGTTTTTCAAAATGGTCAGAAACATTACAGTAGGATGAACATTTAAAAACAATATTGTAGAATGGCAATTTTAAAGCAAAGTTATTTATATTAAGTGTAATAACTCCCATTTTTTATTGATCATGAGTTGGATAAGAGACTTCGTTCATTATGTCAAGTTATTTATGTCTCTACTGACAACTTAACACTTGGAAGAATAGGAACATGAACAGAATGTAAAGCTGTATCTTGACCCACAGCTTCACAGCCTTTTCCTGTTTCCCCTAAAGTTTTTAAAGGTAGTTCTACCTTTCTGAAGTATCACTGAAGTATTTGCCAAATTACATTGGCCCCTCAGTAATTTGCTTTTCTCTTGTTGAGGTCATAATTATCTTTTGCTTTTACTGGCTCCCTTTTTTATGGTCCAATTCTCTTTACTGTCTCGTTGTCTTGAGAGGAGTACATGTAGGAAATGGGATGATTGGTGCCAGTGCCTGTCTCTCCACAGTCCTGAAGGGACACTACTATTCTGAGGAGGAAACTTCTTAAATCCAAACTTTAGCATCACTTACCACAGCCTACTCTCCCTTCTTCATTTATTTCTAATACTAGTCCTGTGCATCCCTACCCATTCGGGTTAATTTTCTCATCCTATTATGTTTTGCCCATCAAGTTTTCTCTTTTCCTATCTGACAGCATCTTAAACTTGCTTCCACTTTACCTAAAAAGGTGACTCTTGCTCCTATTGTCCTTCATCACCTTGGAACCTTATCATAAAAACGGCAGCATCGCAGATCTGTGCTAGGCACGTGAAAACTCTGAATCACCATCACTCTGGCACCCCGTCATTGTTATCAAATGATGTTCTTTTAATGCATTCTTTGTATTTACTGATTAACTTCTCTACTGAGGTTACATAGAGAAAAATCACACATCCCATAGACTGGATATCCTTCAAGATCGTGGTAACCAACTGCATCTGAATGCTCAACATGTTTCAACCCGTTATAGTTTTACTCCAGAACTGATTTCAATGAAGGACGTAACACACATTCAACATCAAAATAATAAAAACAACAGATTTTCTTTTAACAGTGTTTGCAAGCATAAATACCACAAAAGTAATACAAAAAGTTTGGTGAAATGAAAACAGGTAGTTGAGAAATATTTAATTATGTAAGCTTTGAATTAGACTTTGAAAGAAATGATAGACATGTATTGGCAAGAGAGAAGTATTATGGTTGGAAGATGGTTCAAATAAAGACAGATAGGAAAGGTAAAATAAAAGATCATAACCCCTCTGAGATCAGGGACAATTTCTTTTTTAAGTATTTTTCCTAATTATATATAAAATGATAAGTACATATTGCAAAGACATAGGAAAATGCTGAGTATGAAGAAGAAAATAGAAATCAACAATAGTCAAAATACCCAGGGATAATCATTTTAACATTTTGGTTAATATCATTTAGACAAAACTATGTTTTGTATGCAGTAAGTGATTTATTTAAAGTGACTAGCCCCCTCAAGTTTTAGAAGCATATTGTTCTAAATTGCTCATACCCTACACCTAACCCTGAGTAGCTATGTAACATGATCAAATTAGTTAAAATCTTTTGGGCCCAGGTTCTCTGCCCTATGAAAGAAGATAAAAAACTATTTTGTAGAGTTACTAAAAGGGTTAAGAAATATCATGTACATAAGCTACCATGTACATAGTAGCTTCACACCACATCATATTGCTCTTATAGGGGTCAAACGCATGCTACCCCAAGATGCACTGCTTTGGCCTGCACATTATTTTGAGCTAAAAACAGCCAAGGCCCAAAAGACAGAAGGAAATTAGACCTTCTCTCCAACTGCAGGAAAAGAATTTAGATAGAGGACCTGCTCCAGGAAGAGAGCAATTACCATAGTTAACTACATTATAATACGAACTAGAGATGGTAGACAAGGAGGAATTTAGCGAAGTCTCTTTGTTAAAATTCCTATGTCCATGGTTTCTGTGTGGCCTAGCAAACATTTGTTTACCAAACATTTACTCTTTCATTATTCCTGTGAATATCCTTCCCTTTGGAGTCCCAATCCTCTACCCCCTTCTTAGTTCAGGATGACAATATACCTCTGTAGCTCTGGGCCAGAGGGAGCTCCCCGCTCTGGGCAAGTTCACTCTGTATTCTATGAGACCAGATAACAACAATGAAACATTAGGGGTAAAAGGGTTTATACCAAGCTTTATTCTCACAGTGTTAGGTCAAGTGCTAAAATCATGTCTGCATCCAGCAAGTCTGTAATCCACAATGCCTCAGCCTTTGCCTCCAGGCAGAGTACTGGGTGGAGCTATTTATGTAACAGGGACAATAATGGCTCTTTGCCAACAGGTGTGTAAGCATTAGCCTAGCAGTAGGCTAATTACATCATCAAATAGTTTAGGCAGAGGTGAGAATCCTGGCCATAGGAACTTCCATTTTCCCATGACCTCATATTCCCTGTCTTTGGAATCTCATGTCTGTAGATTCCCCATAATTATGTAATTTAATTTGATTTCCTGTATTAATCTATTCCTTGTCAATTTGATTCTTAGACCAGCTAGAAAAATCTTTGAAGGGTAGAAGAAAACTTTTTCTTCCCCAGCACTGTTTTGGTATTATATTTAAGCTGACTTCTATACGTATTTTCTTAAGTTTTGAATATATGGAGTCTGAATAAATGAAGCTTTATAGAATTGACAAATTAGGACAACTCTGAACAGAGTATTGATATATAACTTATTTTATTACAGAGAGGCTGCCTATAAACATTTGCTAAGCTTTAGCTCTCTTCAAGAACCCTCAGCCAATGAAATCTTGTCATTACAAATTAAATTTTATTTTCTTGCAACAATTTTTGAATAACTCATCATCTGAGTAGTTGAACTACCCAAAATGTTTAAAAAATATGCAGATACATAAAACTAAAATCATTATTGGTAATATTGGCTGTTGGATTTAGAAATGACTATTCTGATAATAGCTGTATAGAGACAATGAAAGTTCCTGTGGCCCGGTTCTCACCTGACCTTTCCTGCTTGCCCACTGCACATATGTGGGTGATACATTATTATTAACCCAGGGCTGTATAGCTGCAAGAGAGCAGAGGCTGGAGTGGTGGCCACACCTAGGGTAGAGACTGAGATAGCTGCTGGGGTGGGGAGGCCCAGAAGCAGAGACCGGTTTGCTGCATGCAGTCTTGCCTGTAGGTGGATGGGATGCTAGCGCTTGATCTGCTGCTACAAGAGTAAAGCTTGGTATAAACTCTTTTACCCAAAACATACTGTTATTGTGATTTGGTCTCAGAACCCAGAGTGAACTTGCCCGGGACTGAAACCTCTGACTAGACAATTGGCATAGTCGATAGAATTTGCTGATGGAATTAGCTGCCCTCATGGGAAGGGTACTTCAAGCAGGCCACCCCTATGGATGGGGAAGATACCCAGGTATCCCCCATTGAGCATATGGTCTGAGATGGCTGTTCTCCTAGAGGAATGGGCCCCTCCCCAGGACTGGGAGGAAGTGGAGGTGACACCTGGCACAGTGTTGGAGCCCCCACACAAGATTGGTAAATCCTTAAAGAAACTTAGTGCCCACATGGTGGTGGGAGCTGTGAGTCAGTATTTCTCACAAGGTTAAGAAAGGCCATAAAGGAGGAGGAGATACTCCTGCAAGAAGCACAAGAAGAGGCAGCACAAGAACACAGGCTGCAAGGTGCTGTAGAGAAGGTAAAAGATTTGTTAAAGACTGATTTGGCATCACTGCAAGGTGTTGTAGAAGGAGTAAAGGACATATTGGTAGCATGAGAACTCAGGCTGTAAGGCATTGTGCAAAAGGTAAAGGATGTAGTGGTGCCAACAGCCCTGGAAATGGTGGAGGATACAGGGGAGAAGAAGGGGTTTTAAATAGTGCTGGAGGCATCGATCATTCCTCTATTGAAAGTCCACCCAGTTGTAGTCAAGAAAATAAAGACACAGCAACTGCAGGTTCCTCCAGGGGAAGTGTAGCCTCTTCCCCAGGTCGTGGAGCATTCCACGTTCTGGCCTTAGACACATGTGGAGCTGGTGGAATTGGGCTTCCAGTTTTGGCAGAAGCCCTTGGAGTCCATATCATCCTAGCTTCTGTGTCTTTGGGATGCAGGTGTGAAAAGTATTTTCCTGTGTGTATCAGAGATGGGAACACTGGCTTCCCTGACAACTTGTCCTGCCTTACAACAGCAACTGCAGAGTGCATGCCAGACCCTGGAGACCCATTACCTTCTTGAATGGTTGATAGCCTCCCTTTGTACTATATGATCTAATATGGGTGACTTACCATCTTCCCCTTCTAGATGGTAGATGTATGCCAAGCTCCAACAGGTGTTTGGGGAGTTGGGCATGAAAAAATGCCATTTATAATCCAGGAAATTATATCCCGGAAGATTGAGGGTGGAATACAGCTGGAATGACCACTTGGTGGCATCAATCTTCTCAAGATTGATGGATTATTATAATTTCTGTTGTTATCTGTGTATTTTTGTTATTTTTATATTGTCATAACCTCTGTTGTTATTGTGGAATTTGGTTACAACTTTCTCACACAGGGACCATCACAGAAGATTAAAGGCACATAGATTGTGAGGTGAGAATCCTTGAGGGGTAGAGTGTAGAGAAAATGAAAGTTCCTGTAGTGAGGATTCTCACCTGACCCTGGTCGGCTTGCCCCACTGCACACGTGTGGGCAATATGTTATTACTGACTCTATTATAAAGAGCTCCTCCCAGTGCTCTGGGCTGTGCGGCTGCAAGAGAGCAGAGGCTGGAGTGGTGGCAGTACCTGGGGCAGAGACTGAGATGGTGAGATGGCTGTGGGGATGGAGAGGCCCAGAGGCAGAGACTGGCTTGCTGCATGTAGGCTTGCCTGGAGACAGACAGGATTTTAGCACTTAACCTGCCACCACAAAAGTAAAGCTTGGTGTAAACTCTTTTGCCCTCAATGTTCCGTTATTGTGATTTGGTGTCAGCAAACCCAGAATGAAGTTATCCAGGACTGAAACCTCTGGCAAGACAAGCTGTGATTAGTTGATCTGCTAGGAAGATGAGAAGTTACCAAACTCAGTGGTTATATGGAAATACTGAGGTTTTGGTGGCCTTAAAAAAGTATAACTTATGATGGACATAGAGTTTTCTACCATTTAGCTTATAGGTTTTGGGTTTTGGTTTTTTTTTTTGGTCGTAGGAGGTTGGTTGGTCTGGCTTTTTGGCAGATTTCAACTTAATATTATGGTACGTTATAGGTAAATATTTGTTCTCAAATGAGAACTTATATCTCTTACTGCAAAATATTTTCAAAGAGGAGAATCCAAATGTATTAGGATTTTGGTATTTTTAAATGGTATATTTGTGCTTATTCTGTATTTGGAACTAAATGAGTTTACAACTGAGAAGCCTTGTCATGCCATAGACTTATCAGTTGACTGTTTTCCTTTTAAAATATCTGAAGAAAAATAAAAGCATTATTTCAAGACTGCTTTGAAGTTCCAGATAGGACCCATGTGCTATTTCATTGCAAGATAATAAATTAGCTGAATTTATTATAATTAAGTAATTGAAGATAGGAAACCCATTAATGTTGTAGCCTTTGCAAAACTTTTTAGACAATTTTCAAAGTGTTTTAGATTTATCCAAGCTAAAACCACATTTTCCCAAGCCTTTTTCTTGTTAAATTTTATTTCATGTATATTTGTTATAACTTAATGTTTTAACTTCTTATTCATTTACACCATGAGTCATCAAAATACCTTATTATAAGCACTATTTTATGTCCAAAAATAATATATCCTTAAATAAAGTAGTTTACTCTGCCTCAACTCCATCATTCTTAGTGCATACTATTGCCCTGTCTACTTGTTTTTGTAGGACTTCTTACTATGTGGTCATTTATAAAATGTATTTGTGCTTTGAAAATCTACCTTCCCCACAAGAATAAAAATTCCATGAGGGCGGGGCTTTCACTTGCTACAGCTATATCTCCAGCCTTTACGGTATTGCCTGTTACATATCAAACATTCAGTAAATATGTATAGAAGGACGGATTGAAGCTTTCATAGTAGGAAATGTATATTTCTCTAAAAGGAGTAGCATAGTTAAGTTTTATCAGTACATGGTTAAGTCAGTTATCAGTGCTTACATTGTCAGAGTGGTAGAGGTACTCAAGGGAAATCTTGCCTTCTTCACATATAAATAAATAGTGTCAGGGGATGAGACCTTAAGAGTTCCAAGGTTGCAATTTCCATGTTGGCAAGGGTGGAGGAAAGGTATTGAATTCTTGCTGCAGCTACTCTTGTTTACAGTGGTCTGTGAGGCTCTGTGATTTCCTTTGCAGTTCTTGGTTACAGTGAAAAGCAAAAGGATATTCAAGTACTCTCTGAGGGGTGCTGTTATGTTCTGCTTTCAAACGTGGGGAAGTGTGAAAATTAGGTCACACTTCATGAAATTTAAATAACAAAACACCCCTACCTGGCTTAATAATACCCTAGTTTTCCTACTGCTATATTTTATTTTGCCTGTAAATAGGAATTATTATTTTCAGTTTACTATCACAACTTGAGGTGTTTATTATTATTATTTTTTTCATTTTGGGGGAACTGACATTTTTTTTAATTCTTGTTCTTCAGAATGGATTGGGAAGATGACTATTCCCATAATTCTTTTGACCTTCATTGTTTGTTAAATTCATTTCCTGGAGACTTGGAGTTTAAGCAGATCTTCAATGACATTGATGAAAATTTAGAACAAAATGCTACAAGGTAAATATTGCTAATTATTTAAAGCAAGTTGGTTTCATGTTTTATTTATGGAACTTTACATAGTTTAATTTTAGTTTCCTACTCTTAGCTAATTTTAGGCTTTAATTATCATTAATTTTCCTGAGAAAAATTACATATGTCCTCCCCCTGGAATTTAACTAATCAGTGTCTGATTAGTACTTTAAATAAGACTGTAAAATATAGGCACTACCTTCAAATAGGTATATTAAAGTTTACCAAATTACTGTTAATGATTTCTTAGAGTTTGCCAGTATTGATGGACTGCCTTTTCATTAATATGTTTAGTTTATGGTTAAGCGTTCTCATTTGATGGGTAAGCACAGAAATTAAAAATATGAAAGTTAAGGTATTAAAATTGTAGTATAAGGCCATGGATTGCTTGAGTCCTGAAAACAGAGCATTAAAAATTAGTTTTGTCTATGGAATGTTTGTCATTTTAAGTCTCTGGCTTACTTGGGAGACTAGGGACTCCGTAGAGTTGCAAGGGCAAATTAGTCTTTAGCACCTACTCCAAAAGTTAGTGTTACCAAGCACTGGGGGAAGCAGGGACAGCTAAGTAGTTACCCACTAATACATGTTCTTTGATAGAGAGGACTTTGTCATCTTATGTATTTATGGGCCTTAGAGTTAATTCACTTATTTGAGTCCTTTTGGTCAAAGGTTATAGTAATTTGTCTCATGTGGGTTACAAATACGCAAACCACAGTAAAAAAATTCTGTTGTAGAAAGATAGTGTTTCCTTTTTAAAAATGTAAGGTATAGTTATACTGTATTGTCCAAGAAACTGAACCAGGCAAGTGATATGTTCCTATGATTTTTTTCCCTCGTTTTATATGCAAGTACAGTTAATTTTTCATCAAATTAATGGGCGTAAATAACATGAATTCAAAAGAGCATATTGTTGGGGAATTATAATTAAAAACAAAATCTTCTCTCATCCAATAAATCTTCTCCACAAAGGCAGAAGAGAAAGAAAACACTTATTATTCAACAGGCATTAAACCAGAATGCAATGCACATAACAGGCAATCGCTAAGAGAATGCAAAACAGAAAGTATTTCACCCCCTTCGTATAGCCTCGTAGTTATGACTCACTACATACATGTTTTCAAGGTAAACAATAACTAGTCTTAAGAGGATTGCCAGCACGTTTTTCACCCATAGTTCATCCTAACTTTACCATGGTTAAAGAACACCTTGTGTTTAGTTTATGGACTTTATCCTGAGGAGAAACTTCTCATCTTTACGACAAGAAGTAGTTTATAAATTAGAAGAAGGCACACACTGAAGTCAGGCTCCTGCTCTCCCACAGGAACTTGGAGGCAGGAGAGCCCTCTCTCTCGGAGTTTGCATTTTGAGAAGTTCTTGAGGAACAGTGTTCTGGCTGAAAAAGCTGACAAAAGTCCTATCTCGTCTTCCAAGGGATACATTTCAAAGAGATGAGAAAGTACTTATAAGTTTCTAAGCTAAATACTTTAAGAAGAAAGAAGGGAGGGAATTCTGTTTAATTATTTTCAGTGGGGAGAATTAAACCTCTTATTTTTAATTTGTTTTTGCCCTTACTGTCTATCTACCTATAGTTTTAAATAGGGCATATATAAAAATAACTTTACCGTACTATAGAGTATATAATTTATATATAAATAGGAAATAACTTTATTAAACTTTGGTGTAATTATGTATTTATGTAATTTATGTATTACATATTTATATATTGCATTGACAGTTTTTAAATCAAAAGAACGTATAAATGAAAATGGCATTAGTTTAAATAGATTAATAAGTCATTTGTCTAAATTCCAGAGATGGTTATAGTTAAACAAATTTTAAGTAACTTTTAAAAGGTTACCTCTGATCTTACTACCCTGATGGACAGTGACTACAATGGGGTGTGGGGGGGCTTGATAATATGGGTGAATGTAGTAACCACAATGTTGCTCATGTGAAACCTTCATAAGATTACATATCAATGATACCTGAATAAAAAAAATTACATGAATGGAAAAAGAAAAAGGTGACCTCTGTTCATAGTGGCATTTAGGCTCCATCAGAACGAAACTCTGATGCTTTTGTTATAGACTTTTTCAGTTTTATTTGCTAAACCATCTGTGGTTAATTTCCTGCCCTGCCTGGTCAATAAGAAATCATATTTAGGAGTAAAACAGGGATTAAAATAGTGTACTTTGAATTCATAAATTGTTATTTAGGTCAAAATACGTATGTTATTAAAAAGAAAATATAACATGGAATATAAAGATATAATTTTTAAATTAAAAAATTTTATTGCCCATATATTAAAGCAAACCTGGAACAAAACCACCTCAAGTGACCATTGATCTTCACAAGGTTGATAAAAAAAGGGAGTAGCTGTATGTACTGTATGCTACATTTAGAATCAAGTCTATTTTTCATCTAATTCAATTATGTTTTTATTATACTCTAGAGAATAAACATAATAGTACACAGTGTATATATTTTTAAAAATAAAATACTGAATAATAACCATGGTTCAGAAGAGTGTAAATCATTTATGCACTCATTTATTGCCTCCTAACAGAATAGCTTTTAGAAAATTGTGTGTCATGACGAATCAGTTATGCCACACTTACACTGCAGTAGTTGAATTACCCTTGGCATTTTTGTATTTTAACTGTTCTATTTATCTCTCAGTGGTGTACATTGAATAAGTAATGATCATCTGTATGATGTGGGTTTTCCCAATATTTTTAAAAGAAAAAACATTAGTAATTCATTTTTAAGTATGATGTTTTTCCTTACCCTTGAATTTTTAAAGTTGTATTTCTATCAGTGACCCTGAATTCTAAGTGTGAATTCCTTCCCTCTTCTTATCATCAAGTTTTATGAGCCATGGGGTGTTTTGCTTTCCCAAAGCAGTGATTCAACAGAATGGACCAGAGTGCCCTGGAGGTCACTGAACCTTCACCTTCCCTTCAAGAGAGGCTGTTATTCTCTCAGACCATTTTCACTCTTACGTCCAGACCATTTTCACTCTTACGTCCTTGTTTCTATTCCAGTTAGAGCTAGGTGACTTAGGTCTGACAGTAGAAATCAGTGATAGTGAGTCACTTACTTTTAACACGTATCAAAAGTGGTAACAAGAAGGTAAATAACCTGCCAAAAAGGAATAGCATGAATGTTTCACCTACAGACTCAGTTCAGTAACTGAAAACTGCACATAACACTGAAGTATTGTTTGAGCTGAATGGAACTTACTGGTTTAACAAGACAGATACAGAATTTCTGTTGGACTTACAATATGACATAGAATGATTATTCCCTTCTTAGTGTTCAGTTGGCTAGATACAATTATATCATTAAGATTTCATTTTACCTTTCTGTTTCCTAATTATAGACAATCTTTATGTGTGCCTCAGGATATACATTTTTCTGGTACTGGTGCAGTATTACTACTTTTTTTTAATCTAGAAAAAGAACAGGAAGAGCTATCATGGCTAAAATTTGTCTAAATCCAGGAGATTTGGGGTGGGGATAGGGAAGGGGCATTAACTTTATATTTTGACAGTATATTAGATATATGGCTTCTATAAGTTTAACCATGGGGGATACATATTTCACAGATACACTAATTTTTCACATAATGCTGAAATTTGAACTTACATATGAAAATTTCTTTACAGTTTTCCACATTATAGTCTAAAAGTCTGAAAGAAATAACCAAAAGAAATCTTCAAATACCCTATCAAAGACTACTGTGTATTATAATTACTGGCAGTAGTTTGGCACTTAAAAACAAAAACAAGAGGGGTTCTCACAGAAACCCTACCTCTTCTCCTATCTTACTGAACAGGACCAGGCTACATGGAAAGAAGCCTGAAAGGCTCCTCCCCCCATCTTTGAACCCAGACTAAGGCCTAACCAGCCACTTCCCCGTTTCCTCTGTCTGGGCTCTTTGAGTACTCTTGTCCTCCTCAGAAACTAAAAATGCCTCCAGGCAGATGGCACTCCTGGGCCTCTGCGGCTCAGGAGCCTAAACTCTCTCTGGCCTCATTCATATTTCCTACCCTTTAAATATCTCCAGTCCTCCCACCTAAGCTCTCCACCGAAGTCTGGTGATCATGCAGGTAGAAATGGGGGTGAGTGGGAATGCAAACACCTCTCTGCTTCATGGTGGCCTGTTGAACAACTTTCTCCTCATCATTTTCTTTCACTATAAGCTTCACTATTTGAATGCCTATGGTGTTCCTAACTTTTCTCCACAATCCTACATCATGCACCCTCAGTGTTTCCCTAAGACCTCTGCTTTAGGAGGCTGAGATGAGTAGGGTAAAATGTGGGGTCAGTTGCTCCATGAGATGGTTATTAAGCAGTTCTTTCAAGTAATACATACATTTTAAGTGTCTGACTTTTTTTTAAGTATAACTTTTATTTTTACATGTGTTACTTTCACCTGCTCTTGGCCAAATAGGCATAAGGCAATAAAGAATTATTGTTTGAGGATATTCCTAAGGGATATTATTGTAATTGTCTTTCCATAAGGAAAGGGAAGCAAGTGTCTGCCAGTTTATAAACTATTGTGATGACAAAAGTATGAATAATATTATAGTACAAATCCAGACCTGATGAGGAGGTTGAGTCAAAGATAGGCCACTATTTTCCAGAGAGTTAATTGGCCAGTGGGAAGTAAGCCTCCACTCCTGAGGTTACAACCTGGGGTGTGCCTTTGAAGACCTGGTCCTGCTTGAGGGCAAGAACAGGTGAGGGAATACTAAAGAGAACTGGGCCCTGGTAATGAGGTGTGGCTTGCCCACTTTTCCTGTTAGATGACTGATGCCTTACGATGTAACCCAACCCTGCTGCCTTTCCCTAGGAAACAGCCTTGCCAGGGATCCGGCAGAGTTAAAAAAAAAGGGTCACTAACACCACAGCCTTTGCTAACCACGATCCTAATTCTGCAGTGTCATAACTAAGAATATCATATGGGAGCTGCAAGGGACAGGGAGTGGGGAACTATTACAGTGGAAGCTGGAACCATTACTTCATTCATTTCTACCATAAGACTTTAACTGTTTACCACTGCCTAAAAAAATCCTGGTACAAAGTAGGCTTGAAGACAGTCAATGCATGTGTGTTAGGCATGTTTGTTTATCTTAAGCAAATAGAATGTGATACAAAAAGCAGTCATAAAATACTTGTTTTCTTTTCCATTAAGTAATTTTAAGTTATAAAAGTAATATTCCTTCTCATGGAAAATTTCAGGCGGTAGAAAAAGGCAGATATAAGGAAAAGTTCAGTACAGAAGTGCAGAGATAAGGAAAAGTTTGCTTACCCCTCTGACCCCCCACGTCTTGGTCTTCAGAGGTAACCTATATTATGAAATTATGTATAACTATCCAGAAATATTCTGTACATATACATATACATGTAACCAAAAATACATTCCCTTTTTTATATAAATGGGAATTATATGTATGTATTGCAATTAGCTTTTTCTACTTAATGTATTTCTTAAATCTCTCCATATAATTGTACCTTATCTTTTAAATTTACTTGTATGAATGTATGACAGTTTATTAATCCAGTTCCCTCTGGATGAACACTTATATTATTTTCAGTCTTTCTTCCCTTAGCTGTACACACACACGAGTGTGCCCTCATTTCCTTATAAGAGTTTATCTATGTGATAGTTTCTTAGGAGTTGTACAATTAGCTGCTGCAAATTATTCTCCAGCAGTACTACAATTGTCTTCTCTCCGATAAGTAGTATATGAGAATTCATGCTATATAGTCTACCTCCTTAAAGCATGACCACAGGTATTTTTAGGACCCTCGGTTGGTAATTTCTAGTCAAACTTATTGTCTGGCTTAGCAATTGAATTTATCCTGGCAATGGAGATAAAGATGTAGGCTAGATGCTTTCCCAGATCTCTTCTGAAGCTTTTTATTATATATGTTCTCCCTCTCTCATCTTTTTCCTGTGTCTTTCTCAGGAAGAAAATCGAGGGAATCAGCACAGAGTAAATGCTAATGTGAATTCTCCTGTTTTCTCCTCCTGACTTCAGTTGTATGGTTTCATTGGGCTAGACCACATCTGACTTTAGTGATTGTGCTGAAATTACTGGACAGGCCTCTGTAGATGAAAAAGAAACCACATTAACTTATTCATGCTTGTCGTGGGTATTAAACTGCCATGTCCTTATAGAACATTTCTGGACAATTCTCTTTGCATCAGAAACATAGCCCTGTGTCACTTCCATTTAGCTCCCATCACTATAGTCTATGAAAAGTGATCCCAAGTCACATGTAAATTTAAGAGGGAGAAGAAGAGCTCTAACTGTGCCTTGGAATATAATGCCAGGCTGAGTCTGGTCAGTTCCAGCTCACTCTGGGTCCTGCCAGGACTACTCTGTTATTGACTGGAAGTTGAGGGAGTATTTCACAATTGATTAACTCATTTGAAAGCACCTTAGATGTTTTAGGTTTACACAGCCCTACACTGGGTCTGAACTTTCTTGAAGTAATCTGAACCATTCAAGAACCTCTCTAAACTTCTGTGGTGAGGATTGATGGTGTATATAGCAACAAATTTTGGAGGGTTTTAACTCTAAAATTCTTTTCATACTATGTTCCTCATAGAATAACTCTGAACAAAAGGTGGGTTAAAAATAAATGGGAATCTCGGGAGGCTGTTAATGTAGCTCAGATGAGAAATGAGACCTGAGCCCAGTCTTTCACAGTAGGATTGAAAAGGAGAGGATACATGTAACAAAGCTGAAAGAGAGAGTGTTAGCAGGATTTGGTGTTGAGGATATTTTTTCTTAGAAAGTATAGTTAAAACACTTTGAAATGACTGAAACCTCTCTGAAATTAAAAATAGTTCAGCATAAATGCTTAATTTCTTACTGTACTTTTTAACCATTGAAGGAATTGATTTATGAAGCCTTTCCTCAACCTTTTAAAAAAATTATCCTGAAATGTCTCTGTCTAAAGGAAATAATTTTTTATTTCATGGCTGATTATAGCTTAATTATATACTAGTTTTATATGTCAATCCTCTTTTCTACTGATTACCTATTAATTCCAAGGAATTTTAGTAATCTAGTTAGATGAGCTAGGCTTATCTAAAAACCAGAAAACTGCTTACCTTACAACTATTCCTCTGTGCTCTTAAACATGTGACAATTGAAAAAGCCCTTTCCTTAGATCAAATTTATGTTGTAGATAAGAAATATAAACAAGAGCATCAAAAAGATACTGTTTTCTACAACCTTTATATCAAAAAAGTTCTCATAATTTTACCAGTGGAACATACATTTTTTTTCCCTTTGAACTATTTTGTGGCTGAGTATTGACTATATATTTTACATCTTGAAAAAGCTCTTACAGTAGCTTAAGTTTCAAGATTTTATGTCATAATTATTCTCTTTTCTTTTTCTCACTTCCTCTCCCTATCTCAACTACATCAGCTAAATATTAATAGGCCTGTGTGCTGTTGTTATATAATGCTTTCTGTTTAATTGTAGGGCATCTCAGTCCTTTTGGAAGCATGCATACATACATACATTCATAAATGTAGTTATAACTATAAAAATAAATTCATATTTTTTTATTACCCAAATAAGTAGAGTTTTAAAGTGACATGGCAATAAGATTAGATGATCATCCCTGAATTCTCAGGAGTCAGGTGTCAGGGGTCTCTAATTCAGTAAAGCATCAATATGTTTGCATATAATCTACTTTTCCACAAGGAGAACTTTTTTACACCTCCCACAGGCACATTTAGTAGCTCCCTCCTGTGTACTCCCTTAGCACATTGTACACACCTCTTACCAAGTCTTACTGTAATATAGTCATTTATTTACAGGTCTCTCTCTCTCACTTGAAAGAATTCCTTTAGGAGGGGACCATATTCGTGTTTGGATCCCTACTATACGTCACAGTGCCTGCCACACACTCAGCATTCAGTTGATGTTTATCGAACATGCCTTCGTTCAGTGAGTAATTTTTACACTTAAGGAACTTAGGCATGTATGTTGAATGAGAAAATTACCACAGATAGCCTTTAAGAATATGTACTACATATTGCATTTAAAAAAATTGTTTATAAATTGATTTACACACAGCCTCTCAGTAATGAATCTGCTTGCACACATCATTAAATTAGATAATTCAGTCATTATAATTAAAGTACATTGGGGTTCAAATTTACTAAGAAATGTTGAGACATCAAAAGGCATAAAGAGTACTGTGATAAACACTCGTATACTCACCACCTAATTTAAAGTTTATCAATACTGTAAAGCTCACTATTTAATAGGTACCAGTATTTAATAGGTAGCATTCTATGGCATGTTCTAAAACTGTACTTTTTAGCCATTGAAATAGTTGTTTCATGAGTCCTTTTCTCAACCTTTCAAAAAATATTATCCAAAAATGTCTTTGTCTCAGCAAAATAAATGTTTATTTCATGTGACTTATAGTTTAATTACATACTAGTTTTTATACATCAGCCCTTCAGTTTATATGGATAGTATCCAACTACGTGTATTCATTTGTACCTTTTTTCCCTCAACGTTATATTTGTTATATTTATCCATGTTGATAACTGTATTGATCTACTTTATTCTAATAGAATGAATAACTGTTTAATCATTCTCCTGTTGATAGACATTTAGGATGTTCTCAGTGGTTTTAATATTACAACTAAAATTGAGATGTTTTAAGAAGTGCTTGCTAAGCAAACTAAAGGTATGAATTTGGGAATTTAAACTAGGGAAGAGATTCTATATTTATTTTTAGACTATATTTTTGGCTTAATGTTTGGGATCTAACAAAAAATATGCTAATTAGTTAGATTTATATTTGCTGAATGATCTTGGTTTTTTTTTCATATCTGACCTTGCTTCTAAAGGAAATTTGAAGCAACTTACTATTAAACAGAAAGCACTGCGACCAAAATAAAGACAAGTATCATGTTATTTCAAAAAACTATACCAGGAGGATTCTCAAGATGGTGGCATGAGTAGAGTGGCGGAAATCTCCTCCCAAAACCATATATATTTTGAAAATACAGCAAATAACAACTATTCCTAAAAGAGTGACCAGAAGATGCAGTACACCAGCCAGGCTACATCTACATCTGCGAGAACTCAACATCTCCCAGAAAAGGGTAAGATTAAAAAAGCCGTGACCTGGCAGGACCCGAGCACTCCCCCACCCCAGTTCACCAGCCAGAGGAAAAGAATCAGAGTGGGGAGGGAGTGGAAGCACAGGACTGCTAAATAACCAGCCCTAGTAATCTGAACCGGGAGCACAGACACATGTTGCATGGCGTACTGGATATTAGAGGAATGGAAAAGCAAAATCCGAGACTAAGACTGCGAACAGGTTTCCGCAGACAGCTGCTCTGGGACAAAAGAAAAGTGGGTGCTTTAAAAGTCTTAAAGGGAAAAGGGTTTAACAGGTGGACAAAATCGTCCTGGCACACTCAGCCCAGCAGGCTGGTAAATTTAAGGAACTTCAGGCGCCCTAACACTCTGGGTGGCAAAGCCGCTGCGAGGCCCCTCACGGTGATAAGCACCCTGCCGTTCATTCCCCCCACCCCCCGCCGGAACTGCAAAGAAACCAGCTGACCCACCATTGCTGTGGAACAGCTGGGGAGCAGCCCCGCACACAACAACCACACAGAGGCCTCACCCTGCGTGTGGCTGACTAGCCCAGACACAGAGGCTACCCCCTGTGTGTGGTTGACCAGCACAGACAGCAGAGACCAGCGCACAGTCCAGAAGGCACAAAGGGGCTTTGTTCTTGTGGCAAACACGCACTGCTCGCCTGAAACCTCCGCCAGTGCCATAGGCCACGCCACCCACAACAGCTTGTGGAATTAACCCAGAGGCTACTCTCTGTGTGTAGTTGCTCAGCACAGGCAGTAGAGACCAGCACAGAGTCCAGGAAGCATGAAGGGGCTCCATTCCCACAGCACAACACACGCCACTTGCCTGCAACCCCTGCCAGTGCCCTAGGCCATCCTGAGGGCCGCCCCACCCATGGCAGCTCACGGGATTAACCCAGAGGGTGCCACCTGTGTGCGGTTGACTGGTAGAGACAGAGGAGACAGGCACAGAATCTGGGAGGCATGAAGGGGCTCTGTTCTGGCTACAAACACGCGCCACTGGCCAGCAACCCCCAACAGTGCCCTAGGCCATCACAAGGGCCACCCCACGCACGGCAGCTCAGAAAATTAACCCAGAGGCTGCTTCCTGTGTGCGGTTAACCAGGACAGGCAGTGGAGACAGGCAAGGGGACCAAGAAGCAGGAAGGGACTTTGTTCTCCCAGCTGACACACACGTTACTCGCCAGCAAATGCTCCCATCGCCATGAAAAGGCAGAATAACCTTGTTCAATTCAAAATGCCTCAAACACAAGAGAGAGGGCCTAGTGAGACTTAAATCACCAATCATCCTGAAAAAGAATTAAAAATAAAAGTCATAAGCATGCTGATGGAGCTACAGAGAAATATGCAAGAGCTAAGGGATGAATTCTTTAGGGAGAAAACAGAAATGAAACAAACAATGGAAGGATTTAAGAACAAACTGGATGAGGTGGAAGAATCTATTAATGGAATAGAAATCAGAAAACAGGAATACGGAGAAGCTGAGGCAGAGAGAGATAAAAGGATCTCTAGGAATGAAAGAATATTAAGAGAACTGTGTGACCAATTGAAATGGAACAATATTCACATTATAGGGGTACCAGAAGAAGAAGAAGAGAGAAAAAGGAATAGAAAGTGTCTTTGAAGAAATAATTGCTGAAAACTTCCCCAATCTGGGGAAGGAAATAGTATCTCAGACAATGGGAGTCCACAGATCTCCCAACACAAGGGACCCAAGGAGGACAACACCAAGACGTGTAATAATTAAAATGGCAAAGATCAAAGACAAGGACAGACTATTAAAAGCAGCCAGAGACAGAAAAAAGATCACCTACAAAGGAAAATCCATCAGGCTATCAGACTTTCAGCAGAAACCTTAGAGGCCAGAAGGGAATGGCAAGATATATTCAATTCAATGAAACAGAAGGGCCTCAAACCAAGAACACTGGGTCCAGCAAGATTATCATTTAAATTTGAAGGAGGATTGAACAATTCCCAGATAAACAAAAGTTGAGGGGATTTACCTCCCAAACCTATCTCTACAGTGAATTTTAAAGGGACTGCTGTAGATGGAAGTGCTCCTAAGGCTAAATAGATGTCACCAGAGAAAATAAAACCACAGCAAAGAAAGTACACCAACCAAATACTAACTAAATGCAAAATAAAATCAACTATCCACAAAATCAGTCAAGGGAAACACAAAGAGAACAGAATAAAACACCTAACATATAAACAGTGGAGGAGGAAGAAAAAGAAGGGAGAGAAATAAAGAATCATCAGACTGTGTTTATAATAGTGTAATAAGTGACTTAAGTTAGACAGTTAGATAGTAAAGAAGCTATCCTTGAACCTTTGGTAACACCTAATCCAAAGCCTGCAATGGTAATAAGTACATATCTATTGATAATCACCCTGCATGTAAGTGGACTGAATGCACCAATCAAAAGACACAGAGTAAGAGAATGGATAAAAAAGCAAGACCCATCTATATGCTGCCTACAAGAGACTCACTTCAAACCCAAAGACATACAGAGACTAAAAGTAAAGGGATGGAAAAAGATATTTCATGCAAACAATAGGGAGAAAAAAGCAAGTTTTGCAGTACTTGTATCAGACAAACTAGACTTCAAAACAAAGAAAGTAACAAGAGACAAAAAAGGGCATTACATAATGATAAAGGGGTCAGTCCAACAAGAGGATATAACCATTATAAATATATATATATGCACACCACAGAGGAACACCTACATATGTGAAACAAATACTAACAGAATTAAAGGAGAAAATAGAATGCAGTGCATTCATTTTAGGAGACTTAAAACACACCACTCACTCCAATGGACAGATCAACCAGACAGACAATAAAGACACAGAGGCACTGAACAACACACTAGAACAGATGGACCTAACAGACATCTACAGAACTCTACACCCAAAAGCAGGAGGATACACATTCTTCTCAAGTGCACATGGAACATTTTCCAGAATAGACACATACTAAGCCACAAAAAAAGCGTCAGTAAATTCAAAAAGATTGAAATTCTACCAACCAACTTCCAGATCACAAAGGTATAAAAGTAGAAATAAATTTTACAAAGAAAACAAAAAGGCTTACAAACGCATGGAGGCTTCACAACATGCTCCTAAATAATCAATGGATCAATGACCAAATTAAAACAGAAATCAAGCAACATATGGAGATAAATGAAAACAACATCACAGTGTCCCAACTTCTGTGGGACACAGAGAAGGCAGTTCTAAGAGGAAAGTACATAGCAACCCAGGCCTATTAAAGAAGGAAGAACAATCCCAAATGAATAGTCTAAATTCACAATTATTGAAACTGGAAAAATAACAAATAAGGCCCAACGTCAGCAGAAGGAGGGACATAATAAAGATCAGAGAAGAATTAAATAAAATTAAGAAGAATGAAACAATAGAAAAAAAATCAATGAAACCAAGAGCTGGTTCTTTGAGAAAATAAAACAGATAAACTTCTAGACAAACTCATTAAGAGAAAAAGAGAATCTACACACATAAACAGAATCAGAAATGAGAAAGGAAAAAACAAGACACCACAGAAATACAAAGAATTATTAGAGAATACTATGAAAATTTATATGCTAACAAACAGGATAACCTAGGAGAAATGGACAACTTTCTAGAAACATACAACCTCCCAAGCCTGACCAAGGAAGAAACAGAAACTCTAAACAGACCAATTACCAGCAACGAAATTGAATTGGTAATCAAAAACTACCCAAAAACAAAACCCCCAGACCAGATGGATTCACTGCTGAATTTTATCAGACATTTAGAGAAGACATAATACCCATTCTCCTTAAAGTTTTCCAAAAAAAAGAAGAGGAGGGAATACTCCCAAACTCATTCTATGAAACCAGCATCACTCTTATAACAAAGCCAGGCAAAGACACCACAAAAAAAGAAAACTACAGACCAATATCTCTGATGATCATAGATGCAAAAATATTCAACAAAATATTAGCAAACCGAATTCAGAAATACATCAAGAGGATCATACACCATGATGAAGTAGAATTCATCTCAGGGATGCAAGGATGGTACAACATTCAAAAATCCATCAACATCATCCACCACATCAACAAAAAGAAGGACAAAAACTACGTGATCATCTCCATAGATGCTGAAAAATCATTCGACGAACTTCAACATCCATTCATGATAAAAACTCTCAAGAAAATGGGTATAGAGGGCAAATACGTCAACATAATAAAGGCCATATATGACAAACACATAGCCAACGTCATACTTAGCAGTGAGAAGCTGAAAGCTTTTCCTCTAAGATCGGGAACAAGACAAGGATGCCCACTCTCCCTGCTTTTATTCAACATAGTACTGGAGGTCCTGGCCACAACAATCAGAAAACACAAAGAAATAAAAGGCATATAGTTTGGTAAGGAAGAAGTCAAACTGTCACTTTTACTGATGACATGATATTGTACATAAAAACCCTAAGGAATCCACTCCAAAACTAGTAGAATTAATATCTGAACTCAGCAACGTTGCAGGATACAAAATTAATACAAAGAAATCTGTTGCATTTCTATACACTAACGATGAACTAGCAGAAAGAGAAATCAGGAAAACAATTCCATTCACAATTGCATCAAAGAGAATAAAATATTTAGGAATAAACCTAACCAAGGAAGTGAAAAACCTATACCCTGAAAAATACAAGACACTCTTAAGAGAAATAAAGAGGACACTAATAAATGGAAATTCATCCCATGCTGTTGGGTAGGAAGAATTAATATTGTCAAAATCTCCATCCTGCCTAAAGCAATCTACAGATTCAATGCAATCTCTATCAAAATACTGACAGCATTCTTCTACGAACTGGAACAAATAGTTCTAAAATTCATATGGAACCACAAAAGACCCCAAATAGCAAAAGCAATCCTGAGAAGGAAGAATAAAGCAGGGGGGATCTCGCTTTCCAACTTCAAGCTCTACTACAAAGCCACAGTAATAAAGACAATTTGGTACTGGCACAAGAATAGACCCATAGACCAGTGGAACAGAACAGAGAGTCCAGATATTAACCCAAGCATATATGGTCAATTAATATACACTAAAGGAGCCATTGATATACAATGGGGAAGTGACAGCCTCTTCAACAGATGGTGTTGGCAAAACTGGACAGCTACATGTAAGAGAATGAAACTGGATTATTGTCTAGCTCCATACACAAACTAAACTCGAAATGGATCAAGACTTGAGTCTAAGTCATGAAATCATAAAATTCTTGGACATTGACATGAGCAACTTCTTCATGAACATATCTCCCCGAGCAAGGGAAACAAAAGCAAAAATGAACAAGTGGGACTATATCAAACTAAAAAGCTTCTGTACAGCAAAGTACACCATCAGTAGAACAAAAAGGCATCCTACCGTATGGGAGAATATATTCATAAATGACATATCCGATTAAGAGGTTGACTTCCAAAATATAAAAGAACTCACTCACCTCAACAAATAAAAAGCTAATAATCCAATTAAAAAATGGGCAGAGGATCTGAACAGACACATCTCCAAAGAAGAAATTCAAATGGCCAACAGGCACATGAAAAGATGCTCCACATCGCTAATCATCAGGGAAATACAAATTAAAACCACATTGAGATACCACCCCACACAAGTTGGTATGGTCACCATCCAAAAGACAAACAACAACTAATGTTGGCGAGGATGTGGAGAAAGGGGAACCCTCCTACACTGCGAGTGGGAATGTAAATTAGTTCATCAATTGTGGAAAGCAATATGGAGGTTCCTCAAAAAACTCAAAATAGAAATACCATTTGACCGGGGAATTTCACTCCTAGGAATTTTCCCTAAGAATGCAGGAGCCCAGTTTGAAAAAGACACATGCACCCCTATATTTATCACAGCACTATTTACAATAGCCAAGAAATGGAAGCAACCTAAGTGTCTATCAGTAGATGAATGGATAAAGAAGAGGTGGTACATATACACAATGGAATATTATTCAGCCATGAGAAGAAATCAAATCCTACCATTTTCAACAACATGGATGGAGCTTGAGGGTATTAAGCTCGGTGAAATAAGCCAGGTGGAGAAAGACAAGTATAAAATGATTTCACTCATCTGTGAAGTATAAGAACAAAGCAAAAACTGAAGGAACAAAACAGCAGCAGACTCACAGAACCCAAGAATGGACTAACAGTTACCAAGGGAAAGGGACTGGGGAGGATGGGTTGGAAGAAGGGATAAGGAGGAATAACGGGCATGACGATTAGCACACATAATATAGGGGTGGGGGGATATGGGGAAGGCAGTATAATACAGAGAAGAGAAGTAGTGGTTCTATAGCATCTTACTATGCTGATGGACAGTGACTGTAATGGGGTATGTGGTGGGGACTTTATAATGGGGGGAGTCTACTAACCATAATGTTGCTCATGTAATTGTATTCTAATGATAAAAAAAAAACCTATACCAAGGTCTTGCATCATCTAAATCTAAAGATATGTAGACCTTCCTCCCACCCAAGATTCCCATCCCTATCAGCAATATTTCTACACACATATGAAAATGTTTCCTTTTAAATGTCGCAAATTAATTTTAAACTTAGTTTTGACCTGAATTATGATAATTTGTCAGATTGCACACTAAACTTACATTTGCCTTAAATTTTGGAAATATTCTTTTTGTATAACACTCAGGCAATAAGTCTCTAGACTTCAAACACTTGGCACTTTTAAAGCAACATGTATAGACAGTTGTGAATGGCAGAATGACAAGATATTTAGCCAACTAAAAGTAAATCAGGTGCAGATAGTTCTGACATTTTTAAATAGTGACAAAATGATTTTAAAAGCCAGCTAACTGTCTTAGATTGCCTCAGTATGGGAGGTCCTCTGAAATGCAACTGCTCAATCCCTTTATCAGTGTTTAGACAAATTACTCTCTTAAGTCTTTACCTTATTTGGAAGTTGTAGTTATTGGACTGTACCCAGATTCAGATGTTAGAGATTAGCCTAAAAGCTGAGTCCTGATGGAAAAAGATTTAGGTCGACTAACCACTGAGCCTCTCCAATTCACATTGCTGTAATCTATTAGGTTTCACTGAAAGAGACACATGAGGATGCTAAGGTAAAAACCTTTGATAAGGGTCCCTAGAGTCGAGGTGTATGCTTAGGGCATCGTGTTTCTCAGTCCGTAGAAGTGCTTATGTAAATTAAGAAAATATATGCCAATCTCATGTCAGATTTAGAGCTAGTATTCCTGAGTAAGACTGTGCTATCAGGAAATTGAATGGCGTGCTGCCTAAGAGGTATTGTTTTTCTTGTAAGTTCTTTGTTTTCATGAAAAGGCCCTTTGAATCTCAAAATGTATTTGTTTCAAGGTAATTCACTTTGAATTCACTTATGCTCAGAAGTCTTCCAAAAAGCCTTCCTGCATGTTGTACAGTGTGTGTCTGTTTAATATTGGGAACTGACACCTGATGAATTTTGGAGTCTTTCATATGATATAAATTTTAATCATCAGAACTTGTTTTCCAAAGCCTACATGATTCTATCACATAGAATTTATAGTCAGTCGCACTGATATTTTCAAAACAGTAGTAACCTCTTCAGTAACAGCTCTTAATACTGTTAAGAGGCAAATGCAAATGCATAGCTGTCAATTTTGGGTGAGGGGATCCAGCTTCAAAATAATTTTTCTGTTTATAAGCTTTCTTGCAGTTTAGATATGCTGCCATCAGGTGGTAATAATAGGTCATGTCCTTGTGGCTTCACTGATGACATTCTGCTTAAGGTCACCAGTTTACCTCACAAACATTTATAATAATGAATACATATTTTCATATGAAAAGTAAAACAACATAGTAGACCTGTTTAGTATCACAGCTGAAGATATTTTGGATGGAATTTTAAAAACATTTATTGTAAAATGCAATTAGGCATGTTTTCTTTGTTTTTGTTTATTTATATAAATGGAGAATTTCTAAAAATTCAGAATATATTATTAAAAAGTAAAATTAAAAACATCAAATTTCATCACCCAGAGATAATTTCTATTAACCTTCTGTTTCATTTCCTTCCAATCTTTTTTTTTAAGATATGCAATATCTAGTATTTTTTTTTTTTTTCTTGAAATGGAATTCCACAGCAGGTAAAAGGACTTGGTTGTAGTAACAATATATGTACAACATGTATCTTTTACAACTTTTAAAATTACAAGCTCTTTGTAACTGTCTTGTGACTTCTTAATATTCCATTCATTGAGGTTTTCCATAATTTCTATAGTCATTCACCTATTAGTAGATAATATGTTTTTGATCTTCAGTCATCAGGAGTATTTTATCTCCACCTTCCATCCACTGCTTGTCAAGGGGACCACTGTTTCATTGCATCTATGCTTGATTTTTGTTTTAACACAAAAGAATATCTAATTCATCTCTGAGTAGCTAACTATCTCATTTCCTTTATTGCATTTGGAAGGAAACTGCCAGAAAATTTGGACATTCAGTTTTTAATTGTGAATGAAAGTATATAATCTTTTTATTATTTTCATATCATATGTACATTTTGTAATTTTGTAACATTGTACACAACAAACATGCCAGGGCCTGTTTATTATGAGATAGAACTATTTACCTACTTCCTACCAAAATAATTTTTTCTTTTTCTTGTAGCATAGAACACTGCATTAAAGAAATACAGTCTGAAGTTAACAAACATTATCCAGATGTGCAGCTGCAAACAGCAACTGACTGTTTTGAATGGCTAAATAACTGTAACTATAATTCATCCAAGTCACCTTCCATTCCCCATGGAGATTTGATAAAATTCCTCAAAACACTGGTAAATAAAAGAATCTTTGATATATATTGGAGTGCATTGGGTTAACAAGGAATATAATTCATTTGATTTCTATATGTAAATATTTATTTTAGTGCCAATGTTAGACTGCCATATGTAGGGGTTGGGACTTGTGTTTTGTTTTGTTTCTGTATTCCTAGTGGAATACAGTTAGCTATTTGTTTTTAATTTTTACCTTGATTTTTATCAACAAAATGAAACTTTACATAGAGATTAAACATTAATTTCTCGGTAATTTGTGGTGCAATGGATACCATATCAATGCCACAAAATGTATTGATTGATATGTCCCACAATTGTCTACTAGAAAAGTTTATATTTATTACATTTTGTGGCCCTTCACAACTACTCATTTTCTCTGTGCTCATTATTAAGCACAGTAAGATCAACATCGATTGTTTCTAGTAAGTAGCCTTGTCTATCATTCCCTGCTTGCATACCTAGTTCTTTTCAATCAAGGCAGTGATTTATACAAGACCACTCTTAATTGATGGAGAATTATTACATTGCTCATTCTTTGATATTGACCACCCTCTAGGTTAGAAAAGTTTTTATAGCCTTCAGTAAGAACAGTTATTTTAATACACCTCTCTCTACAAGGGTAGCTAGCTTGCAAGTACAGCTTCCCAGAGAAGCAGCACAATTGTTAGAAAGCAGTATTTCTGTAGCTCTGGTATTAATTTAATTTAGGGGGGAAGGGTGAAGGCACTGTTTTTGTCTAAACATCAAACATTGACTAAGGCAGATGTGGAAAATATCTTGGGGTTGTAGATTAATTAGAATGACAGAATCAGATGAAAATAGTTTTTGGCTGTTGTTATTATTGCAGATGTCTCGTTAATGTTTACAAAGTAGTAGAAGGAAGAGAAAAGAAGACTATGTGCCCTGAAGCTTTATTCTTTTAAGAAAATCCTTTCACCCATTATCTTGGCAAAGGTGAAGCCTTGAAGAATAAATATGGATATAGTTATTCCTTTAATTTCTATTAAGAGCTGTGTGTATTGAATTTCATTAATATTGATGTAATAATGCTTTCTCATTTAATTAAAAGCAAAGGCTTTTAATTATCTTTTAATCTGTCACACGTAAGTCATTCTCCATTCACTGCAGGACAAAGGCCATTTTAGTTTTGCTCAAATTCATTAGACTGATAGGATTGTTCCAGACCTAGGTTTTTTTACATAATTGATCATGTTATTTTAAGCAAAGAACTGCATTATAAAACAGATCCAGATTAAAACGACCTTGTTATCAAGTTTTTGTATGTTAAAAGTGTCAATCTTACAGCTTTTTTCATAAATCTGTTTTTTCCATAGAAAAAATTTTGTTTATTAATTATCTAACTACTTAAATAAGAAAACAGAGGTCCTCATTATGGCATTTATACTGAAGTTATTTTCAAAATTTGAGCAATCATACTAAACACATGTTTTAAACCCCTTGTAATCTTTTATTCTCTAACTAATATTTGCTTGATGAAATATTTATAGTTATTGACTAAAGGAATTCAAGGTTGGGACACTGATATAACTTGTTTGCTTTATAAAATTTATCATAATGCTGATATTCTGAACTCTAAGGACATTTCTTTTCCAGAAGCATCAAAAGAACTAAACAGAGGGAGACGAGAGAGAGATAAAGAAGCTTCAGAAAGGTCAATATAGTTGGTGGCTTTCTAGGGTGTAGTAAAACATGGACAAGGAGAGTAAAGCCAGGGATCCCTTCTTGGTTTTGTGCTTTATCATATGTAACATTTGGAAAGTAACTTAAATATGCTATACATTAGTGTACTTATCTGTAAATAAGGTTTTAAAATATCTATGTGAAAGAGTTTTCATTATGAGTATGCCAGAGACTATATGAAAAAATACTTTTAGTAAAACACTATATAGATACTGGGTTTTATCAGAGAGGACATTATTTAGACATTACAATGCTTTGAATGATTGAGAGCAAATTCCTGGAATTTGTCTAGGAGTGGTTCATAATTCTGAATCACACATAATGTTTGTGGTCTTTTTGTCAATAAGAAATTTCAAAGCCAACCAGATTTTATGCCACTTGAACCTTGCTTCCATTTTCTTATAATCAGCATGTTGCTACTTGAGAATATCAACAAATTTCAATATTACCTGACATAGACAGTATTAAGAAAGTCAGCCTGTAAGGATAATGTGTGTGCAAAATTCAAACTCCAAAAAGAAAGTAAATTTTTTCTTCCTTTACTATTCATAATTATACGTATCATTGTTTCTGTTGGAAAGTATAAAGGAATAATTTCATATCATCTTGTGGGGAACAATTCTGAGGGTATTTTTTTTCCATTTTGAATTAGTTATTTCTTTGGAGGGTAGTAGAATAGCCTCAGGTTAATTTCCAAAGTAAAACCTTTCTTAATATGGCTCTCAAAAAGGAATTTAAGTGAAAACTAAAGTCTTTAAGTCTACTAAATTGTATTTCTCAGGATGGCAGCATTAGTAACCCCTAGGCACATACTATATTTAAAGGTCTTCATTTTGTGTGTTCATTTAGGGTTCTATAATAGTAAGTATACTCATTGAGGCATGAAAATTTTCTACCAGGAATTAATTAGGGGCATGATCTTCAATTTATTTTGTCTTAAGAATATGTTTCAATCAATGTTTTGCTATAAATCTTTATTTAGAATTTTTAAGCTCAGCTTTCATACATCTCACATCATGTCAGTGTTGGGTAACACTGAGGGCTGAAAACTATGTTTAATGTTTGGAAACCAAATGAAAAGTGTAATTCATCACCTGGGCTTTACAAAATTTAAAAGACTATAAAGCTAACATTCTAAAATGTCTGAATTGATTAAATTTGAAATGCAAAAAAATCTTGAAAAGCATCAGTGTATTAATTTTAAGTTGAGATAAATTATTATGAAGTTGTGTGTGACTTTAGAAATCATTTTTCCTGTTACTCTTACAGTTAATCACATTTCTAATGTTTTCATTTAATTTTATTAGCAAGATTTGTTGAAGAATGAGCTAAATCAAGAAGAAATGGTATTGGACTTACTTTGGGACCTCTCCTGCCAGAGCAGCGTTTCATTCCCATCAACCCTAAGTGGAACATCTTTCCATTTCCTCTCTAGGACTTCTCTTCATTCTGTTGAAGATCATTCCTCTATGGATGTAAAGTCTGTATGGGATGATATAAGATTACATCTTCGACGCTTCTTAGTGAACAGACTACAACATGTTAATGAAATAAGCAATTCACAGCAAAAGATTTTGTTGAAAAATCAGTGCATACAACAACTCTTGTTTCTTTATCCAGAATCGGAAGTTATAGTTAAATACCAAAACATACAGAACAAACTGTTGGCTAAACTTCTGCAGAACTGCTTTCCTTCTTACAGCAGAGAATCAAATTTAGACATAATGATTCATGGATACCAAAGTACAATGCTTAAGTTATACTCAATGATAAAAGATGATTTTAATATGCTGCGTGAAATTTTAGCTCCATCCTCAATGGTGAAATTCATTAAAGAAACTTACCTGGATACTGTTACAGAGGAAATGGCAAAATTTCTTGAAAATTTTTGTGAGCTGCAGTTCAGAGAAAGTGCTGTCCGTGTGATTAAAACAAGCAAGAGCTCCAGCAGGCATAGAGGAGCAGTGCATGCTTTGGGTTAGTGATTTTTTAAATTTGTTTGGTTTAACTTAAGCCTTTTCATATCTTTAATTTTCTAACATTTTTAGACAGGGATAAACTTAATTGCAAACTTGAAAGTCAGAAAATAAATGTCATGAAATTCTGCAGTACACATTTCCCTTATGCATTCCTTTTCCTGTAAGTATGGTAATAGAAGTGTGTACTTTCCTGTTATTTAAATTCTTCAAGATATTGGAAATATAAGTAGAAAAGTTGGCAATAAGAGTTTTGTTTTTTGATTATATAAATTATTGGGTAAACTATATATATAAACTATATATGTATGTATGCGTGTACACTCACACACACATATATAAAACAGAAAAGTATATAACATTAAACCAATTGTGTCCTCTAAAGGTAAAATGAATTATTGAAAGTTCAAATTTGCATGAAGTAAAATTCGAAGTTTAAAATGTAGCATTAGTCAGTCAATTCCAATAAAGATCTATTATGAAATACTGATTTTTAAAGTCTATATTACAATTGGTTATAGAGACATAGCATTTTAACTATAGCTGATTTTAACAATTCCTTTAATATATTATTTCTTAGATAATTTGAAAGTTCCTGATTTTATGTAAAAAAAAAAGATAAAGGAAAAAGGAAAGAAACTATTGTGATAAAGTAAACTTTTTCCTGTCATTTTAATTTCTTACCAGAGGATAAAATGCAAGGTAAAAACTATGATTATTTTGACAATTATGATTAGTTATGGCTTTAAGTAAAACTCCAAGACATTTTTCTAAATAGGTTATTAAACTGTATTCTTTAAGTATTTGAAAATTATCATTTGGTGAACTGCTATCTCTGAATTTATGATCATTTCATAAAAATTTCCATAGTTCACTGTTTTTGCTTACCTCTTTTAATAAAATGCCAGAATATACAAAATTATTCTGACATGTGAATTTTTAAGTAATTTAATGTTTTCTCTTAAAATATTAATTTTCCTCTGGAAGCTGTATGACATCATAGAACAGAGAGACCATCAGCCAACTTTAGGTTATGGCAGAATACAAAGTCAGTTAATTTAGGAGCATTGCAATTTTGCTCAAAGCAAATAGATTTTCATTTTAATTGTTACATGAATTTAAAATCATTTCATGAGTGTATTTACTAAAAATTTTTATATTCTCTAAAAAATTCCTGCTTACTCATAAAGTGTTTTCAGTATGAAAGTTTTTATGTGCTAAATATAGTTTATAACAGAAGAAAAAGATCCATATGGTTGAAAATATGTGTAAGTTGCTATGGAGTCTTCAGGGCTGATATTGAGGTGTTTTCTCATACACAGGAGAAAACTATGTGTGTAGGCTTTAACACCAAAATTTGAAGCATTTTCCGCAAGTCTGGGTTCACTGATCTTTCCCAAGCTCCTTGACTAAACTTTCGTATAAATGACTTGTTGAATGCTTTCCATATGCCAGGTACCATGCTAAGTATATCCCATTTCTTACTATCCCAATTTCATAAACAAACAAAGAAGCTTTGAAAGGTTAACTTGCCCTGGATCATGTTGTATAGAGTGAGGATTCATGTATAGATCTGTGTGTCTCCAAGACCTGTGTTCTTAACCACCGTTCTTTTGGACCTTCTCTCAAAGTGTAGAATTAAATGTTTGTCACTTGTAAAATAAATAAACAGTACTGTTCAAATGGGCTGCCTGAAAATCAGTTCAGTTCAGCTTTACTTATCCTATCACAGAGAAGGCATTTAATAGCTGCCATGTTTAAGGTTCTGAGCTAGATAGTAAAAAGGAGAAAATAAATGAGTAAATGCTGCCAATGCTGTTTGAGAACTGCTAAACTGACTCTCAGTGGATCAGCCATATTTTCCATGCATATTTGACACAATGGCCATATTTTATTTATAAAGGAAATGCAGTTTGAGATGAGCAAAATAATACTACTAATCATAAATATTAATAAAATTATAATTTGTAGTTTTATTTGAACGATGAAATGTAGATTGGCTTAAATGGGTGGTATATTATATTATCTTTATGCTTTCCAAGGCTTTGATATTTTGCCTGAGACTATAGAAAGACATTCCTTAAGTAACAATAGCAAACATTACGTGTCAGACATTGATGTGCATTATCTCATTTAATCCTAACCACGCAACAAGGGAGATACCTCTATTTATTATCTCTGTTATACAGTGAGGAAACTAAAGCACAGAGATATTAAATCATTTAGTCAAGTTTACAAAATGAAGCTAGGCTTTAAACTAAGTTCTGTCTGACTGTAGGGCTCTTATTCTCTGACTATGCTCGCTCTACTGCCTAAAAATCAGGATGGAAATAGCTCATTGCTTTAAAAACAGGAATCTGAATTTTCTGTGTGCTAACTGTATTGTAGTATTTGTTTTACTTTTCCCTAAACTATCCTACACTCTTCTCATTTGAAGACTACATAATGCCAATTTGGAATGTTTTGTGTATAATTCCTATTTTGGGATCTATTGAAATACCTTAAACAGTTCTTGTATGTATACTCCAAGTATTTTTTTCCAGCTCTATTGAGTGGGCATATAACATTGTATGAATTTAAATGTACCATGTGTTGATTTGATACACTTACATATTTTGAAATGATTACCACCATAACAGTAGCATATATCTCCATGACATCACATAATTACCATTACTTTTTTGTGGTGAGAACATTTAAGAGTTACTTTCTTAAGAAGTTTCAAGTGCATAATACATTATTATTAACTGTAAACACAATGCTGTGCATTAAATCCCCAGCAATATAGCAGAAATAAAGATATATATCCTCCAGCTTTGTTCTTCTTTCTCAGGATTGCTTTAATATTTGGGGTCTTTTGTGGTTCCATACAAATTTTAGAATTCTTTTCCTATTTTTGTGGAAAATCACAATAGAAGTTTGATAGGGATTCCACTGAATCCATGGATGGCTTTGGGTAGTAGGGATTTTAACAATATTAGTTTTTTCAGTCAATGAACATGCAGTATCTTTCCATTTATTTGTGTCTTCTTCATTTTCTTTCATCAGAATATTTTTATATTTTTCTTTTTTTAAAATTTTTATTAAGGTATTATTGATATACACTCTTATGAAGGTTTCACATGAAAAAACACTGTGGTTACTACATTTACCCATATTAGCAAGTCCCCACCCATACCGAAATGCAGTCACTGTTCCTCAGTGTAGTAAGATGCCACAGATTCACTATTTGCCTTCTCTGTGCTACACTGTTTTCCCTGTGAACCCCCACACCATGTGTACTAATAATACCCATCAATCCCCTTCTCCCTCCCTCCTGACCCGCCCTCCCACACCCTCCCCTTTGGTAACCACTACTTCCTTCTTGGAGTCTCTGAGTCTGCTGCTATTTTGTTCCTTCAGTTTTGTTTCGTTGTTATACTCCAAAAATGAGGGAAATCATTTGGCCCTTGTCTTTTTCCACATGGCTGATTTCACTGAGCATAATATCCTCCAGCTCCATCCATGTTGTTGCAAATGGTAGGATTTGTTTCTTTCCTATGGCTGAATAATATTCTATTGTGTATATGTACCACTTCTTTATCCATTCATCTACTGATGGACACTTAGGTTGCTTCCGTATCTTGGCTATTGTAAAAAGTGCAGCAATAAACATAGGGGTGCATATGTCTTTTTGAATCTGAGAAGTTGTATTCTTTAGGTAAATTCCAAGGAGTGGGATTCCAGGGTCTAATGGAATTTCTATTTTTATTTTTTTGAGGAACCTCCATATTGCTTTCCACAATGGTTGAACTAGCTTACATTCCCACCAGCAGTGTATGAGGATTCCCCTTTCTCCTTATCCTCGCCAACATTTGTTGTTCTTAGTCTTGGATGCTGGCCATCCTTACTGATGTGAGGTGATATCTCATTGTGGTTTTAATTAGCATTTCCCTGATGATTAGTGATGTGGAGCATCTTTTCATGTGTCTGTTGGCCATCTGAAATTCTTCTTTGGACAATTGGATCTTCATATCCTCTGCCCACTTTTTAATTGGGTTATTTGCTTTTTGGGTGTTGAGTCATGTGAGTTCTTTATATATTTTGAATGTTAACCCCTTGTTGGATATGTCATTTACAAATATATTCTCCCATACTGTAGGATGCCTTTTTGTTCTTGATGGTGTCCTTTGCCATACAGAAACTTTTTAGTTTGATGTAGTCCCATGAGTTCATTTTTGCTTTTGTTTCTCTTGCTCAAAGAGATGCGTTCAGGAAGAAGTTGCTCATGCTTATATTCAGGAGATTTTTGCCTATGTTGTCTTCTAAGAGTTTTATGGTTTCATGACTTACATTCAAGTCTTTGATCCATTTCGAATTTACTTTTGTGTATGGGGTGAAACTATAATCCAGATTCATTCTCTTGCATGTAGCTGTCCAGTTTTGCCAACACCAGCTGTTGAGGGTATCATTTCCCCATTGTATGTCCATGGCTCCTTTATCATATATTAATTGACCATATATGGTTGGTTTATATCAGGGCTCTCTAGTCTGTTCCATTAGTCTGTGGGTCTGTTCTTGTGCTAGTACCAAATTGTCTTGATTACTGTGGCTTTGTAGTAGAGCTTGAAATTGGGGAGTATAATCCCCCAAGCTTTATTCTTCATTCTCAGGATTGCTTTGGCTATTCAGGGTCTTTTGTGGTTCCATATGAATTTTAGAATGATTTTCTCTAGTCCATTAAAGAATGCTGTTGGTATTTTGATAGGAATTGCATTGAATATATAGACTGTATTAGGTAGGATGGCCATTTTGACAATATTAATTCTTCCTATCCATGAGCAAGGGATGTGTTTCCATTTATAGGTATCTAATTTCTCTCATGAGTGTCTTGTAGTTTTCAGACTATAGGTCTTTCACTTCCTTGGTTAGGTTTATTCCTAAGTATTTTTTTTTTTTTTGAGGCAACTGTGAATGGAATTGTTTTCCTAATTTCTCTTTCTGCTAGTTCATTGTTAGTGTATAGGAATGCCACAGATTTCTGCGTATTAATTTTGTATCCTGCAACTTTGCTGAATTCAGATATTAGATCTTGTAGATTTGGAGTGGATTCTTTAGGGTTTTTTATGTATAATATCATGTCATCTGCAAACAGGGACAGTTTAACTTCTTCCTTGCCAATCTGGATGCCTTTTATTTCTTTATGTTGTCTCATTGCTGTGGCTAGGACCTCCAGTACTATGTTGAATGGAAGGGGGAAGAGTGGGCATCCTTGTCTTGTTCCCAATATTAAAGAAAAAACTTTCAGCTTCTCCTATAATGTTGGCTGTGGGTTTGTCATGCATGGCCTTTATTATGTTGATATACTTACCCTCTGTACCCATTTTGTTGAGAGTTTTTATCATGAATGGATGTTGAATTTTGTCAAATGCTTTTTCAGCATCTATGGAGATGATCATGGAGTTTTTGTCCTTTTTGTTGATGTGGTGGATGATGTTGATGGATTTTTGAATGTTGTACCATCCTTGCATCCCTGGAATAAATCCTACTTGATCACAATGGAAGATCCTTTTGATGTATTTTTGAACTCGGTTTGCTAATATTTTGTTGAGTGTTTTTGCATCTATGTTCATCAGGGACATTGGTCTGTGATTTTCTTTTTTTGTCGTGTCTTTGCCTGGTTTTGGTATTAGAGTGATGCTGACCTCATAGAATGAGTTTGGAAGTATTCCCTCTTCTATTACTCCTTGGAAAACTTTATGGAGGATGGGTATTAGGTCTTCACTAAATGTTTGATAAAATTCAGCGGTGAAGCCATCTGATCCAGGAGTTTGGTCTTAGGTAGGTTTTTGATTACCAGTTCAATTTCTTTGCTGGTAATTGGTGTGTTCAGATTTTCTGTTTCTTTTTGGATCAGCCTTGGAAGGTTGTATTTTTATAGAATGTTGTCCATTTCTTCTAGGTTATCCAATTTGTTAGCATATAATTTTTCATACTATTCTCTAATAGTACTTTGTATTTCTGTGCTGTCCGTAGCGATTTTTCCTTTCTCATTTCTGATTCTGTTTATGTGAGTAGACTCTTTTTTTCTTGATAAGTCTGGCTAGGGGTTTATCTGTTTTGTTTATTATCTTGAAGAACCAGCTCTTGCTTTCATTGATCCTTTCTATTATTTCATTCTTCTCGATTTTATTTATGTCTGCTCTAATCTTTATTATGTCCTTCCTTCTACTGACTTTGGTTCTCATTTGTTCTTCTTTTTCTAGTTTCGTTAATTGTGAGTTGAGGCTGCTCATATGGGATTGTTCTTCTTTCCTGAGGTAGGCCTGTATTGTGATATACTTTCCTCTTAGCAAGGCCTTCACTGCATCCCACAGATTCTGCAGTGTTGAATTATTGTTCTCAGTGTCTCCATATATTGCTTGATCTCTGTTTTTATTTGGTCATTGATCCATTGGTTATTTAGGAGCATGTTGTGAAGTCTCCATGTGTTTGTGGGATTTTTCATTTTCTTTGCGTAATTTATTTCTAGTTTCATACCTTTGTGGGCAGAGAAACTGGTTGGTACAATTTCAATTTCAATCTTTTTGAATTTACCGAGGCTCTTTTTGTTGCTTAGTATATAATCTATTCTTGAAACATGTTCCATGTGCACTTGAGAAGAATGTGTATCCTGCTGCTTTTGGATGTAGAGTTCTTTAGATGTCTGTTAGGTCCATCTGTTATAATGTGTTGTTCAGTGCCTCTGCCTCCTCACTTATTTTCTTTCTGGTTGATCTGTCCTTCAGAGTGAGTGGTGTGTTGAAGTCTACTTAAATGAATGCATTGCATTCTATTTCTCCTTTTAATTCTGTTAGTATTTGTTTCACATATGCAGGTGCTCCTGTGTTGGGCACATAGATATTTATAATGGTTATATCTTCTTGTTGGATTGACCGTTTTATCATTATGTAATGTCCTTCTTTGTCTCTTCTGACTTTCTTTGTTTGAAGTCTATTTTCTCTGATACAAGTGCTGCAACTCCTGCTTTTTTCTCCCCATTAGTTGCATGAAATGTCTTTTTACATCCCTTCATTTTTAGTCTGTGTATGTCTTTGGGTTTAAAGTGAGGCTCTTCCAGGCAGCATATAGATGGGTCTTGTTTTTTTATCCATTCAGTGACTCTGTGTCTTTTGATTGGTGCATTCAGTCCGTTTACATTTAGGGTGATTATCAATAGGTATGTACTTATTGCCATTGCAGGCTTTAGATTCATGGTTACCAAAGGTTCATGGATAACTTTCTTACTATCTTAGAGTCTAACTTAACTCACTTAATATGCTATTACAGACACAATCTAAAGGTTCTTTTTTGTTTTCTCCTCCTTTTTCTTTGTCCTCCATTCTTTATGTATTAGGTATCATATTCTGTACTCTTTGTCTATCCCTTGATTGACTTTGGGGATAGTTAATTTAATTTTGCATTTGCTTAGTAATTAGCTGTTCTATTTTCTTTACTGTGGTTTTATTACCTCTGGTGACAGCTATTAAACCTTAGGAACACTTCCATCTATAGCAGTCCCTCCAAAATACGCTGTAGAGATGGTTTGTGGGAGGTAAATTCTCTCAGCTTTTGCTTATCTGGGAATTGTTTAATCCCTCCTTCAAATTTAAATGATAATCTTGCCCAATAAGGTAATCATGGTTGGAGGCCCTTCTGCTTCATTGCATTAAATACATCATGCCACTCCCTTCTGGCCTGTAAGATTTCTGTTGAGAAGTCTGATGATAGCCTGATGGTCTTTCCTTTGTATGTGATCTTATTTCTCTCTCTGGCTTCTTTTAATATTCTGTCCTTATCCTTGATCTTTGCCATTTTAATTATTGTATGTCTTGGTGTTGTCTTCCTTGGGTCCCTTGTGTTGGGAGATCTGTGCATCTCCATGGCATGAGAGACTATCTCCTTCTCCAGATTGGGGAGGTTTTCAGCAATCACCTCCTCAAAGACACTTTCTATCCCTTTTTCTCTCTTCTTCTTCTTCTGGTACCCCTATAATGCAAATATTGTTGCGTTTGGGTTGGTCACACAATTCTCTCAATATTATTTCATTCTTAGAGATCCTTTTTTCTCTCTGTTCTTCAGCTTCTTTGTATCCTTCTTCTCTAGTTTCTATTTCATTTATCATCTCCTCCACCATATCCAATCTGCTTTTAATACCCTCCATTGTGCTCTTCAATGATTGGATCTCCAACCGGATTTCATTCCTGAGTTCTTGAATCTTTCCATACCTCCATGAGCATGTTAATGTTTTTCATTTTGAACTCCCTTTCAGGGACAGTCATAAAGTCGATACCATTTAAATCATTCTCAGGAGATGTATTAATAATTTTACTCTGAAACAGGTTCCTTTGGCATTTCATATTTGCATATGTGGCGTCCCCTAGTGCCCAGAAGCTCTACTCCCTGGAGCTGCTCAGCCTCTGAAGCAATGTCGGTGGTCGCAGGGGAGAGGTATTGGTGCCTGGAGGGAGGAAGGAGCTGTTTCCTGCTTCCCGGCTGTTATGCCTGTCTCCACTGCCTGAACCAGTGGGCTGAGCACACAGGTATAAGCCTCTATGCTTTGCATTTGTAGTTGCTGTAGACAGATCTTCCCTCTGGCTGGCCTAATGCCAGGGTAGAGTTTGCTGGTTTGCGAGCCAGGTGGGGCTGACCATCAGAAAGGCCCAGTAGGCTACCTATCATGGAGGGGGTTCTTGGAGTTGTGTAGGCAGCCAGGGAGGTGGAGCACCTGAAGATCATGAAAGCTACCAACCTGCTCACTAAGAGCTTCCTTGTTAGGAAATCTCTCAGATTGCCTGCCTTTCTTTTGTCCCAGAGCAGCCGGATATGGATCCCTGCTTTCCACATGCGGCTAGAATCTCAGTCACTCCAGGAATTCTGCATGTCTTAGCTTTCCAATCCCCTAATTACGAGAGTATCATGCAAGCAATATGAAATGTAGGTTTGTGCCCCCAGAGTAGATCTCTGGCATTAGGTATTCAGCAGTCCCAGGTCTCCACTCCCTCTCCCTGCTCCGTTCCTCTTCCTCCCACCAGTGAGCTGGGGTGGGGGAAGGGCTTGGGTCCCACCGGGTCACAGCTTTACGTTACCCTGTTCTGTGAGGTCTGCTCTTGTCTCCAGGTGTATGCAGTTTGGCGCAGTACTCTTTCCTGTTGCTGTTTCAGGAGTAGTTGTATCAGATATATTTTCGTATTATATGTGGTTTTAGGAGGAAGCCTCTGTCTCACCTCTCACGCCACCATCTTTAATCTCTGAGCTATATTTTTCATTATTCAGATCTTTTACCTCCTTTCTTAGATTTATTCCTAGTAAATTAGTTTTTGATGCTATTGTAAATGGGACTGATTTATTTCTTTTTCAGATATTTCATTGTTAGTATATAGAAATGCAACTGATTTCTGTATATTGATTTTGTATCCTGCAACTTTACTGAATTCATTGATTAGTTCTAACAATTTTTTAGTGAAGTCTTTAGAATATTCTCTATAAGATTATATCATCTGCAAAGAAAGTCAGTTTTACCTCTTCCTTGGTGGTTTGAATGCCTTTTATTTCTTTCTCTTGCCTGATTGTCCTGGTCAGGATTTCTAGTATTACGTTAAATGAAAGTTGTGAGAATGTGTATCCTGTCTAGGTCCTAACCTTGGAGGAAAAACTATCAATCTTTTATCTTTGAGTATGATATTACCTGTAGACTTGTCACATATGGCCTTTATGTTGAGGTATGTTTCCTCTATATCAAATTTGTTGAGAATTTCATGAAAGGAAGTTGAATTTTGTTAAATGCTTCTTCTACATCTGTGGAGATGATCATATGATTTTTATCTTCCATTCTATTAAAGTGTATCACATTGATTGATCTATATATGTTGAACTATCCTTGCCTCACAGAGATAAGTCCTGCTTGTTGATGGAGTATGATCCTTTTAAAATGTTGTTGAACTTCGTTTACTAATATTTTTTTAAAGGTACAGAAGTGAATGTTTATTCAGTATGAGAAAAGGAATCCTAACAAATTGCAAATTGTAAAAAGCTGACAAACTCCACCAACATTATAAAACCCACCAAAATTACAGAATACTTTTATTATTTACTGTCTGGCATAACTCTGTAATATTTTTTCTTATGTTTTTTTTTGGTATCATTAATATACAATTACATGAGCAACATTGTGGTTACTAGATTCCCCCCATTATCAAGTCCCCACCACATACCCCATTACAGTCACTGTCCATCAGCGTAGTAAGATGCTATAGAGTCACTACTTGTCTTCTCTGTGCTATACTGCCTTCCCCGTGCCCACCCCCCTACATTATGTGTGCTAATCGTCATGCCCGTTATTCCCCTTATCCCTCCCTTCCCACCCATCCAGCCCCAGTCCCTTTCCCTTTGGTAAATGTTAGTCCATTCTTGGGTTCTGTGAGTCTGCTGCTGTTTTGTTCCTTCAGTTTTCTCTTTGTTCTTATACTCCACAGATGAGTGAAAACATTTGGTACTTGTCTTTCTCCACCTGGCTTATTTCACTGAGCATAATACCCTCAAGCTCCGTCCATGTTGTTACAAATGGTAGGATTTGATTTCTTCTCATGGCTGAATAATATTCCATTGTGTATATGTACCACCTCTTCTTTATCCATTCAGCTACTTATGGACACTTAGGTTGTTTCCATTTCTTGGCTATCATAAATAGTGCTGTAATAAATATAGGGATGCATGTGTCTTTTTCAAACTGGGCTGCTGCATTCTCAGGGTAAATTCCTAGGAATGGAATTCCTGTGTCAAGTGGTATTTCTATTTTGAGTTTTTTGAGAAACCTCCATACTGCTTTCCACAATTGATGAACTAATTTACATTCCCACCCGCAGTGTAGGAGGGTTCCCCTTTCTCCACATACTTGCCAGCATTTGTTGTTGTTTGTCTTTTGGATGGTGGCCATCCCAACTGGTGTGAGGTAATATCTCAATGTGGTTTTAATTTGCATTTCTCTGATAATTAGTGATGTGGATCATTTTTTCATGTGCCTGTTGGCCATCTGAATTTCTTCTTTGGAGAAGTGTGTGTTCAGATCCTCTGCCCATTTTTAATTGGATTATTTGCTTTTTATTTGTTAAGGTGTGTGAGCTCTTTGTGTATTTTGGATGTCAACCCCTTATCCAATATGTCATTTATGAATATATTCTCCCATACTGTAGGATGCCTTTTTGTTCTACTGATGCTGTTCTTTGCTGTACAGAAGCTTTTTAGTTTGATATAGTCCCACTTGTTCATTTTTGCTTTTGTTTCCCTTGCTCGCAGAGATATGTTCATGAAGAAGTTGCTCATGTCTATGTCCAAGAGAGTTTTGCCTATGTTTTCTTCTAAGAGTTTTATGGTTTCATGACTTAGACTCAGGTCTTGATCCATTTTGAGTTTACTTTTATGTATGGAGTTAGACAATAATCCAGTTTCATTCTCTGACATGTAGCTCTCCAGTTTTGCCAACACCATCTGTTGAAGAGGCTGTCATTTCCCCATTGTATATCCATGGGTCCTGTATTGTTTGTTAATTGACTGTATATGCTTGGATTAATATGTGGACTCACTATTTTGTTCCACTGGTCTATGGGTCTGTTCTTGTGCCAGTACCAAATTGTCTTGATTACTGTGGCTTTGTAGTAAAGCTTGAAGTTGGGACGTGAGATCCCCCCTGCTTTATTCTTCCTTCTCAGGATTGCTTTGGCTATTGGGGGTCTTTTGTGGTTCCCTATGACTTTTAGAACTATTTGTTCCAGTTCGTTGATGAATGCTGTTGGTGTTTTGGTAGGAATTGCATTGACTCTGTAGATTGCTTTAGGCAGGATGGCGATTTTGACAATATTAATTCTTCCTACCCAAGATCATGGAATGAATTTCCATTTGTTAGTGTCCTTTTATTTCTCTTAAGAATGTCTTGTAGTTTTCAGGGTATAGGTCTTGGTTTACTAATATTTTGTTTAGAATTTTTACATCTTTGTTCATCAGGGACATTGGCCTGTAATTGTCTTTTCTTATTGTGTCCCTATTTGGCTTTGTTTCCTTGGTAATTCTTGGTCTCATTAGATGAGTTTGGGAGTGTTCCTTCCTCTTCTGTTTTTGGAAGAGTTTGTATACTAGTCTTTATGAACTAATGTGCTATCTCCTTATACGTATGTCTACTACATTATTGATATAATGCAATTTGTACCTACTGAATCTTTAATTGCCTCTGATTTTTCTTGTTGGTTTGAGGATCAGTTATTCTTTCCTGAATGATACGTTAATTGTCTTATCTGCACATACATATAAACATACATATGTTTATATCTGTATTTATAACATATGTGTATATATATATAGAAAATAATATTACTTCAACATCAAAAATAATAACTTAATGTATATTATTATATATAATATTTTACATAGGTGAGCTTAGTCTTATAAATGCTTCATATTATTCATTTTTTAAATATGAGCAATCTGACTCATAAAAGTAAATCTTTTCCAAGGCCACAGAGCTAATAACCCATAGAAAGGATTTCTGTGTTTGTAGTTACTTGACTGATATAGTATCTTGATACGATACTAACCTCAGTGGAAAAATCTGTGCAAGTCACTGTGATAGTTAGCGTAAAAAATAATTTATGGAATACTTTTACATTTTCCTTTTTTTATTTTTAACACTTCTGTGTTCTAATCTCAGTGTTTTTGCCCTTTTTTTTTATTAACATTGATTCGTAACTGACTTACGATTTTCTTGTGCTTATTGACTCAGAAAATGACTGAACTGTCCTTGCTGGTGGTAGTGTTCACTTGGACACCTCAGAGTGAGTTTCACCAGCAGACATGCAGACTCTCCTGTACATTTATTTAAAATATTGTGACAATCTCTCTAACCACTTTTCTTGTGATAAATTTCCATACAGACCATTAATTATATTTTATATAAGTTTATCCCTTGACTTAAATTCAGCATCTTGACATTGTATGTAACCATTTTTCTCCTATATATTCATATGATGTTAAGTGTTTTATTTTTTGAGAAACATGTACTGTTTTACTAATACATTTCAAAGTATAGCTTTATGTCTTGTTCTCTGAAGAAAATGATGAAATAATATAAACATTATAGATTCTTTGTGATTTAATGATTATCCTACAAAGGAACAGTACTATTTTTACAGATACTCTATTAGAAAGTTTCAAGAATGATTTGAGAACCAAGACGTTCTTACTAACTCTGATTTTGTTCACCTGTATTCTTATAGTTTCTCTAATAGTTTTTTGGGGAAATTATCAATTGTATTATAAAGGCTTATGCTTCAATATTTGTTTTTTCATTTATTTTATAAGGCTTTAAAGCCAAAATAAACAACTTTAAAAAACCTATAAATTTGCACTTAGCATTTTGATCATAATCTGATTTGTCATTATTTGCAAAGTCAGATTCAAATTTATGCATGCACAGGTGTCATGTGCATTTCAGGAGAATAGTGTCATTTTTATATTGTAACATTTATTACATCTATATTTGGATGTTTAAGTGATCAAATTTCTTTTACTTTTCAAATAGTATTTTCTTTGAATTGAAGGGAAGTTATTGCTACTTTTCTCAATGCTTGAGAAAGAGGGGATTGCCTATGTGTAGTAATTTCAGTTAAATAAATCCTCTGTATTTTAATATGGAACAATGCAATTAGGAGATTTCAAATGTAGATAAACTTCATGGTCCCCTGTGTAGAATTTTTCTTGAGGTTATTGTTAGCTTGGAAGGGAAAGACTTAAGAGAATATGCTACATGCCTTTGAATATTTGGAAAGTTTCTAAAGATCTGCAGGGAGTTGGTTGAAAGTGAATGGCCTCCACAGCCCTTTCCCTTTCTCAGTACCTTGCTATTTTCTTTAAGAAGGTTGGAAGTGGGAGAAAAGGACCCCCTCAGGGCATGGAAAGATCCTTCAGAGTAAAGGTAGCCTTCAAACCAAACTAGGTAGATTTCTTGCGTAGGAAGGTCCAGATCACAGCTGGAAAGTAGGCCAGTCTTACAGTCACTCTGATTTCTCTCCTACTCCTCAAGGAGCTCTGACTAGCTGGGCAATGATCTCAAGGAAATGTGAAGAGGTATTGTGAGGCCAGCATGTAAAATGCATACAAGGAGAAGATTTGTTAGAGTGTTGTTACAGGAGAGACCGAGCCTCCAGAAGGACACTGCCTCTCCTCATGCTGCTGTGCTCCTGAGTCGCGGGTGAGGGTCTGCACTGACTCTCTCCTGACCATTATGCTTACTGCTATGTAACCCTACACTGGCAGAAGCTTGGAATCTCACACAAGACAGAACAGTAGTGGGGGAGAAAGTTCTAAGAGAAAGTAATATTTTTATTCAGCTATCACGAATTGCTTTAAAATAATAATATGGTTTAAGGGTCTGTTGCTGGGCCGTTATTGAACACACTACCTAATGCTGTTGATCAGCTTGTTTCCCCCACTGCTTCATCATAATTACTATTTTTAATTGAAGTCCTGGTGCATTCCTTGTGTACCATTACTTTGCTTTCTGAAGGAGAAAATGCATTTACTGTGAGTCAGAAGTGCTGGTCCTGAATCTCCCACCCCCTTGTTTTGTGACCTTAGGTAAGTCATTTAACCTCTTCAAATTGTTCTAATTGATAAAATGAAAGGGTTATATTAGAGAATATCTTATGTTTTAACCAAAACTTTTTCTGACTCTGATGTGGAAATCATTCTACAACCAGTTGTTATGCCTACAGTTTGTCATTGGTAAAAGCCACTTTATTTTCTCTACTGACAGTACAGATGTGTTTGCTGGCTAAGCATGTGGCTTTGTATGCCACAGTAGCAGATACAAAAACCTCCTTTAGATCTTATGTGTGACTTCCGTCCCCAAGTGACACTTGAAAATAACAGTATGAAAACTGCCCACTTCCTGTGGTTACATTTTTTTAAGGAGGGGAAGGTGAAGAGGAGAAGGAGCAGGTGATTAAGCACACATAGGAAGTGGAGTCTCTTCTTCCAGCGAATATCTGAAGTTGTTCCTTGGATTTCCTCTTTGGTCCCACAACCAAGTGTTTTGTTTTAGTTTTAGTTTTAATTTTAATTTTAATTTATTATTTTTTTTTTGTGGGAACACTTTAAATCAGATAATTGAAAATCAAGATCACAGATCAAAACTGGAAATGCAATTATTATTCTGTACTGTTGATTGGAAAGGAATGCATATACCTTTTTCCTGGCATGTGTGTAAAACAGGCCAGACAGGGATCTAATTTCAAAGGTAGATAAAAAACTTGTGTTTTTTTTCCTGGGGAAGAACCAGCTCATTTCAGCAAGACTATAGACTGTAGACATGGACAGTACTTTTTCTCAAAAAAACATTTTTGTATCCATACAAATGCCTGTATAAGCACAAAATGAAAGCCTCAGAATTAGGCCTATAAAGCACAGAAAAGTCAGGTTGTTTTAAGAGTCTTTGGGTAAGAATTTCAGGAGCCATATTATAGTGAAAAAATATGTATTTAAAATTTTATAAATAATATTAGTTAATTTTAGAAAGTAAAAAGTGATGATTTGGGTCTTAGCATAATAATCCTTACGGCTTTCCACATGGCATGTTTAGTGCCTTCTCAGGACTTCCCGAGTATGAAGGGGCCTTGTCTTCCCTTTTTCTAGGACAAGAGGGCATTCTTCCTCCATTCATTCTTCCTCCTTTCTATGCTGTGATCTCTCAACAGAAGTGCACAGGTGATTTTTCAGGGTGAGGGTAAAAATTAGGACTATTCATTTTTATTTCACCCTTCATATAGATATAATAGGAGAAATTCTTCATGCCATTTAAGATAGTGTTATCTGTTAAAAGTTGTTCCCAGTCATTCTGATTATTGAGTTTTTATAAGGCACACATTGCTTAGGATTTATTTTGGAGGAAATATTTAACTAAAGTTTATACTTTGCAAGAAATGTACTCAGCATGAATTTGACATTAATTTTGATTAACATTTTCTCATGAATCATCTTCATTTTTCCTTATTATCTTTTTACAGATATATAAAATCAGTTGTGCAATGTTTTTTTTAGGTGCTTTTCATTACCCATGTATCATGCTAAGAACTTTATGCACTGGTATTTTTAGGCATTTGACTCTTACAATGTCTCCGAAAAGGTAGACATTATCCCTATTTTACACATTGAGAAAGAGGTTGGACAAATAAAGTAGCCTCAAGTCCCATTCTAGAATATATACCTCACTGGGCTTCATATCCATTTCTATTCTCATATTTTTCATATCCATATTCTTTATATCCAAGCCTATTCTCTTAGCTACTATGACTTGCTAAAAGAATTCATTTGGAAGATAAGGTCTTTTATAGTTTGAAAAGTAATTCGCATTTTAGCCACAATCCTGATTTTTGTGTTTGCCTTTCTGGAATCATAACACATGTATTTATTTTTCTACATATAAAATTAAGCAAATTGAATTTTGGAAGGAACTATGATAGTAAAAGAGTGCAAAGCTAGATTTTCTGTTTGGAAAATATTTGGAAAGGAAAAAAAAAATCCAAGACTACATATTAACACATGGAGAAGAAAATAACAACATTAATTTTTTACTTAATACTAAAAAAAATCCAGATGGAGATTCTCATTTTAATTCTAGAGATGCAGATAAGCTTTTTGCCAAAGTTAAACTAAAAGTAACTACGATACTGAAATAGATGAAGCAATTACTTCCAGGTTTGAGAGATTTTTTTACGATTAACAATAATCCCATTAGTTAACATTTTTTGCAAGATGTTTCCGGATTATTTATTTATTATTTATTTTTACTTATGTTTGCTACATCACCACACTGAAATAAGGCAGTGCAGTAATTCCAGTGCTTGTATTATGGGTGAAAAAACCAATTCATTTTAGCTGGTTCACAAATCAAGTTTGAGACATAAGAAGTATCTTCTGACTGTACCTCAGTGTCTCATAAGAAAATGAAAGTCTGACTCCAGAATATTTTCTTCCCTAAGGAATTAATGGTCTTTTCAAGTTCTTCCTACTAAGAGGTTGTGTCACTTGTGAAAATTATTTATTAAAAACTATGAGAAAAATGACTGAATGTGTATGAGAGAAGGCTGTATGTTATGTGCTGGGTAGATACGTAGTATCATGCATTTGTGCACATTCTTTTTAGTTACCTAAAGCATGTTTTCTGCTCCATGGACTCTTTTTCTGACCCAATTACTCACAATTAAATATTCTAAGGCCTCTGCATATTTGTTCTAAAGACAATAGGGCAACAAATATGGAAAGTATATTCTGTGAGAAAGTGGATATAATTTAATTTCAGTAATAGCACATGTAGCATCAGCAAATGCTGTTATTGACTTCCCCCCTTCTTACAACACCTGTGTGTTCTTCCTGAGGGTAGAAAGAGTATTTCACTTGCTACATCCTCTAATTATGACTTTAAAATACTGAAGATGATAGATAAAAATGATTCACTGGTTTCTCATGAGGGGTTATAGGTCAATGTGAAGTTTATATACCTTATTAACCATTCAGTAACATTTTGAAAAACTGAAAAATAAAAAAAGGGTTAAAACACTGAGATTTTAAAACCCTATTTTTTAATGTGGAAAAGAAATTGTCTAATTAAAAATGTAAGTAACATGAGCAGAATGAAAATAATTTCAAAAGGTCATTGAAAGGAAGTTTAGGATAAAGTTATTCTAAAAGGGAACAAATTTATTTTGCAACTATTCTATATAGAAAAGAATATGGGTGAGTAAGAAACATGAGGTAAGCTAGAAATTCATATTCTGTAGAAAGTGAGTTACTAAGTTGCTATGAAACCTTTCTAAAACTTTTCTGACTCCTTTCTCCCATTAAAATTAATTTCTTATTGTATATCTTGATTTAACATAATAGTAAATGTGAGTGCTTGGTTCTGTCGTTTTATATTAAAACATTTGTAGTCATAAAATTGCAGGCTTTTATGTTCACAGGCCACAATTCCTAAATTCTTGTTTAACATGGTCATTTTCCAGTGGACTATTTCAGTGTTGAATATTGTTTATTCAACGTGTTTTTTCACAGGTTCTCAGAAAATGTAATATGTGACTTCTGGTTATTATACTATTACTAAGTTATTACTATTCATATTTTTTCCATCAGTGTTCAACAAGAAAAGTTTAATAAGCAAACAAACATAGGTAAGATTTCTTTTAAAATGCATTAAAGAGGAGACAGAATTTTCATGGTTGATCTTTCCCCACAATATTCTTCTTATTTATCTGTTTGTTTGTTTATTATTTTGATATCATTAATATACAATTACATGAGCAATATTATGGTTACTAGACTCCCCCATTATCAAGTCCCCACCACATACCCCATTACAGTAACTGTCCATCAGCTTAGTAAGATGCTATAGAGTCACTACTTGTCTTTCCTATGTTGTACTGACTTTCCTGTGCCCCCCCCACCACCACATTATGTGTGCTAATTGTAATGCCCTTTTTACACCTTATCCCTCCCTTCCAACCCATCTTCCCCACTCCTTTCCCTTTGGTAACTGTTAGTCCATTCTTGGGTTCTGTGAGTCTGTTACTGTTTTGTTCTTTCAGTTTTTTCTTTGTTCTTATACTCCACAGATGAGTGAAATTATTTGATACTTGTCTTTCTCTGCCTGGCTTATTTCACTGAGCACAATACCCTCTAGCTCCATCCATGTTATTGCAAATGATAGGATTTGTTTTCTTTTTATGGCTGAAAAGTATTCCATTGTGTATATGTACCACATCTTCTTTATCCATTCATCTACTGATGGACACTTAGGTTGCTTCCATATCTTGGCTACTGTAAATGGTGCTGCACTAAACATAGGGGTGCATATGTCTTTTTGAATCTGTGATCTTATTTTCTTCAGGTAAATTTATGGAATTCCTGGGTCAAATGGTATCTGTAGTTTTAGTTTTCTGAGGAACCTCCATATTCCTTTCCACAATGGTTGAACTAATTTACATTTCCAATAGCAGTGTAGGAGGGTTCCCGTATCTCCGCATCCTCACCAGCATTTGTTGTTGCTTGTCTTTTGGGTGTTGGCCATCCTAAGTGGTGTGAGGTGATATCTCATTGTGGTTTTAATTTGCATTTTCCTGATAATTAGTGATGTGGAGACTCTTTATAATGTGCCTGTTGGACATCTGAATTTCTTCTTTGGAGATGTGTCTGTTCAGATCCTCTGCCCATTTTACAATTAGATTATTTGCCTTTTGTCTGTTGAGGTGCGTGAGTTCTTTATATATAATTTGGATGTCAACCCCTTATCAGATATGTCATTTATGAATATATTCTCCCATACTGTAGGATGCCTTTTTGTTCTACTGATGTTGTCCTTTGCTGTACAGAAGCTTTTTAGTTTGATATAGTCCCACTTGTTCATTTTTGCTTTTCTTTCCCTTGCCCGGGGAGATATGTTCATGAACAAGTTGCTCATTTTTATGTCCAAGAGATTTTTGCCTATGTTTTTTCCTAAGAGTTTTATGGTTTCATGACTTACATTCCGGTCTTTGATCCATTTCGAGTTTACTTTTGTGTATGGGGTTAGACAATGATCCAGTTTCATTTTCTTACATGTCGCTGTCCAGTTTTGCCAACACCAGCTGTTGAAAAGACTGTCATTTCCCCATTGTATATCCACGGCCCTTTATCATATATTAATTGACCATATATGTTTGGGTTAATATCTGGACTCTCTATTCTGTTCCACTGGTCTATGGGTCTGTTCTTGTGCCAGTACCACATTGTCTTGATTACTGTGGCTTTGTAGTAGAGCTTGAAGTTGGGAAGTGAGATTCCCCCCTGCTTTTTTCTTCCTTCTCAGTGTTTATTTGGCTATTCAGGGTCTTTTGTGGTTCCATATGAATTTTAGAACTATTTGTTCCAGTTCATTGGTATTTTGATAGAGATTGCATTGAATCTGTGGATTGCTTTAGTCAGGATAGCTATTTTGACAATATTAATTCTTCCTACCCAAGAGCATGGGATGAATTTCCATTTATTTGTGTCCTCTTTAATTTCTCTTAAGAGTGTCTTATAGTTTTCAGGGTATAGGTCTTTCACTTCCTTGGTTAGGTTTGTTCCTAGGTATTTTATTCTTTTTGATGCAATTGTGAATGGAATTGTTTTCCTGATTTCTCTTTCTGCTAGTTCATCTTTAGTGTATAGGAATGCAACAGATTTCTGTGTATTAATTTTGTATTCTGCAACTTCGCTGAATTCAGATATTAGTTCTACTAGTTTTGGAGTGGATTCTTTAGGGTTTTTTTATGTACAGTATCATGTCATCTGCAAATAGTGACAGTTTGACTTCTTCCTTACCAATCTGGATGCCTTTTATTTCTTTGTTTTGTCTGATTGCCTTGGCTAGGACCTCTGGAACTATGTTGAATAAAAGTGGGAAGAGTGGGCATCCTTATCTTATTTCTGATCTTAGGGGAAAAGCTTTCAGCTTCTCTCTGTTAAATATGATTTGGCTGTGTGTTTTTCATATATGGCCTTTATTATGTTGAGGTATTTGCCCTCTATACCCATTTTGTTGAAAGTTTTTATCATGAATGGATGTTTAATTTTGTCGAATGCTTTTTCAGCCTCTATGGAGATGATCATGGAGCTTTTGTCCTTCTTTTTGTTGATGTAGTGGATGATGTTGATGGATTTTTGAATGTTGTACCATCCTTGCATCCCACTTGATCGTGGTGTATGATCCTCTTGATGTATTTTTGAATTTGGTTTGCTAATATTTTTTGAGTGTTTTTGCATCTATGTACGTCAAGGATATAGGTCTGTAATTTTCTTTTTTTGTGCTGCCCACAACATTCTTTATTATGAAAATCAACTTGGAAAATGTACAGTATAGCATTTTCAATGTTATTATTTATATATAAATATGAAAGTCTTGGATCATCAATGTCACATATGTGATGTCAGATGTTTGGTAGAAAACATGTAGTCTGCCTCAAAGTAGTTGCCATTTAACATCTCCATTTTTTTTTTTTTGAACTCAAGGCAAATTTGTATCTTAGACCTGGAGCTGTTAAATTCTTCGTGAAGTATCTGTTTCTGAGTATGAACTGATATCTTTGGACAGGGATTTATACAGGAGAAACTGCTGGTAGCTTTGAGTGTTAGACCAATCAATCCCCCACATGTGAAAATAAGAAAATAATCCTTAGCCTTGGGTGAAATATTTAAAAATAGTCAATTTCCAGTCAGAAACTTTTCCTCTGTCATTCTTAAATTTTAATTTCTTTTCCTTTGCTATACATATATTTTTAATTTGCTTCTAGTCTTACCAACGAAAACATTCGTATGAACTTTGATGGTTGGACTATCTAAATCGAGATCTAAAATGGCACATGTAAAGAAGTGAAATTATTTAAAATGAGTACCATATATTACCATATATTGCCTCAGTCAAAAGCAAAACCTATTAGTGCTTGTTCTTGTACCTTCTTTTTAACATTGAAGAAAAACAAAAAAACCCTTGTCTGTTATTTAGAAAAGTGTGTTTTACCCTATTACCATTTCAATCTCTTCCAAGTGGAAGAATAGGAAGTGCCAAGTTAGCAGGTAAGTGCTAGTGAGAGATGAGAATGTAATAAGGCCTTTGAAGTTAAGATGCCAGTGAAATACAAAAGGCTGATTTGTTATTTTAGGGTTCTGTAGCTTGTGCCTGCTGGGCCGATTTTAGGATAACTGGTATTGTTTGGTCTCTCAGGTAGAAAGTTCATTTCTTTAAGTTTAAAATTCAGTATTAGCATTTCCATTAGCAAAAGGCTCACATTACTAATTATTGTGGTACTTATTGGAGTAGACATTTGGGTTTGCAAAATAATCCATTCTGATTTTAGAAATTGCCTCCAAATTTTATGATGATCATTGTCAAAGTTACATTGTGAAATTGTTTTTTATAGTACCTTCCTATATCTTTTTCCAAGCTGTACTGAAATCCCTTATAATCATCCTTGTTAATGTGTTTTTGTAGCACAATAAAACACTATTCCTTCAGCTATTTGAAAAGAGTGTACCTTTAATGGACATTTTTCTTATATTTTTTTTAGTCGTGGTTGCTATAGCTATAAAGTTCACAATTACTGGTACACGGGTCTAATTAGTAGAGTCTGGACCCTGAAGCGAATGGGAAGCTTCAGCAATCATGGCCTCTTTAAGATTTCATAGCTAAGATCTATTGTGGAATCAATCTGTAAAAATAAGAAAAATCCTTGCTCAACTTTGTAGGTCAGATATTTCTGTGCAGATTTGACTAGAGCTTTATGTTCAGTGAATTCCTCTGAAGAATCTTGTCTTTATTAAGTTTGAGCAGTTGACCTTAATATTTCATTATTTGGATTAAACATATTCAAGCTTTCTATGTTTTTTGATAAGTGATAATATCATGTTTTGCCTCATTTCTGTGATACACAGACAACAAAATACAAAGCACATGTCCTTTGAATTTTGATGAAAGGCACTTATAGGGATTTGAGTTAGAAAAATTACTTTCTTGACCTATAGTTCTAAAAATAGAATTACTAAATAATAAATTTGGTAAAGTTTACTTAGTCATGAACCAACGTGAGTTTGGTTTTTATTTTTCATTAAATTTCAGTCATGTGCCAAGTTTTCTGGGACACAAAAAGGAGACCAGAAATCAGACAGATGTTTAAAAACATTAAATACCCTGATACAGTTTGCATCCTTGTGGTTTTCTCTGCTATCCTGAGAGTTCTCTAAGGTTCTGTCATTTTCAGTCAACAGAGAGTACATGTGATCAGTATATCTGATAAACTTGTCAATGCCTCTTTAGAGCAGGATTCCCCAACCTATTCAATTCAAGACCCCCCTGCTTTATTTCAAGTATCATCTCGATAAGACAGAGCTATGTCACAGGCATCTGTGTACAGCCAGCTCAGTCTACAACTAATTTGTGCAGGAAAAAATTAAATCAGGAGGTAAATTATTTCATGATTGCTCATTCCCAACAGAGTTAGGCATCATTCTGAAGAAAATATCAAATAATTGGTTTCAGGCCGTGTCAGACACATGCAATTCCCTTCTCTAATGGCTGTGTGTGGTAGCACCAGGCCTCAGGGGTCAGCAAAGAACTGGAAATAGCTTAGTGCCAGGCACGGCAATAGAGAGAGGGAGCACATAGGAAATGAAGTGGCAATAAGTGCAATCCATAGGGGAAATGTGCTTCACTTGGAGTTTAATATATCGGTTCAGAATCTGGCAAGAAGCCATGCAACAATTGTTTACCTTTTTGTCAGCATCTGCATCTGTTCTGTTTTGTAAACAGCACTTAACTCTCAGTTGGTAAATGCTGGAATCAATAACAACTGTTAAGGGATTTCCTAAACTCCCCCCAACCCTTTTTTTTTATATTCTATAACAAATGCACACTACAAACAATGTTTGCCTTAGATTAACAAGGAACAGACATTAACAGGGTCAAAGGGATTTGGTTGGGAACATTTTATAGCTTCTTGAGTTTACAGTAATTATATCTGTGTGATTTGAATGTATTTTGTAACCTATCCAAATTAAACTGTTAAAAAAATGGTAGCAAGCAGTAATGAAGATGATTTTTTATAATTATCTTAAGTACTGTGTATAGAAAACTGCTGGCACTGTTTGTAATAATTTAGTTCTGTGCAATATTGTGTATTACAGCTGCTATGCAGAAATATTAAGTTGCCTTTTGAAGTTTTAGGAAATTAGTGATTATATCCAGCAGTACTAATTATTTTAAATATACAGTTATTAAAAAAAATTGCACACCACAGTGAGACATAAAAAGGGTCAATCTATGACTAGTGCCTATAAAACTAAATATATTATTATGAAATGCAAAAGAAAGAATAACACTACTTTTAAATTCACTGTCTTCAGGGACCAAGTAGATGAATGCTGTCAGAAATGCAGGATTGTTACAATAGTTATGGCATCACTTAAAAGCGAGTATCACCAGGACCAGAGGAACACATTATTGCTAATGGGATTTATGCATGCATGTCCCCATGCACTACTTTGAAAATTTACTCCTTATAATTTCCCCATACACACTTGCTAAGTTGCCTTGTTTTTACTTTATTAAACTACTTCATATCTGATTTAATCCAAACCTAATTTTGTTTTCTTCTGTTTTACTTATATAATAAGGAGAAATCTTAGGCTTTTCCATTAAGTTTTGCTAAACTTCTGAGTTCTTTGAATCTGGCATTGGATTACCATAAACCACAAATAAAGTTTGAGAATTATTTGATCAGGTCACTTAGTCAAGATTTATATTCTCTTGTCCTTTTTTATGTCATATATATCTAAGTGGTGTTAATTTTTCAATTTTCTTGACAATCATTTTGCTATTTAACTTGTATAAATAATTTTGGCCAATGATTTCAGAAAGTTTGTCATATTTTTTACTAAAGAGGTTTAACCAGAAATAAGAATTTGGAAATTTGATGATAGTATATTATGCACTCCTTTTGAAAGTAGAAAGCACTTTGGCTTCATTTCTTAACTGCCTATTTTTCATTTATTTGGCCTCCTGTCACTGTGTATGATATTTATTAATATACGGTAGTAAACATACTGCCACAAGTTATATATATTGTAAATTCACTATTATCACCTATAATATCTAGGTTTGATGCTTTCATCATCATCAGAGTCACAATCCAGGTTTCATAAGTTTGCACTTCAAACTCATTTATTCGAATGAAGTATATGACATGTTTTCAGGCTTAGAAACTAGAGAAGAGTTGCCTTTTTTGAGTGTACATTCTATCCAAACATAGAGAACCTACTTTATTAATCCATGCCATTATGGTATTTATATAATTCAATAAAAATGAAATAACATTTAATACTATTACATGCTCTGACCTGTAAATATAAAGAAAAAAATATATTTAATAGTTTTATCTCCAGATTAGAATCTGTGTTGAAAAGCATAAACATAATTTAGAACTCAACTTTCACCTTCATAATTACTTTTTTTACCAAATAGTCACATGTTACCAAATAACCCTGCAAATTTAAAGAATGTAAAAGTGAAAGACTTTAGTTTCTATTGTTTGTGCTTTGCCTCTAACATTTATTTGACAGGAATTAACTTCTCACTTTTGCCACCTCATGTTAAAAATTTTTAAAAATACCCTAACCATTTAATGTTCAGGTTTAAAATGTTTCTGATTGAAATTTTCATACCAAAGTTCAAAATGTTCAAAGCTTTATCATTCCTAAAATAATCAAACTGGTTATTCTGCATTTACATTAACATTAAAGCTAACTATTGCTAGCAGAGCTTGAAAAAGTGTAGTGGTTATTATGTCGTAATGGAATTTGCAAGGTACTCAGGGGGGATGGGTATTGGCTATGGATCATTAGCTAATTTGTAAAAATTGATTGTTAAAGGTAGCCCTTTGTTGTATTAGGTGAAGGCAATAACCGTTATTCTGTAAGCAAAGGGAAAATTAAGTGCTAATTAGGAGGTTATGAAGTGTGCAATAGCATTTAGAGTATAAGCACTATTTTCCCACTGGTAGCAAATGCTATCTGGGGACAGTAGAGTCAAGAAATTGATTGCTGATACCTAAGTGTATTTTTCAAATCTGATAAAGGAGTATTAAATGTTATGAGGTTACTCAACACCACAGCAAAGTTTCTACATTGAAATCTTAACTTGTAATAAAATTAGAATTTTCTGCTGTATTATTTTAGAATTTATCCTATGTATTATGTATTTACATGTTGTAGGTTTATCACTAATAAGACCTTTTCCTTTAAGAACTTGAAGTCTCCATTCAGTTATAGTTTATCTCCTTCTTTTTTATTTAAGATAAATCTTTGAAAAAAAGATATATATGTATTCTTTATATTAATTTTAAAATAATTTGAATGATGTTAGCTTTCAGTCATCAAATAAGAATTACCAAATTATCTTTGTTTTCACAGTTTAAATCATTTTGTCTTGGTGATGTGGTGGGACTGACATATTCTATGTTACTTGTTATTATGCCATATATATGCCATATATTATGACAAACTTAGATTTGATCTTGAAAATGGCTTTAAAGATATTTTTTAAGTCCATATCTCCATGAAATAAATAGTTGAATACTGAGATTAACCTTTTAATATGATGGGGACATAATTCTAAATATTAACTTTGATTCGTAATAAATATAAGAAAGATAGCCTCTGCTAATAAAGTTTTTGATTTCTCAGGGAAAGAACAGATTTGTATCCTGTTTTTCAGTAGTTAGAATTTATACACACTAAGATAAAAATCTGGTCTTCATGTTGAATCACTTGCAAAAATAAGATTGCTCATCTAATACCACTTTGGGATTCCTCATGCTGCTTTGGGATAAAACAAAGGGGCACAGCTGCTTCCCCAATTTATCACATGCCTTGTGGGGCCTTCTAGCCTCTAAGTGAATTCCAAGCATATAGGTCTCACTCTGGCAAACTGGAAATCTTGGTCTTCAAACAATTGTGCATGGCTGCTTTCTGATCCTCTTGGCTTGATATGAGCAAAAGCAACTCAGCTGATGATTAAAGAGAGGGACCTTACAACTTACTGTCCAGCTCATTGTCCATTGTCCTTACACCCATTTGAGACAAAAGCCACAGGACAGCCCTTAGCCTTACATGAAATTCCCATTTATTCCTCAAATTATTTTCTGTTACTTGTACCCCAAAAGCCTTGGAGAAATACAGTCTTACCAATAAATGCCTTATTTGAGATATATTAAGGGCTCTGATAATATTCTCTTTATATCTTTTGTTAAAAGCAAAGCAATTCGTGAGTTGATCTAATTGAGGCTCTTTCTCCCTCAAGTCCCTTTGAATTTTAGATCTATGTTTATGATCATAATCCTTGATATACAGACTACAATTAGAGGCATCTTCTATAGTGTGCGCTTTCACTGTATGCCATTTTGGACTAATTTTAAAGATGTCTGACTCTAGCTCCTTGGAAAATGACAAAGGTTGGGAAAAGCACTGTGGGCTATTCCCTATTAGGAAGATACCCATATTTGCTTCTCAAGTGGCAGGATTTATCTTCTGAACCAGAAGTTTCAGAAATCAAAGAGATTCTTGAATTGTCTTTTCTGGAAACAACCAAGAATGGAAAGAAGAATACCTACAACATTAGCAAGGCTTAAAAGCAGGAATGAGATTATCAGGTATTGGAGAAGGAGTGTGAATGCTGTGGAAAGAGCTAGAGAAGAGCTGAAACATTCCTATTAACAACCGTAGGTCTAAGTGAAGACATGCATCCTGATTGATAGGGTAGTGGGATCTCCTCAGGGGCCTCCCTAGTTAAAGAAGAAAACTTAAGGTCTATGTTCCTAAGATAGGAAGTGGGACCAGAGGGGAGCATGGCTCCACATCCAGTTTGAATATGTGGATATTTCTGGCCCAGATGTATGTTGTAGGACTATGAAAAAAAACCTGAGGTTTTGAAAATACATAAAAGTATTTTTACTTTTTGCTCAGTGCTTATTAAACATGTATAGCTATGCTAAGTTATGTATTTCATAAACAGTATAATGCTGAAGTGTCTTCCAGGGCACATTTCTAGGTTTTGTGATTTCAATTATTTAAGATCTGAAAAAAAAATGAAGATAAAGTGATCCACTACTAAAGTTGCATTTTGTTAGGAATGTTTTTATTACTTAAACTTATCAGAGTAGTAAATTTCCATTATAAAAATTAAAACATATAAGATATATATATTGAGAAAGTCAAAGTCCTCACATTTCCTTCCTTCCAATCCCAATCCACAGGAACACTACTCTTATTCACACTTTGTTGAATATTCTAGAACTTTTCTTAGGCACATATAAGAATTAATATACAAATTTTGTATTTTTTAACATGAGATCAAATTAGACATACCTGCAGTGTGCTTTTTTCAATTAATATTTCATGACCTCCTCCCCTGTCAATGCAATCTGGTCTGACATTCTTTTCAGCAGCACCATGATATTCCATAATATAGATGTAGCATCTACATATAAATGCTGTACATGTAGCATAATTTATTTGCATAGGACTACATTTAAATTGATTTTATCAGATTGTTGACTCACTGGGTTTAGAAAAATCTTAATTTTTTTCTTCCCGAAAGCAATACATGTGCACTGTTATATATACACATAAATACATATAAATGTGTATGCACATATTTAAAGTATAAAAAGTAAAAAGCGTTAGAACTCTTTCACCTTCTCTGCTGTTAATTCTACCACCTTAGAGTCAGCCCTGTTAGCAGTGTGGCATGTACCCTTCCACACTTAAACTTGTGCATGTACTATATATGTACATTCTACAAATTCTTGTACAATTTTTTTAACCTGCTATAGCATGGGCCTCTTGTACCAATATGTACAAAATGATCTGCATTATTCTTTTTACAGGCTGCAAGGTATTTTTTTGTGTGATTATATCATTAATTAACTAACTCCATTTGATAGATACTAGGATTTTCCCAGTTTGTTTTCTCTGTATGTTCATATGTTTGAAAGTTTTATTCCTAGAAGATATCCCTGGGCCAAAGAGTAAGCTAATTTAAATTTTGATATGTAAATTCAAAATGCCCTCCAAAACCAATATCCTCACTGGGTTTTAACTACAGATATTCAGAAACATGAATATGTATATTGACAATGTATTCATTTAGACATCAATTCATTATGACTTTTTTTTTAAGTGTTAAAATTCCTGTGCTTGTCTGCCTCCTTCTGGATTATTCAGGCTATTGCTGTGTTGTCAGTTTTCAGTTCATTGGTGCAAAAAGAGTCAGGGGCAAAGGGATGAGGCACTTCATACTCAGTGTCTTAGCTGTTAGGTGCTTTGGAGCCAGACAGAGTCAGCTTTGCATTCCAGCTTTGCCACTTTGCAGCTATGTGGCCTGGGATATACTGCTTATCTTCTGTGAGTGACAGTCATTTAATCTACAAGATGGAGATGATAATAAACCTACCTCATAGTGGCTAAGTATTAGTAGAAGTAGTAAACATAGTATTTGGTACAAACTAAGCACTTTGTTATCATTATTTAAAACATATATATATATGTACATACAGATACTATATAGCATTAAACTGACAAGGTGAGTTGCTGTCCTATATTAATGTGGTGTTCCTAAATACCAATATGTGACAAAGGGCTGCATATTTGTTATTTTTATGTCAATTTCTCATTAAATACCTCATTTTATATTGAAAATGCTTCATATAATGTTCTCTAGAAGTGGTATATTAACTTTTTTCAATTAATATAAACACTAGTAATGAAATAAGAGTAAACTAGATTAACGGATGTATCTGGATATTTCCTTTTTAATCCTCTTGACGCTGCCTGTCACTATACGTGGATGACTGTGTGATGTAGCTCCAGCGCCGATCCCACCCTGGAGCTTTGTGCTTCCATAGCTACATGGCTACTCATCTGGTCCCTCTGATGTTCCGCAGACACTCCAGACACAGCATGGATACCCTCTTTCCCAGTCCCAGTTAATGCCACTGATCACTCAAGTAGAAACTATGACTCATTCTCCCATTCTGCCCCTTCCCCACCATCAAAAGAGTCACGATTCTTTATTTGGCTTTGCTACCTAAATATTTTCAAGTCTGTCTCCTCCTCTCCCTACCTGCCACCAGGTACAATTTAGATCTTTATTATCTCTCATTTGGATTATTAAGATAGTTTTGCTTTTTAATTGGACTCCTTAGCCATATGCTTATTTTCCTTTAAAACATCTGCCAAGCACACACCACTCCCTTGTTTAAAGCCTTCAATGGCTCCTCATCACTGTCAGAATAAAGTCCCAGCTACTTCCTGTCAGAAACCAAGCCTTCCTTGAACCTAGCACCTGCCTTCAGCCTCACCTCATGCCTCTCCCCACCTCATATTTTTCACTCTCTAGGAACTCTGAACGGACAGAAACCCCTGCTCCATCTTGTGCTGTCTCCCACCTCTTTGCCCTCTTCCTCCCCTTCTTTGGTTAATTCCCACTGATCCTTTATGACAGCTAATGTGTCATTTCTTCCAAAAAGCTCTCTCTGAGCTAGAGCCCCTAATCCATGCTCCGACAGCATCTCCATATGCCTTTCTCAGAGCTCTTAATATATTCTATTAAAATATGTAATTAGGGGTCTGTCTCCCCATATGGACTCCAAGCACCTCAAGAGCAAGTCTTATGTATTTTCCCCAGCACCAATCCACTGCCTAACAAATGACAAGAGTTCAATGATTTTTTTAATTGAATTATTTTCTTGCCATAAATCAGTGTCTGGAGGTATAATATAGTAGCCAACTAAGCAACTTATTAATTGAGCCTCTACTATTTAAAAATATTTTAAGCTATGCTAAGATTAATAGGGATTCCCAAAACTAAGACTCTTACTTCCATCGAGATTGAGAAAAATGTAAATATATGAAAAGCTGCTGGAAGTTATGCGGACAAGCATTTGTAGAGTTCTGAGAATGTGATTCCAGTAGGTAGAAGGCCCTTCTGACTGCTGTCTAGGGTGACGAAGATGGAATGAAACTGTGTTGGTTGTAGTGCGAGCAGGATCTGGAGAATCAGAAAGCAGGAAGAGGTAGACAGCAGTGTTCACTTTCTGGTGTTTCCCTACAATACAAAATAGGAGGTGTATACAGAATGGAGGGTTTATTTGGAAGACATAACAAAAAGAAACTTGGGCCTTATGTTTCAGGCCTTCTGGCTTCTCCTCTCCCATCTCATTAGTCATCCCTGAGAGTTTCAACTAGCTGCCTTATTCTGTAGCTCATTCGTACTCTCTGCCACCGCCCTCTACCCCGAGCTCAACTCTAGAGCAACTAACAATCCTTCTCTTGAGGAAAATCTATTTTCCTCCAAGGAATTTTTTTCTCAAGTTTGAAATCAATTTAAAGCCTAACTTTATTTGGTGTCTTCAAATGCTTTCAAATCTAGGAGTGAAAAAGACTAGTCCATAAAGCAGGTGAAAGGGAAAAAGGCATATAATATCACATGAAATTATTTACCAAGTAATTTGTATAAGACTTTAAATACATTAGGAATTCAGGGAAGAGAGATTTTAGTGTAAGGAAGAGCAAGCTAGAATAACTTCATGAGAATTTGGACTTGAATTTGGCCTTGAAGGATGCGTAGACCTTGTGTAGGCAGAGGGAAAGAGCTTCCCTTGCAGCTCAGATTGTACTAGCAGTAGGGAATGCTGTTAGAGACAGTGAAGGGAACAATGGCTGGCATGTAGAAGATACTCTGTATATAACTGAAGAAGGCATTAGCCCTGACTCTGAGCTTGCAAATAGCATCTTTGCTCTTCCATTCCTCATCTCTGCTTATGCCAAAAAGGGAGGAGCATTTATTAAAGAAGAATAGTAGTTCACACAATCGAAGAAAGAACTAAACAATTCCATCTCTGGAAGGACAGGAACTGGAGGATTTCTGGAGACCTGAACAACTGGAATTGAGCTTTCTAGCTGTATTTCATCAACTGTTGTCTTGGTTTCTCCCTACGTGATGGCTATTCTCAAGCTAGTTTTCCCACTTAATAAGAATATGTGGCCCCTGGCAGCTTCCTGCTCACATCATAACAGCTTTCCAGGTACTTCAGATAAAAAACTCTCAGGGAAGGCCTCTAATTGGCGAAGGGATCATCTTGTTACTAGAAAGGTAAAAAGAGTGCTGGGCAGACAAAAACTAATAGGTCAGATAAGTGGATGACTGAAGGCATGCTGTGATACCTAATGTAAGGACAGATTTCAGAGTCTTGAGAAACAGTCTTTGATGTTTAAATTATACAAGGGTTTTGGACAATAACTTGAGAGAGTGCTTAAGAAATACAACTTGTCTGGTGTTATGTTAGATTAGCCTAATGGGTTTTCTAAAGGAAACCATTTAGAAGGACATTTCCCCTCAGAATCCAAGTGTGAATTCTGAGGAGAGTTTCTACTGAGGCAAAGCATTAAAAATTAGAACAGAATGGCTGGGTGGGAGTCCAAAGAAATAATAGGCAATAGTGGTTCTCAGAGCGTGGTTTCCAAATCAGCAGGAGCTGCATCACCTGGAACATGATAGAAATATAAATTCTAAGGCTTCACCCAGACTTACTGAATCAAAAAGTTTGGGGGTGTCCTGGCAATCTCTGTATTAATGGCTCTCCAGTTGATTCTGATGCCTGTATAGTTTGGTACCAATATACTGCATTTCAAAAGATACTTCCGAGTTTTGTGACCTTGAGCAATTTATTTAACCTCTGCCTGCCTCAGAGGTAAATGCTAATATTAGTGCTTTACTCAGAGTTTAAAGGATTGTTGTAAATTATAGAAAATGCTTCCAGCAGTACCTGGCACATAGTAAGCATTATATAATTACTTTCTATTATTATCGTTGATAGAACTTGTTTGAAGGAAAGATTCAAATAATAGATGATTCCTAGTTTTGGCTGAAATGTGCTTTGGGTCTTGTTGGTGGTCAAAAATTGTCCGTATTACTCCAATATGGATGTTACAGATTCAAACTGTTCACAGCAGTCATCTCCTGAGCTCCACACTTTGTTCTTCAATTGGAATCTGGTGTCACTGCTATTTTTCTCAAAGAGTGCATTCACGTTGTCCCTCTCTCATAAGTAACTTGCCTTCTGTGAGCCACAGTTTCCTCATGATGGTTTTGGTGAAGGTTAGAGCTAATGCGTGTAAAGCTTTTACCATACAGCATGTTAACATCGTTAACAGCTGTTTTTAATTACTCATCTGCGTTTCAGCTGGCCTCTCCCCCTGTCTAACCATTATTGCTTCTGTGTGACACATAGCTGTGACTGGTTCTCTCTTTTGCACTCTTCCTTCTCTTCCAAGCTGAGGTTATCCCTTTCTGTAAAGGAGTAAATGGATAATATTTTAGCCTTTGCAGGGTATGCAGTCTCTGTCTCTACTTCTCATTCTGCTGTTGTAACACAAAGAAGCCATAGACAATATGTAAGCGAGTCAGTGTAGATATGTTCCAATGGAACTTGAATTGTGGACACTGAAACTTGAACTTCATATAATTTAATGCCATGAAATAGTCTCCTTTTGATTTTTTTTTTCTCCCATCCTTCTGTGAGAAAGGCCAGCTAGCTCACAGACCATACCAAGACAGGCTATGGGGCATATTTGTCCCAGAAGCCGTAATGCACCAACCTCTGTCTGAGGGGACCGCCTCCTGTCTAGTCTATCGCTGCCTTTCTATTTCTCCCTGTCCATCTGCTCTTATCTTCCTTTTTTCTTGGTCACAACCCAGCCACTAAAAACACTGGACTCAAAATTCAATGCAAGTTGAATTCTAAAATATTTGTGCTTGTTGAATACAGTTTTATGTTTTTATTATAATATAAAAATCAAGTTCATCTAAGATTTGTTTATATACTCAAAAAAGAAAAAACTTAATACATGTTAATTTATTTCTATTTACTTTTTTCAGTTTACTTTTTTTCAACATCATTTCAAATTGTTCCCATGAAATAAACCCTAACAGAACAATAGAGCCCAGCCTTGACCATTTATATCAAAATAGGCCGACAGTCAACTCCCGATCATTTCTTCAATTTGTCTTTTATTCATAGGTTTTCCTTAGCTCTGATTTTTTCTTAACATATCCAACCTAATGCCTCTCTTCTTGCCTAAACTTAAATAGAGTTAAATTTACCCTGAAGAGACATAGATGGCCTCAGGAGCTGCTATGACTGGAGAGACATGGCCCCTGTTAGTCCCCCATCCTGCCTTTAGATCTCTCTGTACCTCTCTCCCCCTGACACCACAAGTGGTGTGTGTTAGATGGTGCCTGGTGCATTGTAGGCACAAGGCAAATGTGTTGAATTAGCAAGGGAAACCCACTTAAAGATGCTTTTTTGTAGCTCATAGCCCTTTTGAAAGAAGAGAGTATGAAAGGTGGTATCTGGCACCAACATGCTCGAAAATCACATTTGAAGTCTGAAGGAAATATGGCTTTGCCTTTATGGCTGAATAACTATTTCTTAGGTGAAGAAGGCAGCCACAAAGGTAAAATTAACTCTAAAATCTGGTGTACAAGGTACTGTCACACCTGGGAAATGGCTTACCTAAGTCTAAGGCCTGCCCCACTCTGTGAGAATAATGAGCTCTTGAGTATGATTTTCTGGGTAGGTATGCAATCACTATTATCACCATGGCTATCTTTTCTCTTATTAATTTTGACATACACTCAGAGACATTATAATTTGCCTACCTGATGAAAAAGTGTAAAGAGAATCTGACTATTTTTTAGTATAAAAGAGGAAAAATGTTCAACCTTGTTTGAAAGGTTGTAATTCAAATAGAAAATATATTAGGAAGCAC
>JAQQAC010009165.1:17156964-17222738 GCA_029783875.1 Phataginus tricuspis
CTAAATATATATATATATGTATATATATATATATATATATATATATATTTTTTTTTTTTTTTAAAGACACACAGCCTGACTGTAGGAAGAACAAGCAGACTGGATGATCTAGGAGCTCACTTCTGCTGCTAGTAGCCAGATGACCTTGAGCAAAATATTTAGTTCCTTAGATTTTAGTTTCCTCATCTCCAAAACTGTGGTGTAGAACTGAACTAATATTCTCCTTGTTTTCTTTAACGATTAGATACTTGAGATTCCACTGTGTTTTGTAGGGTAGTGAGAATTAAATGATTTAGTGTATGTAAAGCATTTAAAACAATGTTTTATCTCTAGTATATCATAAATAATGAATAAGTAAGTTGTTAAGGTAGTAATTATAATTATACATTATTTTAAGTTTAGTCTTAACAAAATCGTTTTGAAGAAAGCTGTTCCATGTGTGTTGAAGTAATATTTCTGACATTAAAAGTAGAATTTGAAGACATAATAGTTATGTACTCTGTGTTCATATCTATACTTGCTGAGATTTTCAACTATAACAGAGTGAACGATACAAAGTTTTCTTTTACATAATACCATATATCATTTTAAGGAGAATAAATTTAGAATAGTTACTGCATTTGCAAAACAATCAATCTGAAAATTTCAAAACCTGGTTTCTTTTAAGGAATTATATTTACTTTAATGTGTTTGCTTTTATATTTCTTTATTTACTTTGCCTAGGTAAATAATAGAAAAGTTACAGGGTTGGAGTTTGTTTTATATTAAGCATAGCTTACTGGCATTCTATGTGTCAGATTAAGTTTAAATAGCATATTAAATTACAAAGTGAATAACGTAGATAATTCTTCCAAAGTTGGAGATAATGAAGAAAAATGGAGGTGGATTACAGATTTCTAAAACTGACAAAATTCCCAATGGGGAAATAATGAAAATATAAGACAGAAAATATGAAAATTAAAAGAGAATGAAAAAGTAGATTCAATTTGAAGATAATGTGAGCCCTGGAGGGTCCTGTAGGTGGAACTGTCTGCATCAGAGAGATCTGAGTAGAGAAATATGAATCCTAATTTTGATTGACATGGTGGTGCCTTGAGCAGTTGACACTTGGTGTTCATCCTCGTCCATCATACCTGGCTAAGATTTGGCATCCCTCACCCATATCTCTAATAGATCATCCTGAGGTGTGGATCAAGAAATGGACTGGACTCCAACACATAGACCCTGACCCATTTAGGCTCAAATTGCATTGGTCCTAGGCCAGGCCCTAGAGAAATTAGGTTGATTTTGAGAACTGTATTCTCTTAAGGGCTGTATACATTCAAAATTAGAATAGTGTTACAGAAATATCATAAAGATATAAAACTGAAATGGCCAAGAATTAAAGTAAGTTTTGACATATTAATTTCAGATAAAAAGAAGAAAAAGCCAATAAACCCATTATATTAAGATCAAGCAATGTTGAGACTCTCAAATGCTTTATATTTGGGATCAGTAGTTACCATTATTGAACAAGATCAACAGAGAAAATATATAATTATGGCACAATATACTACCTGACCCCAAATTTGTCATCATATAAGCAGCATTGCAGATAAAAGTAACTTCAATATCACATTAATAATAGTGTATGTAGCAACACATTTGTGAATTATGAAACATAGTATGTGGGAGGAATTTTGAAGGACAGGTATAAGAAGTGTCTAAATACTAGAACATCCCCTTGTGATACCTATTTGTTCTTCATTGTTGAAATTCATATTTTTCATAACAAAGCCAAGATCGATTTGATCTGACATAACTTTACGTAAACGGCCTCCTGAAAAAAATGATTGTGAAGGAAATTGTCAAGAAGAATCTTAAATATTTTATTCAGTGTAACTGAATTAATCAGTTCTTATCGAATGCATTGGTTTTTTAAATCAGGAAGAAAATGATTCCTTGAAATGGATGATTAAAGAAACTAAATGTGTCTTAAGTTATCCTGATAGTTAATGTTTGGCTTAGAAATCTTGTGGGGGAGAGAATGAAGAGAAAAATCAAGTCATTTGGTTTCCTGCGTGTTTCTTTTGATTGGAGCATATTTTGCTAATAAAGATCTTGGAAAGAGTTGTCTACTATGTCTGTGTAACCAAAACAATGTGATGAAAAGTGACATTTTTTTTTTCATTGTCCAGATGTTTAAAAAAATATCCAGGTGCTTAACATCACATAGAAAAAATATAAAGATAATTAACCAAATATTTTACTTTTTACTTTGATGTTTGCTACTATATTGTTGATTTAGCCAAACTGGCAGTGCTCTTAGTAATTTGAATATCACACAATAGATTTTGTAGAACCACAAGAAATATTTTCTGAGAAAGAGAAGATATTTAGTCATTATATTTAGTTGCTTTTTTTGGTCATGATTTGGTGGTCTTCTATTTTGATCATTTCAGAAAATGATGGGATGTTATTTGTATGTTATGGTGCCTTACTGTATTTCTTTTAGGTGATCTTATCTTATGGAGTGGCCTTGAGTTTGATTTATGGGGCACTTCTAGTGATCCTTAAGAATAAAGTTGTTCTTCGAGCAGTTCCTCAAATTTTCCAAAGGTGGCATCTGAGATTTATCTAAACCAGGAGGTTTCTTGGCCCTCATTTTTCTTTAGCCCCAGCAATGACAAAGAGCAATGGCTGCTTCAATTGGATGTAAGAAGAACACTTAGGGTTTGTCTCAGAAGAATCAAAGATTTCAGATCTTCTGAAAGATTGTTTGTACTCTTAGGGGGTCTTAAGAGGGGTCAAATGGCTTCTAAGAGTTCCTTAGCTAGATGGTTAAGGGACTGTATTAGGGAGGCGTATGTAGTTAAGGTAAAGAGGCTCCTAGGGTTTGTAAAGCTCATTACACTAGGACTTTAGCTGTTTCTTGGGCAGAGAGGTCGAAGGCTTCCACATTGGAAATTTGCAAGGTGGCCACCTGGGTTTCTCTTCCTACTTTTTCATAGTATTATCTCTTGGATGTAGTCTCTTCTACAGATCCAGCTTTTGGTGGTGGGAGGTTGCTTGTGAGCCAGAAAAGAACAGTGAAGAAAAGAGAGACTCGTAGTTCCCACTTCGAGCTGCCAACAAGGCACGTTGCTTTGTAGTGCACATAATGGGAGCCTATGAAGACCAATTTGGGTGTGAAAGTGGATGTCATAGGGAAGTGCTGCCAATCTCTACTCTCTGTGAAAGAAAGCGACAGTGTGGAAACTAACCAGAACCACACTGAACTCTGTGGGGGAAGACTCTTCAGCAGCTGGCATTCCTGTGACCCTCTGCACTCTACTGAGGTCCTTAATCTGGGCATACTCTTAAAGAAACCAGCCAGTGTTGATTGCGTGCAAATAACTATGTTTAGAGTGATGATCCAAAACTGGGTACCTGCCCCAGGCAATACTAATAAGTGTATAGAATTTTTTAAATATATTTTTAAGTAGGTGCAATAATCGGTTAAGTGTTCACAGAACTCATAAAGTTTGCAGTGCCAAATTTTGAAATCGACCATTTTGAATTCCAAACAAATATAAAAATGCCACCATTCATTAAAACCGTGAGGTAGCATCTTAGTCTAGATTCAGTGTTACTAATCCTTCCTTAAGATGATCCCTTTTGCTTCTCTATATAGGACTAGGTTTTTTAACAGTGTTTTAAATTTTGGGGGGATGAAGATTATATTACAAAGGTTGTCATAATTGCTTGATAACTCATTTGCTATTTTACTGTAGAATTGCTCATCACCAAGAAAAATCTTCGGCAGCTTATCTTTATTTCTTACTTATCTTGAAAATAGGCAGATGGTTTATAAAGACATCAAAGCACATTACTTTGAGTGAATAGCATGATTTATTTGGGAGTGAAATGATAAATAGAAGATAATTAATTTTTGAATGATAAATATAAGAGAATTAAGAACTATAGCTATACAATGGCAGACAGTTAGTTCCTGAAATAGATCTGCAAAACTTATACTTTGAATTAGTGTTATTTTTACAAAGTAAATACCTTTTAAATTGGCTGGTTTTATGAACTATCTGTAGAAAAGTAAACTGACATTAAGAATCAAAGTCTTGTCCTTTCCTGCCATTAAAACTTGATCTTTGTTATTTTTTCTTCTTTAAATATTTTTTTTTAATAGTAGTCCACACATATGGTAAACCTTTTAAATAGGACAAAAGAATGTCTGGTGAAAATTAAGTCTTTTTTCCACTCCAGTTGTCTAGTTTCCCTAAATTTTAGAGGCAACTATTTCCATATATATCTCCGTGTTAAAGTAATACAAAATCTTGTCTTACTATGCAGAGATTCCTTTTTATTAAGAGTTACATAAAGACAACTCACTCTTTCTAACACTGAAGAATTTTCCATTGGTGCATGAATGCTAATTAACCAGTTACTCATTGATGGACATTTGGTCTTTTCTCCTTTCATTTACTAACACGAGCAATACAGCAAATTTCCTTGAGCTATGTTTTATTTGTGCACATCTGGACAGTAAATTTCTAAAGCAGAATTGTCAGGTAAAAAGGTATCCTCATGAAGAGGATGAAAAGAAAAGCCATAGACTGAGAAAAATATTTGCAGAACACATATCTGATAAAGGACTTGTATCCAAAATATACGAAATAAATACTCTTAAAATTCAATAAAAAAACAAAATCTCAGTTAAAAAATGAGCAAAATATCTGAACAGACATCTTACCAAAGAAGATACACAGATGACAAATAAGCATATGTAAAGATGCTCAACATCATATGTCATCATAGAGAGGCAAATTAAAACAAGGAGATCCACTAAACACCTATGAGAATGGCTAAAATCTGAAGTAGCACCACACAGTTCTGGTGAGGAACTCTCATTCATTGCTGATAGGAATGTAAGATAGTATAACCTCTTTGGAAGACAGTCTGGTAGTATCTTACAAAGCTAAACACTGTCTTATATGATCCAGTAGTCATTCTCCTAGGTATTTGAAGCAAATGAGTTGAAAACTTTTATATACAAAAACCTGCACATAAATATTCATAGCACCTTTATTCATAACTGCCAAAACTTGGAAGCAATCAAGATGTTCTGCTGTAGGTGAATGGATAAATAAACCATGGTACATCAATACAATGGCATATTCTTCAATGACAGAAAGAAATGAGATATCAAGTCATGAAAAAACATGGAGGAATCTTCATTGCATATTGCTAAGTGAAAGGCCCCAACCTGAAAGGCTACATACTATATGATTCCACCTATATGATATTCTGTGGAAAGCAAAAGTATAGAGACAGTAAGAAGATCACTGGTTGTCCGGAGGAGAAGAGGGAAGGAGAGGTGAATTGGTGGACCACAAGGGATTTTTAGAGCAGTGAAATTATTCTATATGATACGAGTAATGGTGGATACATGATATAATGATTTGGCAAAGCCCATAGACGTGCACAACACAAAGAATGAGGCCTAATGTCAACTGTGGATTTCCAGTTAATAATAATTTATCAATATCAGTTCATCATTTGTAACAAATATACCACACCAGTGCAAAATGCTAACAAAAGGGGAAACTGAGGGCTGGGGGAGAGGGAGTATACATAGAAACTGTACTTTCTATTTTTTTTTTTCCTATAGAAACTGAAACTGCTCTAAAAACTGAAGTCTATCCATTTTTTTTTTAAAGATATGGACATTTTGAGAGAGAGTGCCAAGTCAGTTTGTCCTATTTATTTTGACTGCTAATGGTTGTTAGGCAGTCTTTTTGTTTGTTTTTATGCTATGCAGAGTTGTTTTCTGGCTTCTGTACTTGGTGTCCTGAAAAGTCTTCTCTACGTGTATCTTTTGGAAAAAAAATAAATTCCGTATTTTCTTTTAATAGCCTTACAGTTTCATTTTTCTTTATTTAAAAATCTTTGAATAATCAGGATTTTATCAATGTTAGAACTGATCCTTATTTATAACGCCATCTTCTTAAAAAGGCATTAAAAAATGCAAGCCATAAAGGAAGCATTTTAAAGGTTAAGTGGTATAACACTGATCTAAAACCTGCTCTGTTTTGCAATGTGTGTTGAGAGATGAAGCAGGATCCCTAGACTACAGTCAGTAGGCCCTTGCGACTCATGAATGCGCTTTACAAGAGAGCCTTGGGATCCCCGGTTGTGTCTGGGAGTGTGAGTGTGGTGCGTGTGCGCACACCTACCAAGCCGTCGTACTGTCCATTTCGGACGGAGTATTCTGCCGCTTTCATCAGGTCCTCAGATCAGTGGCTGCCGTGAGGAGGGAAGATGACTAAGAAACACCGGAGCTGAGTAAAACTTTTCCTCAGAATGCACTCGGATAAAATTTCTGAAAGGAAGTTGGTATAGCCTACAAAATGGAATTTAGAGAATGTTTACTTAGAATCGTTCATGATTCGGCTTATAGAAAAAATTAAAAATCAAAAACAAAAAACAACAACAAAAATACCCATGTACCTTGTAGATGATCAGTCAGAAGCCCTACCAGGAGGCATAAATAAGATTTTGAAATTTGTTTGCCCTAGACATTAAGGAGAAAATGACTTTTTAAAATTAAGGTATCATTGATATATAATCTTACAAAGGTTTCACATGAGCAACATCGTGGCTTCAACATTCACCCATATTATCAAGTCCCCCCACCTCCACTCCATTGCAGTCACTGTCCATCAGCGTAATAAGATGCTATAGAGTCATTATCTGTCTTCTCCATGCTGTACTGCCTTCCCTGTGACCTACCTATATTGTGTGTGGTAATCATAATGCCCCTTAATCCCCTTCTCCCTCCTTACCACCCATCCTCCCCCACCCCTCCCCTTTGGTAACCACTAGTCCCATAGAGTCTGTGAGTCTGCTGATATTTTGTTCCTTCAGTTTTGCTTTGTTGTTACACTCCACAAATGAGTGAAGTCATTTGGTACTTGTCTTTCTCCACCTGGCTTATTTCACTGAGCATAATACCCTCTATCTTCATCCATGTTGTTGCAAATGGTAGGATTTGTTTTCTTTTTATGGCTGAATAGTATTCCACTGTGTATATGTCCCACCTCTTCTTTATCCTGATGGACACTTAGGTTGCTTCTATATCTTGGCTACTGTAGATGATGCTGCGCTGAACATAGGGGTGCATATGTCTTTTTGAATCTGTGATCTTGTTTTCTTCTGGTAAATTCCTAGGAGTGGAATTCCTGGGTCAAATGGTATTTCTAGTTTTAGTTTTTTGAAGAACCTCCCTATTGCTTTCCATAATAGTTGAACTAATTTACATTTCCACCAGCGGCATAGGAGGGTTCTCCTTTCTCCACATCCTTCCCAGCATTTGTTGTTGCTTGTCTTTTGGATGTTGGCCATCCTAACTGCTGTGAGGTGATATCTCATTGTGGTTTTAATATACATTTCCATTATGATTAGCAACGTGGAGCATCTTTTCATATGCCTGTTGGCCATCTGAATTTCTTCTTTGAAAAGTATCTGTTCAGATCCTCTGCCCAGTTTTTTAATCGGATAAATTGTTTTTTGGGTGTTGAGGTGAGAAAATAACTCTTAAGATTCTTAAAATTAAAAAAAAATTACATCATAGTGTATAATTCATTATCACATATCAAGTCCAGAAAAAAGCTTAGCTAAATACCAACTAATTCATATCAAATTAAATTATAATGAATAGAACCTGAATAGAAAAATGGAAAGCTTCTTTTTGGCATATTTATTCATTACATTTTTGTAGGTCTATATCTTTTCCCCATGGAAAAGAGTTCCATAGTACTAAAAAAACAAAAGTTGAGGAATATTTCTATTTTAAGAGCTAGAGGTTACTTCTTATCTCTCCCAGTGTTTATGTTTTTCCAATGAAGTACTGATACACTTATTAAATGAGTATAGTTTTTCCTAATACACTTATGTTTATCATATGCTTTTGTTCTTCCTTGCTTCAAGAAAAGAAGTATTAATGTGCTAAGGAACAACACCAGTTTTTAAATGTAGGACTTCAGAATTTAAATTTTTAAATGACCAAGGAAATTAATATTTAAGTTGTGCTGTTATCCTACATTATCAACATGAAAATGAATTAATAACAAAAGGATCTGTATTTTACAGATTATATACCCATGCACATTAAATATGAATATAACAGCATATAAATTTCATCAAGTTGTATATGTGGAAAAGGACTCTATATATTTTGATGCTGTCATTATTGTAATGGTGACATCACCCTACAACTTGCTGACTATTCTTTGCATCTTGCTATGTGGGTATGAGTGTGTATATACTATAGATAGAGCTCTTCTACACAATTATTTTAACCTGAGCCTATTAATTACATCTAGTATGGTTTGTTTTCCTTAATGTATGTTTTTAGTGTGTGTTTTTCTTTCTGTGGCATAGGAATTTTGGAGACATTCAATAGACAAGTTGTGATAGAGAAACCTGGAGCAAATGAAACCAGTATCCCTTCAGAGCAATTGCTACCAGTACAAGAGGTGGGTAAAAAATGTGGTATTTTTTAAATTAATATATAATATCATCATATGTCTTTAAATCCATTTATTAACCAAAATGTCCTGCATTCTTACCCTTTGCCACTAAAAAATAATTCTGGCTTGAAAATTGGCTTATAAATTTTGAGGAAAATTGAATTTAGTGGGGACATAGCTGTCATACACAATCTATTCCATATAAGGAGTAGGGAGGTGTATCTAGTGAAGAGACCTTTGCTCTCATCCCAACTCGGGATCTACACTTTGATAATATGGGTTGTAGAATAATTGTAATGTAAGAAAATGGAGATTAAAGAGCAAAGGAAAGAGGAAAGAATAGTTTGAACTGGTCTCTTATTTTCTTGTACCAAGGATGTGCCTGTTTGTTCTCAGATCCATTACCACTCTTGCCCTGCTCTGTTCTGTTTTGTAGAGAATTACATCTTCTAGACTTCCTTTCTTTCTGGATTCTAGGAAAGTTTGGCCAATGGAAGGCCCGTGCAAGGCATGTGATGCAAGAATGAAGAGTAGAAGTTGGCGAGAAACTAGAATATTTCTTCCGCATTCTTTGTTTTAGGGACCATCTTCAGCAGTAGCTGGACTGGCTCTTCTCCCTGGGCCTTGCTCCCCACATGCAGTCCTCCTCCATGGTTCCAGTTCCAACTGGCAGGTCTGCCTTGCCTTAAGCTTTGACTGATGGCTCCCAGAACCACCCTCCCATAGAGAGTCCCCTTTCTTGGTTCTTCCAGTGCTAAGAGTGGTAGGGGCTCCCTGCTCTGTTAATATCTGTCGTGTTTTACAACCTGTGTTTGGCTTCTCTCCAAATGGCAACACCTTAATAAAACACTCTACATTTGAATTCTTTCGATATACCCAGAGTGGTTTCTGTTTTCTGAATGTATCTTAACTTATAAAATAAGTAAACATTTAAAAAGGCAAGAAAACATAAGAGTCTTAACAGAGTTTAAACTTAGAAAGCAAGGGAAATAATCAGTAAAATGCAAAGTAATACATTATGCTTTACCCAAAAATCAGAGTAGGTATTAAGAAATTAGCATTAGCAATAGAAGTAAGGGATTCAACAGGTGTCTACCTGTTGGGCACAGAACAGAAAGCCACATTATTTCCTCTTTTTTGTTGGATCATCTAGCAAGTGTTTTCTATTCTAACTGGAATGTGTATAAGCCAAACATCATATGGGCAGAGTAGAAGTTAGTAAAAGATATTTCATGAAAATAAATATACTTCTCAGAGGAGATTTGAGTAGAAAAGCTTTTGTTTTCTCCTTAAGAGAGCTATTGATGTGCTTGGTTTTGAAAAGAGAAATCAATTGGACCAAGACATTATAATCACATATAAATCACCCCAGGCAAAGATAATCATTTTACACACATACATACATCACTGCTGCCATGACAATTAATGGCAGTATTCACCGGAACATATTTCCATGAATGAATGAATGAAATGAAATGAATAGACATGCCATGGAGGGAAGAACAAATCAGAGTTTTGTTGTTTTTATTTATAATTTTCATGCTAGTAGATTCCTTTTTATGTTTCTATGAAAAATGTGTCCCAAGGAAGTACTGTTGTAGCATAGGACTATACCTATTGCTTTTCTAAAGTTTCACTTATAAGAAAGAACGTTATATGAGATTAATTATTGATTAATTATGTAAAAATAAGATGAGAGATGTGTTTTCAGGCTCTATGATGTTAAACGTCCAAAGAAACTTCAGAAAGGAAAGTTCAGTTACAACTTAATATAAGCCTAATGAAAATGAGAGCCACTTTTTCTGATTGTAGAGTCATGAATCAAAGTTTAGCTCTGAAAGATGAATCACCTTTATTACTTGGTATAGTCTATACAAAAAAGCATTAAATTAATGCGGAGTGGGATGTGTGTACAAGAAAAATAAGCTAATGATCATAACCTCGGTAATTTTAGACTGAGACCATAGAAATCATCCAATTCAGGTCTTTTATTTTTCTGATAAAAAAAAAAAACGAGATCTAGAAAAACAAGTAATTCAGTCAGGGACATTGAGCTGTGGGTCTTCTGAAGTTGGGTAGGTGAATTATTACTGTGAACAAGATTACATTAAAACAGGGAAAGTTTAGTACTAAGCATAGGTTCAGAGTACTACCCATAATGTTTTCAGTATTTAGGGAACATTGGAGGACCTAGGGGAAATATGCATTCATAAATATATTGCCATATAAGCCAAAGACCAAAAGAAAAAGAAAACAAACACCACCAGCCTCCACCCCAACCTCTCCCACTCCCTGCAAAGCAATGCAGATTGTTTTAATCCTCATTTTCTGGAAGAAAAGTAGGGCTACTTACCATTTTGTGAGAGGAGAAACTACATTAAATTCTAAAGAAGTAAAAATCTAGAAAGGGGCAGTGGTGAATTTTCTCTGAGAAATTTATTTCTTATTGCTATTTTTTTGGCTTGTCTGTGAAAAAGAAATAAAAGATTGAATATTAAATGCTATCTTATGTTGCAGTAGTTGTTAAAAATAAACTAAAAAAGACCATAAAAATATAATTTAGACTTTATTAAGTATACTGAGCTTAAAGGTTGCTTTATGTGATAAATAGTAAGTATAACTTTCAGCTCTCATAAAGATGGTTTTTTTGAACTATATTTAAGAGATTAAATTTTGAAAAAAGTTTTTGATTAGATACACTGATGAATTAAAATAAAATATCAGTATATTACTGTGTGTAAAGAAGGCACATGCTTTTGTACATTGCTTTATTCTCTGGGTAATATTTTTCAGGTTACAAGAACAGCTTTTACAGTTTATTAAAAATACCTATATTTAATATGCTGAATAAATGTAATAATTTTATATCTAAAACAATAGAAACACTTGTTGCTAAGATTAATGTAACTTCATATAAATTTATATTTCAGGCTTCTTTACTAGACTTTGGCTGGAGAAATGCATTTAAAGAAGTGTCTCGTCCCATGGCACATTGCATAACAACAGTAGTTGAAGATTTTTCTACAACAGTTCTACAACAGGAACAGAATGAAAGGCGTTCAACTGAGAGCTATGCTATGAATCTTGTAAATGTCCAGCAAATTTGGCAAGATAGCCATGTGGTTCCTGAGGAGGACCAGCCAAAGAGAACTGCAAAGGCAAGTATCAGATGAAATCCTTTCAAACTGTAGACTGGCAAAACGAGATTTTTCTTTTTTTTAAGTATAAGGCATTGCAAAAGGAACTTATAGAAGAGTGGTGGAGTCTCTTGGCAAATACTTGGTACTGTACCCAATACCAGTTTTCTTTTCTGGTATCCATGGACCACTTGTAGGAAAAAGGACATAAACCTGTTGCCAACTTGAGTCTGAGGCAGCTGTGTGACTTCACAGGGAACTGGGAAACCTGCTTGTGTGCATTTTCCTCTTGAATGACTTCAGGAAAATTGAGGGAGCTACTGTCTTTCATTGGTTTGGGCAACTTTTAAATCTTTATTTACACCTTAATGAACACCCCATTTCATTAGCATCAGTCTTACACCTTTACTTGTGCTTTGAGAGCCACAGAACATCCTGAGAAAGGAGGAAGTAATTATGCAAATGGATAAATACAGTTACACAGTATTAAGTCCACAATGAGTTCAGCAACCTATGATTGAAACGTTTGTAAAAGAGAGTTCTTAAAGATAATCTTATTCTGCTACTGTCACCCTGAGGCTCCAGAACATTCTCTGGGGAACACTGTGGCTAACTTGGAGTGGAGGCAAGCTGCACCTTCCCGTCCACTACACCTCCTTTTCTATTTGAATAGACTCATAACAACTAGTGAAAAGCTAGTCATCAGTTCTGAAAGTTGCTGACTCCTTACCCAGTAAGAAGATGCCACATGAGATTGTTTCTAATGCTTCTAAATTAAGTTAAACTAATATAACCTTGCTTGTGTGTGGTGATTAGTAAAAACAAACAAAAAAAAAACCTTTTATGAACATTTAGCGAAAGAAAATAAAAATAAGGAAATTGTATTTATATAAAGGATACATATTTTCTGAGTTCTATTAACTACAAATAAAAGTATTGTCATGTAAGCTATTTCACAAGTTTTTCATAATGTTTGTCTGGTAAAGCATAAGATTTGAAGGTTATATATATAGAGAAGTATCATTTTGGTATTTCCTTATCTGACCTAAAACACAACTTTCTACAACTGAGAAATTGATTATTATGAAGTTGTGTCATTATATTTATGTTTGATGCCAAATTCATTATTTAGGAATTTGGTTCCCCAATACATAAATTACATGCTGCTGTCAGAGTACAAATAACTCAGTGCTACATTTATTTCTCCCTAGTTTTGTTCTGACATCATGGAAAAACTTGACACAATGCTTCCACTGGCTCTGGCATGCAGAGATGATTCTTTTCAGGAAATTAGAGCAAACTTTGTGGAGGCCTGTTGTAAAGTGGCAACAGCTGTCCTGGCAAGACTGCAAGAGAGACGCAAGGAGTTTCCTTCCAAAGCACCTCTGAAAAACTTGCACACCCTGCTTTCCACAGCAGTGTATGTCTTCCAGCATTTTACGCGATATGATAATTTGATGAAAGAAAATACTAAGAAGTGAGTGTCACTTAAGTTGAGTTGATGGCCATGCTTAATACATGTAATGCTAGGATATCAGAGGATGAAATTTTGATAACATTTGAGAAGGAGAAAATAATAATTAACACAGAGAATTATGTTCATTTGTCTTCACTAGGAAATGTCAAAAGTTGGAGCATGGGATATATTAAGCCAGACAGATAGGAGGAAAGCTACGTAGTCTCTCTAAAGGCCCCTCAAAAGACCATGCCTCTTCCATACTGTAACTGGGAACAACAATTTTCTGTCTGCTGTTACATGACCAAACAAATCCTTTTCATTTTGTAAGCACTTTGTGCTGACTACACTGAAAAGGAAAAATAAACTTTTTTGTCCCATGCATACACAGTTGTGAAATATGCACTTCTCTTTTTTGTTTCTAAGCCAACAGGCTGTTTGGAGCTGATACAGAACATAAATGCATTTTAATCTATTCTACTAACCAATGTAAACAAATTTCAGAAATTCCATTTAGTTATTAACTATCCCTAATAGTGGAGAGGAAAACATCTGGCAACCTTAATTCTCATGTATAAGTAGTCTAAGTCTGTGTTTTCTGGAAAGAGAATAAAAAATATCTTTTAGGTATATGACGTGTTCTTTTTGGTGGACCTTGTACTCTCTTGGAGATAGCACAGCCCCTGGTACATGTGAGCCTAAGACTCTATTCTGTACTCCTTATTCAGTCTTTGTGGTCCCTTAGTTAGGAGAGAAAGCATAAGAAAGCATAGTATGTGTAGCTAAAGATAAAATAAATTTGGCTTGATATAGTATATAACTATGATACTTCTTTTAGTTCTCATAAGTAGGCCGATGTTGTGATTCATACTTGAATTTATAAACAAGATGTGCCAGAAGTCACTTTGTTTCTGTAGAATATTTTAAAACAGTTTATGAGATAATTGACATCTACAAATTACAATTTTTAAAACAAAAAGAGAGTGTTTGTGGGACGTGTGATAGCTTTATAGAAGTTGGTTCTGACAAATACATGTTGTATTCTGTAACAACAATAACCTAATGCCTAAATAATGCACTGATCTCTAATAATAGGCTTACAAAGAATACTTTCATTTTTGAATGATGTATTGACAGTGCAGTTTGTCTCAAGTTGAAGTGCATATTTGTGGAACAGCAGATGTACATTTTCAAAGGACTTGCAAAACAAAGACCAGCTCTTTTTTTTCTCTTCTTTTCTTTTTGGAAAGTGAATGTGGATGCAGACTTCTGCATTAGGAGGAAATGAATGATTGATATCTAATAATCAAAACCATTTGTAGTACTGGAGATTGTTACCTCCTACTGCACAGGCCTTAAATCTCTGTCTCTTTGATCATTCCCTCTGAACAGACCCATATTCCTGGTGCCTGTCCAACAATATCAGGAATTCATCAACACTCTACAGTTTCAGGTTACGGACTACTGCGTCAGAGCCTGTGCTACAAGCATTTTACAGGACGCTGAGAGCCACCACTGGGATGACTACAAAGCTTTCTATGAGGTGTGAAGTTGAGTTTACTATCCCTCCTTTTTACACAAATATGTTTTACTGCCTACCTGTTTTCTGGCTAATTAGAAACATGAGCTTGGTATTACTAACACATGAAGGCTGTTAGGATAATATTTTTTAAATATTGAATTAGTACTTGGGAAAAGCAGTTTTTAAAAACCTGAAATAATTAGACATCAGAACTCTCCTTCTGCTTCAAAGTAAAAATAACTTAATTTGAGCTGCAGTGTTTCAGTGCTATATAATAAGCTGGAATAGAATAGAATACAATGACAACTGAAAGAAACAGCAATGCCAAAATACTACAAACCTTGTTTTTCTCCCAGTGGGATTAATTACAGATATCCTTGCATTTTTTGCTTATGTATTTCTCTGTTTTTGATAAATATCTTTTATTAAGCAGCATATTCTTTGTACATAATTTTTTTCTTCTCATGTATGTTCTTCTGAGGTTGCTGTAAGACCCATCTGATCATTTATAACTTACCTATTTTCATTTAGCCCATGTTTGAAATCCCAAACATCTACTGAATTAAAGGCAAGTGATTCCAGGGCAACCAAACCCAAGATCGATTAAAATTATTTATCATCAGGTTTCATTAGTTCGCCTTTTCCTAAATCCCATGGACAATACATAAATCACAATATTCAGAATTCCTTGAAGTTGATTCCAGGGCAGGGTGAAACATTTATAATATCTTAATAGATAATCTGGGTTTAAAAACAATTCATTAGTTGTCTGTGAACCTTCCACAGGAAAACAGTAAGAACAATAAGTGTGCAGATAAATGGCAACCCAAAGGGTGCTGGAGTGGTCTGTGAGGCCACACAGATCAGGTGGGAACTGAACTGGAACCTAGCAGATGGGGAGGAGAAGGGAGCTCACTTAAAAAAAAAATCAATTTACAAATTAGTTATAAGCAAAACCAATAAAATTAAAATTGACCACACACGCAAAAAATTCATCAGCCATGCCTGGCTTCATAGCTTTTCCAGTCTACCCTTTCCTCTGGATTGAAGCTTAGGATTTTTGTTTTTCTTTATTTTCCTAATCATTATGGAGTGTTGAGAAAAACAGTAGAGTTTTATTCAATGGAGTCACTCTTGTCACCTCCCTGATACTAAAGGTTCCTGTGGTGCCATTTATGCCTGAGTTACTTTCATAATAGATGTTGCCACAACAGAAAGGAGTAGCTAAGAAGCTTTTTTAAAGGACTTTTCACTTTTTCTAAGGCTATTTCATCTCTCATTTAGAGGCCCTTCCCAGATAGTTTGTCATTTTGCAAGCGCATCCCTATAAGGTTTACCAAACCTGACGTACTTCAAAAAGCAGTGAGTAGAGTGAGAACGAGGAAGTGGCATGGTGCAGCTGGGAGCCTGAGATAAGAATGCAAGTATTGGTCTTCCCCTCTCCTGGCAGCATCACAGCCTCCTTATTTGCGTTGAGGTAAACAGAGGTTGAAAATAAGTCCATCTCATGTTTCAAACTATTTCAATATGTCAGTGTACTAATGAGCAATTTTATATGATGTTTCCATTGAAGAACAGGGATCATTTCACTATATGTTCAACATAGGAGTATTATGTTTCCCCTTATGCAAATTGGGAGCTAGATGAGTTGTACAGTATAAATAACAAGTGGATACATTGAGAACCTGTTATTGAAGTTACCAAGTATTTAAAAAAAAACAAATTACCGTGTAACATGCAGCTCTTAGATCTTATGACAAGGCTTTAGCTTCAAAGACAGAAATAATGAGATAGTTACCCTGTGATTACAGGGTACTGTAGCTTCCATATACTTACATGGTCAGTAGTTACAATTTAATTGCAGAGTGTGTGGTTGTTATTTATGCTCAGAAACATAAAATGATACTGCTTTTCTATTTACCAAAAATAAGAACCTTCTTAAAATAGCACAGATTTTAAACTGTTTGACAACCGGAGTATCTGACACGGTTTTATCCCATAAACTACCCCCCTTTCTCCTGCTCTCCCCATTATTCCAGCTGCTTTGTGAACAGGACCGGTATGTTTCTGGCAGGGCTGTTTTGAGGAAAGGAGATGAAATCCACCTGACTGGAGGCAAAGGGTAGGACAGAGATCTCAGGGGAGCCTATCACCTTGTGCAGAATATAGTAAAGAAATAGTGAAAGAATTTACAAGACATGGAGCAATATTTGCTCATGTTTTGTGATACCAACTGAGCCCTAGATATATTATTTCCATTTTCTGAACTGTCAGGTTGAGAGAGTCAACGAGTTCGGTATCTCTCTGATGATGTGTTGGTCAGATGGCACAGTGAGTGTTCAGATTACATGTTTAAAATTAAGTTTTTAGTGTACTTGACATCTGCTCAATTTTAGCAACTTGTGTTTTCCAAGAATAAAGAATTGTCTGTTCAAAGATAATATTGAATGGCTTATATAATAAAGCCCAGCTGCTTGTTTCCTGATATATAATCTAAATAAAAGTTCACATCTGCTTATATTATAGTGGGTCTACAAAAATAACAGATGTTTACTAGCAGAATACTTTTGAAATGACAACAAATAGGGAAACAGGTCAGAAAAATAAATGAATCACATTTCATTTAATGAAAAACCTTGCATACATTCAACTTATACACATTTTGAAGGGAATTGTGAGAATGATGACCCATTTGGAATGTTTTTTAAGTAAACATGAAGTTCATATTTTAAAAAGTCTTAAAAATCAGTATGTTTCTCTTTTAGGAGAAGAAATCTATGTGCCTAAAGTTATTTTTATTTTCTCATTTATTGCCAAAAGGTAGTGATTAAGGAAATTTTATGTTTTGAAAAATATGAGAAATCATGTTGGCCACAGTATTACAAGCACCCATGCATTGCCATGGAAAAAGTGTAAATCATTCATACTGGTACTGTGCAGCTGGGTCAGGTTCACTTTAATCAGCACACAACACAGTAAGTATGAACAAATCAAACTTTATAAGTCCTTTTGTTCCTTAGGGAATTTAAAAAGCAGTCTTTATCACAGACACACAAAAAAGAAACTATAAAAAACTGTAATTTTGCCACTTCTGCATTAATTTTGTAATTTGTTTTCTTAAACAGTTTGATACATATCTAGTCTGGAAGTCAGAAATGGTCAAAATCCCCTCCAGTTTGAACTTGACTCTGTGACATTTTGATGCCAAAGTTTCCCATCCAAGGATAACAATTGTACTCATTTATAAGCTCCACCTGAAAGTCAACAGAAAATAATTATGTTGTTATTAAAATGACTACAAAAGATTTTAGTAATTAAAGAAGTTACCAGAAGAATAATATGTAAGAAAAACACTAATAGCACTGTCTACACAAGAAATTATCAACTTTTGGTGTAAGAGAACAGCAGATTTTATTTTAAATGATGTTTGTTTGAGAAATGTAAGTAATGAGTAGAGCAGAAATTTTAAGCCGAAGAGGACTACTTAGAGATAAAATGGGAAGTTTTACTATTAACTTTTGATATAGTAACATAATCAAGATAATGTTTAAAGAACACATTCTATTCTTCCTGTTTCAAATAATCTTTTGATCTGGTTTGAAGAAAATGAGGTCAAACTACTAACATACTTCCCTGAGAGCCTGTTAACTAATTAATGCTTGTAAATCACTCTAAGCTACCTTCTCATTTCTTCCTGTTTCCTCTGGCCTTGGCCACTGTTGGGTCTTCCTCTGTGGTCAGGGAAAATTTGGCACACAAAAGAGATCTGTAGGAGGGTGGGAAAGAATGAGAATCTGACCCCTTAGAAGTATGAAGTACCATAAAAAATATTTTTAAATGATGTTAAAATCTGCCTTAGGCTTTATAAAATCTTGCAGACTATTGTAGTTCTGTTTCTTGTATTCTTATTAAAACTCCATAGACAAAATAACCTAATGTAATAATCTTTGGTCTTCAATGGATAGAATTATCCATCCCCCTTGGTTTCATGCATGTTGATAAGTATACAGTATGTAAGTGTATTTTTGCCCCAGTCATTTCATTATAATGTGAAATCTGAAACATTTATTTATTTATTTATTTATTTATTTATTTTTATTAAGGTATTATTGATATACACTCTTACGAACGTTTCACATGAAAAAACAATGTGGTTACTACATTTACCCATATTATCAAGTCCCCACCGATACCCCAGTGCAGTCACTGTCCATCAGTGTAGTAAGATGCCACAGATTCACTGTTTGCCTTCTCTGTGCTACACTGTCTTCCCCGTGATCCCCCCACGCCATGTGTACTAAACATAATACCCCTCAATCCCCTTCTCTCACCCTCCCCACCCTCCCTCCCACACCCCCTGAAACATTTATAAAATGATCTTAATCATGATAATAGTCTCAGAAAATATATACATACCTCAACAAATTAAAATTAAATTTTAATTTTAGAAGAATCAGCCTACTATCTTAAAGTAGCATGACTTCTTTAACAACTATAAGGCTGATTGTTTAAAAGTAAATTTTAAACTCTAGGCCAGGAGTAGGTAAAAGAAGGGTATATGCTAATTAAATGCTTGTGGTCTGGATTTGCACTAGAATATCTGATCTCGTAATTGAAATAAAACATAAGTTCTTTTGTCAGTAAGGATGTTTTACATCTTGTCAAAAATCTTTCCTGGTCATCTAGTGTGTCAAACTTTCCAGCTATTTCCTTTCAGCCTGAACTAATTAGGTCCATAGGAAACAAACTGACATTTTGGAAGATGTTGATTCTATTGTTTAATGTGTGGTGGTTTCGCCAGGGGGAGAGATGCTCCTTCTCACTCCAGATGTGGCATTATTTCTTCTGGGCTCTTCATCACGATCTCTGGACCATTCTGCCCGCTAAGTTAGCCCAGGACATTCTAGCCGAAGTGCTGGAGAAGTCTTTGTGTCTACTGGCCTCCAGATATGCTCGAGCCCACCCCAGTTATAAGAGAACTCCACAGATAAGGTAATTGAAGTTGTGAAAAGGATTGCTTTTCAGGAATACTCTTTCATCAGTTCATAAAAAGCAGAATGTAATTCTGAATCTCATGAATACCTCCTTGTCTATTTGACATGTTTCTGACATCTGAGAGGAAGTACTGTTCAATTCTTCTGCGATACTTAAGTGGCAATGTGGAACTTGCATCAAAATAAGTTTGCTTTTTTTCTTAAAATTGTATACAGAACCTACTTGTTTTTAAAAAATAATTGAAGATGTATGGCAATCTAGAACACACACAGGTTAGTATATAAGATAGAGAAAATTAGGTCCTGAAATGGAGAAAAAACAGCAGTGCTGTGATGGAGCAGTCAGTTTGACTCAGATTCTAAGAAAATGGGGATTTTAGTTTTTTTGTTTCTGAAGTTTTTAAAAATAGTCCAGTTTTCATTAAGGAAACTCCTTTGTCCAATCATAGTCCAACACTATGAGTTACTTATCTAGTCAATGAATATTACAAAAATGTGATTGCATGGCAATAATGCTCTATACAAAGAAAAGGTTTTTGATTTATAAATATTCTGACTAATGTGATTAAGATCTGTCTTCTAAGTATTAAATTTTTTTTCTAGATATATTTTAGGAGGAAACTAAAGACATCAAAGGCTTTTTTCTTTTCCTTTTTTTTTTTTTTCAGCATTAGGAATCCTTTCCTGATCGTGTCCTTGTAAAGCATGCTGCATTTGAAGGGCCTTTAGGTCCTGCTACAGTGTTTCATAAATACGGTGTTTTGCACAGGCTGTTTTGAATTACTGACCAAGCATCATTTAAAACATTGAACTGCAAAGAATAGATGTAAAATTCCTTTTGCAAGCAAAGAATACCTTCATCCTTTTCCTTATGTATCTTGAATAAACTTTTGACTATGATGTGGCAAGTCATTTTGAGATGTTTGTGAAATCAGATTTACTATTAGTTCATTAAATTGGTAGTATATTTAATTAATTAACTGTACTATAGAGACTTCTGGTTTTTATTCTGGGTGGTTACAAAAACTTCATGCCAAGGTACAGTTATTTCTTCAACTTTTTATAAGTAAAATAAATAAATATTTTCATCTGAATGGTTAATCCTAACCTTATTGTGAAATCAGATTACATATGTCTGTGTGTATATACATATATCTTGGTTTTACAGTTATTTAATTAGCAATCAGACAAAGTGGATACAAACTACAATTAAACCTTCCTAAAGGCAGTTATTGATTCTTTTAGTATTCCAGTAGCCTCCAACTGTCACATAACCAAAACAATATGTATAATTTATGTATATAATATGTTATGTATTAATATATGACATTTTATTATATATAATTTATTTATAAAAATAAATAACTCTATTTTTATTACATATATAATATTTATTTTAATATAATAAATTTATTACACACATAGCCCAAAATATCATTTTAAAAGATCCTCAAACTTAATTTTTTTTATAACTTCAAAATTTCCACAGTGAATTTAAAAAAAACAAAACAGGGAATTAACTGAGGTTGGCACAATTTTGTCATATACCAAAATAATCTTTAAACAGAGTTTAGGTCCCTATTAAAACTCAAAAAAGACTTGGATGAGAAGAATTGTTCTACCATCACATTTTTATCTATCATATATGTGCATAATGGCAGATTTTCTTTCAGTCTGGCTTCTCTTTTGCTGAATGTAATTTCAGAGAGACTCAAGCTTCTTGAGCAGTGTTCTGGTAATACAAAATTCAAGAGCCATCTTTGATGCTTTCTATCTGTCTTTAATCTCTGAAGCTGTGGTGTCTGACCAACTGTTTCTATTACTACGTATGCTTACTATACGGATATGGATGATAATGTATATACTAAGCAGAAAAACAATTTGGTTTAACATGATTTTCTTCTTTTTCTTTCCAATAGACTTGATATCACAACAATTTTAATATGCACTGAAAACATGCTCTGGTCAATTTGCACATCAGTACAGAAGCTTTTGAATCCTCATGAGTATATGGATGATAAAATTTTTAAAATTCATATCCATTGTAATAATCTGTTTACAACATTAGTAATTTTGACTTCACCATTAACTGAATTATATCAGTAAGTATCAAATATATTTTAGCTGTTATGATATATAAAATAATGTGACTTAATGAAGCTATTTTCATGTTACCTACTGAATTACGTGAAGTAAGAAGTAGAAACGTTTTGAAGTGCATTTTGATATTGTGAATTGAGCCGTTTTACAAAACTAACACCAACAGGGCTTTCATCATTCTCAAAGCAATTTAATCCTAATACTATGTTATATCTTTATTTGCCAATCCTGTTCAGCTGGTGAGGCTCTGATACAATCAGGATCGTTTTGAGCTTCACTATCTGAGTTGATTAAATGATCAAATTATATTAATGGGTTGGTTATTTCAGTCATACCCTGATACTCTATGAAAAAGAAAATCTTATCTAATGGCTTTTTGCTCATTTTAAAAATATTTTTTCGTTTTTAATTTATATAAAGTGATTTGCTGTAATAAAAAGAAATTTAAGTGATTGTAAAATATTCCCAAATCTGGAAGAGACCTAATGGTTCCACACTGTTAGCTAATTTGCCATAGATCCGTATTTTTAGTATTAGCTTTTAGTGTCTGAGCTAGTAATGGCAAGTAGAAATAGGAATAAGCAATTACGTTTTTTAAATGTTAAAATATTTCACTTAGCTAAATTGAGATTTAGGGAAATTAACAATTTTGATCTACTCTTCTGGTTTATTTCATTCATATTTGTAATATGTAAGAGGCTAGAGTAGATCTTATAAGACATTAACACAATTTTGTTTAAACCCTCCTCCAAAGTCGTCATTTTATCTTGAAAGACTATATAAATGCCTATTTTTAGTTTCTTGGGTAGTAAAAATAACACTTATTTTCTAATCCTTAGGACAAAGTAGGTAAAGGAGTCCTTTCTTTAACATTTTGGTGAGAGCAATATATAAATCTTGGTTTTCAATAAGTTTTGAGATTTTTGTGTTAGGAGTTCTACAAGTAATTAACAACTTTGATTTCAGTTTCCCTATAATTTTTACCCACTCTTTGACTTCCAACCATTGTTTACAGATTGTTTCTTATAACAACCCTACCTTTGAAAACTAATTTTAGAAATGGGGCATTCTTTTAGAAACGGGAAGAAATAGTGAGATAAATTGCCACGAGTTTGGGATTATATACATAATGGTTCATAATCATAAAAAACTCAAAGTCTGAAGCCCATAATAAATCCTAGTAAACTAAACTGATTTAACCATAGATGAAAAAACTGCTATGCTCTTAGTTCGATGGGTCATTTCATCTAAGAGGAAGGCCCTGTGAAAATCAGGAACAAAGTTGACAAATTTCACGGATTGGTCATGGCGAGCAATATTGAATTTCATGGCTTGTCACAGATGAATAGAAAAATTTTAACCCCCCAATGCATTTGTAAAACAAATAATTTATTATCAAAGATTGCATATTTTAATAATAATAATGTAACATACATTCATATTGTTAACCCATGGCCTTTTGATACATTTTTTAACAACTATGCAAGTACTCAAATCTCTGTGATTTGTGCATTAGACATTACATTGTAACCTCATTCAACAAATTTAAATTGCTAATTTCAACCAAGATTACAGAACATTTTATTCCAAGCACTGCCTCTGTGCTAAACACTAGTTTTCCTTAGTATAAAACAGATATCTATATTGCTTTGAAGCATGAACAAAAGTCCAAACTTTAATTCTTTTTTAATATTTTCCAGCTCATAAAAATATTCACAAATTGCCTTCATTGATGTTGACTTAAATTTTATGATTGTTTTTCTAGAATATAGATCAAATCTTTCAAATATATTTTGCTTTGAATTAACAAAGGAAATCTATAGGGCAGCATGTTCCTCACCAAGTTGGAAAAATATATGTGTGTGTTGCAAGAACCCTCTTGACTTATTTAGCTTATTTTCACAGCTAGGATATGAAGTTGTCATATTATTAGTATTTTAGAAAAGAAATTTAATCTCTATCTCACATTTAAAATTAAACTGTAAGCTTTGAGGAATTGGTGAAAAGTAACAATGTTGATAGTATTGAATTTTTTATTAACTGTACCTGACATATGTGCCTCTATTTGATATGCCTTTTTTGAAGGTGACTATCTTTATTCCAAGTAGTTCTGACAAACTAAATGTATTTTCCTTTCTGAGTTTAGTGTAAAACCAGGAAATCCCAAGGCAGGGATACAAGATTTTAAAATGATTTTAGTAAGAATGAAACCTGTTTGCAAAAATGTGTGTTCTTTTTTAACTCTCCTTTGTAGATTTCTGTTAGAATGCTGTAAAAGGAGTACTTTAGCTTTGTCCTCCAGGAAAAGAAACCTGCTGAAACATAAAATATTCACCATGAATTTTCCAATGTGCTTATCACTTTGTAGTTCTTTCATAAAGGTAGTTAAACTGCACATTCAGAAGCAGACTCAATGCACATTTACACACATTCTCAGACAGTGGTGTATATGTTGCTTTTTGCTTGCCTAAAACATTTAGTTTTATTTTGTATATAGCAAATTAAAAATTAGTTCTTAGAATTTTAAGTAAATGCAATTTAGTTTCAATTCAACAAATGTTGCCTCCCTAGCCCCTTTGATTAAGCGCAAGGATTAAACACAAGGGATACACAATGAACAAGATGAAATAGCTGCCCTGAAGTAATTTAAGAAAGTCTGATAAAATTTTTAATGTTAATATTACATTGTGTGTATATATATATATATATATATATATATATATGTGTGTATATATATATATATATATATGAGTTGGAGATAAAATATATAAAATCTCCAAAATGTGTGGATGTGTCATATAAAAACTTCTAAAAGTAGAAACTGTTTGAAAGTTGACTGTTCCCAATGTTACAGCCTTTACTAACATGGAAGAATGAATTTCAGCACACATGGGAAATAGGCCACAGTGTTGATCACAGAGCCAAGGAGCAGCTGACCTCTATTGGAGTGCACTTGGTGTGCGCTCGTATGGCTTTTGAATCCCAAAGTGTTCCAATGATGTGTCTATAGTTCAGGTTCAAACCAATGCTAGACATTTTGAGGTTATGGTCTTAGGCTGTTTGTTTATATATTTTAAACTATTCCACTGTCCCTCACAAAATAGAATGTGTTGGATTAAAACTTTGTTTTCATACCTCAAGAATGTCTAGCACACTGTGGAAAACAGGTATGTCCTCACATGATAAGCATAGAGTTTGCGTATGTAAAATGTTGAATATATGTTTGTATGACCCAGTGACTTTACTCTTCAGTAGACACCCAAAAGAAAACATATGCCCATACAAAGATTTGTACACAAGTGTTTATAGCAGCATTTTTCATAGTAGCACAAAATGGAAAGAACCCAAATGTCCATCAACTGGTGAATAGATAAACAAAATGTGGCATATCTGTACACTGGAATATTATTCATCCATAAAAATAAATGGAGTACTGATAGGTACTACAACAGGGATGAGCCTCAAAAACTTTATGCTAAATAAAAAAAACCCAAACAAATGTAAGAGTACATATTGTATGATTCAATTTATTAGAAATTTCTAGAAAAGCAGTAAGAGGAAATAGATTAGTGGTTGCCTGGGGCTGAGAGGAGGGGAGAATGGGTAGTACCTACTAATGGGTACAGAGTTTCTCTTAAAGCTAATGAAAATTATAAAATTAGTGGTCAGGTTACACAACTCTGAATATAGTAGAAACCATTTAGTTGTATACTTAAAATGGGTGAATTTTGTGGTATGTGAATTATATATCTCAATAAAGCTATTAAAAATGAATATAGATGGAATGACAATAAAAATAAAAATTTTTAAAATGTTGTAAAGTGGCGGAATGCAAAATGATCCAGAAAGTGAGATTACTTGTTAGCCATTTTGTTTAGATTAAATGACTCCTCCCTTTGCCCCCTTCCCTCTAAATATTATTTTGAGGAACATTTCTATTAAAAAAAATATCAAACAGCTTTATGTGTATTCTAATAAGGTAAAATTCTGGTAAAGGGCTAGTCACTAACTTTGGAGTCTTTGAGTAGCTGATTCCTATCCTAAACTCTGGGGTCAAGTCTTATTCTCTCTCTCCGCCATATGTCCTGTTTCAGCCTACCCTTTGGCTGTTTACCATCCAACACTACTCTTCACAGATGGCCCCAAAATCCACCTTCCTTCCCACTAAGTAGGGTCTGGAAATACCTTCTATTTAGTTATTTTCTGCTTTCTCCAGTATTTACTATATACCTATAATAGGCCAAGCATTGTGCTAGTCATTTTCTCACTTCAAATCATCATTTTCTAACCTCAAAGTGTTCTTTTCATCATGAGAAACACAAGCCAGGGGGCAGGAGAAATGTGAAGAACCATATCTTACTCTAAGTGTCACCTTGATTTCTTTCACTTAATGACATTTAGGCAACTACTTATAGTCCTGGAGGTAAGGCTGGTTTATGAAAGCAAATCAGCAACTTTGAATTATGTTTAAAATTGGGAAGTGTATGGAATTCAGTTATGTCTACATATTGATGGTTAGTTGTCTGTGATTTGGGGCCATCAGAAAGGCTCATGGGTACTCAGTTATCTCAAGTATACCAGTGCTCTCTCAATAGTTCAGTTTCAAACTAATTCTATTTTTTTTTTCTGAAGTTCTGATTGTCTTCTCTTGGTATTTTTATTTACTGGGCTCCTCCAATGGCTTAGGCACTATGATAGCACAAGTGATACCTCTGACCTGCCCCCTGTGCTTTATGGAACTTACAGCCTTCGGCTGCCTCGTCCTTCCTGGAGGTTTATTCTATTAGCTACATATTTTGAGACACAGTTCTCCTGGGAGGGTAGCCAAAAGCCATAGGGCACAAGAGAAGCATAAACCCAACTTACTCTTCTTAGCTAACCAGGTGTTCTCACTTTTAATGTGCACTGGATTTATGCCGGCTCCATGAGCCCAGGAGGTCAGTTTTGTTAATGAAAAAAGGAAGTAAGGCAACATAATTTTAGACCAGAGAACCATGAGACCAAATGTGGGGTAGAGTGCACAAGTGCACAAGTGACGTGCGGGGCTCATTCCAGAGCCAGTACGATGTCAGTGGGAGAGAAGGACCTTGGCTGAGTTGATGTTGGAGGAAGCACAAGGCAAGGAATTTCCCCAAATTCGTTTTTCCTCTTTAAGCAAAGCCATTGTTACAGTCTGCTAATTTGGAAATGTGAAGAAATGTATTCTGCCTCAACCTATGAACAATAGCTTATTTTAAAGGAGTACTTAAATTCACTATCAAAATTCTCTTGTGTCTGTGGAAAATATAATTCTGTGACTCATAGGATTGTATTTTACTCTCCACTATGAATTATTGAGAGCATGCTCTCTTTTAACTATATACCAAAACATCATTAGAGGTTATCTAATAGCCAGCTCATCATTTCATGAGGCTTGTGGGCCAATTTTCACCCTGTTATACTCTCCAGAATAATGAAACTAATTTGTGATCTTGCTGTGGAATTAAATACTCATACAGATCCCACCCCCTCTGAGACCATGAACATCTGCCATAACATTTCTTATAGCCAAATAACCTTACTGCTACCAGTACAACTGAGAAACCATCAGCACAAGAAAAGAGTTTAGGTACTGGCAACAATGTTCTTGCAAGTATTATATTGGCAGTTGTTTTTAGTCTAAGAAGTTTTGGTGCCAAATAACCATTGCATTATTATTATATCCTCCATTATGTTTTGTAATATTCAGGATAAACTGTAATTAGGCAATCATTTAGACAATTAGGAATTTCTTGTCAGGTTTGAGATAGTTGCAGACTGTCTCAAGAAGTATTTTTAACTGTTGCTATACTAACAATACCTTACATCTGTTGAGCCCTAATTACGTACAAGGCAATTTGCTAAGTCCTTTAAATGCATTATCACAATCATACCACTGACCCTATGAAGTGATTATTATTTTCTTCCTATACAAATGAGAAAACTGAAGCTAAATAAATTGCCAGACAACATTAAACATGTAAAAAAAGGCCACCCAAGATAAAATCCCAGTGTGGCTCTAGAGCTCCTGCACATGTCCATGCACTGCCTCTAAACAATCTTCAGTGACCCTGCCTCTGGGTATGGGGCAGACAGCAAAAGGTAAATGTAAAATCATCAGAGGTAGAGTTAAGTCCTAAGAAGCAGCAAAGAAAAATAAGAGCATAGGGAGGGATGAGGTGGTGAGAAAGGATCTATTTTAGACAGAGTGGTCAGGGAAGACTTGTTAGCCAAGGTTTTGAGGTAGAGCAATCTGTGGAGCTAGCTGAACATGACAGGGAACTCTGAATAAGGTATTTATTCTTGGAGAAGTGAAATGCCTACCAGATAACTGGACAAAAGGGGATTTATTCAAAGAGCTCAAAGAGATAGGTAGAAAAGTAAGCAGAGGCTATGATACCACAGCATCCCTCATCAAGCCCGTCATCTGTCCCATCCTTGTCCCTCAGTCTGTCACTTGCTTTGAGACCACCTTTCCAGCCCCTTTCTGTATCTCCTCTCACATTGTACCAGCGCCCTCCTCTAACTAGCTCCCTTGCTAGTGCATGTCTCTCTTCTGTACCTTCACTTTCTTGGCCTCTCTGTCCACACTTTGGAACATTGCTGGTGAAAATCACTCAGCTGTCCTTTGGTGTCATTTGACAATTCCACTCTTTGTCCTGTCTTGTGGAGAGCTCCCTCTTTCATCCTTTTCCTCTTTGGCCAAACCTTCCAGTTTGTCCTATCCCACTTTGTTAACAGATGGCCTTAATTTCTGTACTTCTCTAAGAAAACCCGACTGTTATGAATGTATGTTAACTTCTCAACTCCATTCTTAGTAATTGTCTGAATCCCCACTCACCTCTGTATCCTTCCAATTGGTGATCAATGTATCTCTTTTCTGAACCAAAGCGAATCCTTTCACCTGAGCCCTTGATAATATTTACCTCTTACTACATCCTTAGTCTTTTAAATATTCTATCTTCTGGTTCTTTCCCCCAAGACTCTCTTGTTCGCTTATTTATTTTTTTTAATTCCTTCTTTATTATTGTGTTTCCCTTCTAAACTATAGTTTGAACTCCCTGTCTCCACCTTTGCCCCTACCATTCGCTAAATGCACTGCAACTGCCCTCCTCCGGCTAAACAAACATGGCCAGTTCATCCACGCATACCCAATCGCCAACTCCCAATATTTGACCCTCTCTTCAGCTTTTGACATCATTGGCCATTTCTCTTCCTGTGGCTTCCTTAACATCACTTCCTCCTGGCTCTTTGCCTACTTCTCTGATTATTTTCTCACCTCGCCCGTTAAGTTTTGGTGTGTTCCACTGTTCTGTCCTTGACCGTTTTCTCTTCTTACATTCTTTCATTGGGTGAATTCACCCATTCCCATGGCTCCACCATTATACTAATGACGTCAGCTCCAGTATCTTCAGCACAGATGTCTCTTGTCCATACTAGATCAGCAAATCCAAGTCTTTGTTGGATCTCTCTTTGAATGTACTTCAGTCATCTGCAGCTCTCTCACCATATTTAAAACTAAGTAAAATACCTGCAAATCATCCCAGACTTTTCCTTTTTCCTTAACCCCCTTCTCCCTTCCCCCTCATGCCATCTCCAACCCCATATCATTAGGGAAGGAGTATTGTTAATTCTATTAATTTTACACTTTTTATTTTTGCCTCCTAGTCACTATATCCTCTGCTTCTTCCTTTGGTGTATGACCTTGTCCTCTTCTCCCTTGTCTGCTGAAATACCATCTTCATTACCTCTCTTCCTCAAGCCCTGATCCCTCCAATCAGCTCTCTTCACTGGTGCACAAATGCTTTTGCTAAAATGTCATATAGCTGATATAATTCCTATGCTCTCAACTCTTCAGTGATTCCTCATTGCTGGTTCAAAGTCCAGACTCCTTAGAAAAGCATGTCCTTGTAGTCTGACCTAGCTTCTGCCTACCTCTGTGCTTTATACAGCGGAATATATGGAATGGATTATGAAAGCCTCCTTTTGAAACCTATTTAAGGAATTGCGTTCTGTTCGAAATTTAGTGAGTAAGAAAAAATGGCTTTCAAAGAAGAGATTTATTAAAAGTCTAAAAAATGCTGACTGTATTAATTAGAAGGTGTTTTGCTTTGCAAGACAAACTGGAGCAAGATAGATCAAATTTGGAAAATCTGAGGATACAAGGAGCAGGATGTGGAATGAAAAGACAGGGTTGATTTTTCCAAATGGAATTCTGTACATACTATTTAAAAGATGTTATTGCTTGTGTACTATACAGAGAGATAGTACTACTTTAAACAATTCCATTTCTAAAATGTTCCCAGTAGGCCCTCTTAACTCCCTGTAGGCAAATATAGTCTGATGTTATAAAAATTTTAGTAGCCAAGCTATCTACCAAAGATTTTATGTAACAGATCCATTCTTATTCCCTCAAGATTTATTGTTGAGTTTCAGCCAGCCTAGAAAAATGGTACAGTCATTTTACCAAAGAAAATTGTACACCAGGTATTCTGGCCAAACTGTTCTAATTTTGAAACCATTGTCATATATTTTACAGTTAAATTATTTTTTACAGGCCCTCTTTAGGCCCTTAGCAGCATACAAAATTAATTATAAGTTCTCATTAACTGTTTAGTATTTATAAATCACTTTAAAGAGTAAAAAGAGGTCCCTTCATATTTATTTTTATATTTTTTATATTTATATGTTTTTATATTAATGAAGCAAATATGACAGTATTAACATTTATTGGATCCAGACGGAGGAAAGAGACATAAGTACTATTCATTATACACTTTTTTGACAAGTTTTATACTGGGAGTTGTTAAAAATTAAATGATAATGGTATTGTCGTACCTTTCTGAGTGTAAGGATCAGTGTAAAGAGGCCTGTGAGTCACCTATTAACATAAATCCCAAGTGGATAAAGTTGGGGCATTACCTATATTAGTGCAATACCATTTTGTGTAAAATCATTAACTTTGAATACTAAGTAAAAATAAAAAGTTTCGATGGTCTTCATAGTTCATGTTTACTGCACATTCTAAAATAATTATTTTTATTTCCCTAGGACTTTTCAACATGGCATGAAAGATTCTGCTTCAGATACCTTAAAACATTTTTTCAAGCAACCATTACATTGGCTTTCTTGCATATCACATTTCTACCCTTCTTTACTCAGGTAAGAGCCTCTAAATGGTATACTATCTATAATTCTATAATTCCTCTAAAGCTTAATTGAAACTTCTATCCATAGAGGTAAATGAATCTCACAAAAAGATTTTACAACTTTTTACAATACACAGGTAAGTGAAGAGTATTATTTCTTTTTTTTTTTTCAGCTCAAGAATCAAAGATACAGGCTTCATAATCATTCTACTAAAATAGCTTTACTGATGTGAGAAAAATGTGAATTTTTGGAATTTAGTTTTATTTTAGCTAATTGCCTAGCCATTTTTAAATTAATCCATTTTGATCTGTGACTGGAGATTTTATAGTTCTCCTGCTAATTATCAAAAAATGACAGCAAAACTGTATAAGTAATGTAACAAACTTAGAACCTCAGGTAAACATTGAGAGAGGAGTAACTTTTAAAATTATGAATAGGGTTTTTCACTTTTATCATTTAGTTAATAGCATTTAAATATGACTTAAAGCATTTAATGTACTTCCAGAGTAATCTGATGATGTTTTGTGGCACTATATTAAATGCTAAAATGTTTGAATCTTTGCCAAATACCTCTTTGGAAAGTACCTTTCCTTGGTATCTGTGAATAAATGTATCATGTATAGCTGAAGAAGATGGTGTTAATCCCATACATTCTTGATTCACCTTAGAAATACACTATCAGTTACACCATCTAAATTGACTGACTGTATCTCTCTTGAGGAACAAGAATCCTACCCAGAAATAGAGGGAGTGAAAGCCTCATACACACAATCTCTATCGGCACGAAAAACATGTACTGTCTACCTATTATGTGTCTGTCCTCATGTAGGTAATGGGGAATCCAAGATCAATGAAACATAGACTCTATTTTCAAGGGCCTCCGTGTATTACTGTTACTTCACTTAAAAATTTTAAATATTTCTGATTAGTTCCTTGTGATTGATTCCTATAAATGGAACACCCTCAATACCCTGTCATCTCAATACCCTGCAGCTTGCATGTAAATATACTCTTGTGTCACTGAGAATTAAATAATTGACTTCTTAATACTCATTATTGAAAATATAACAATTGAATCATTTTCAGTGAGTTAAGCAAGTAATCTGTGTCACTTTGAGGAGTTGCCAGACTCCTACACATATTTGTTCTCTATGTTATTATCACTTCGCTTTACTCTCTTGGTATTACCATCTGTTCCTTAACCTACAGCCACTGGGGTTATCCCTGTTTAAGTGTTGCCGTGTGAGACTCCAACCTCCAGGCTTGCTCAGTTCAGCCCAGCTAGAGGACTGGGAAGGCACCTTATCTTCCAAATAGACTTTCTTACATTGAACTTCTTTCTCTTTTCTATACCTAAAGAAAGCATAAATGAATTAAGATAGTTTATTGAATATTGAACTGACAGTGAAAAACAAAATGGCTCTATCAGTACAGAGCAGATGTAAATGTATCGGTTGTTTACCCTTGTTTTCGCTTGTCTGATGGGGAGCATCATGGAGAGAGTATCAGACCATGTAACATCAGCCCAGGAAAAGATCAAAATCCAAATGTCTAATGAATGCCTATTACTTTCACACCATTATAAAGTAGGAAAATTGTAAGTCAAACCATCATAAGTCAAGGACTGTCTGTATTAAGATAAAAAGTTTAAAAGCAGAAAGAAACCTCATTTTTTTATTGCTCTTTTGTAGAAACCTCATTTTTTTATTGCCCTTTCATTCCCAGGGCTGACCCTATAACTTATACAGATGATTTCTAGCTCTGCTTCTCCAACTCTGAGCATTTACATTTACTCCAGCATTATATGTCCAGCTGCCCATGTTTCTTGAGTGACCCACTGTATTTCTGGAACCCAATAAGATATCCTCAACTGATCCTTCCTTCCACTGTTCCCTTGTCCTCTATGCATGGTGTCTTCTATTAGGGGTGTCATCATTCTTAAACACAGTCAGGGTAGGATCTTGATTATGGTTTCCATATTGGACTGCTTTGCTTATTCCTAGCATGTTATCAAGTGCAGTTGATTCTTCCTCCATAGTTCTCTCATAACTACCTTTTCAATCCGTTACAACAACCTTAGTCCATTATTCATTATTTAACATATTTAAAATACTGTTTTCATTATATCATTGTCCCACTCAAGAACTTATAGTAGCATCTTCACCCACAGTGTCTGGCTTATTTCATGGAGCATCCAACAGTTTTCTCTACTCTAGATGTCAGTGTCCTCTCTTGTCTTTAAGTTATTCTGCCTTTGCCCAACCTGGTGACAATAAGTAGTGACCGGGGATGAGGTGCAAGGGGGTTGGTGTTATTGGCTGAGAGAATGGAAGATGGGGAGCGAGCCATGGCTGCATGCAGGAAGTGGAAGACAGAATTTGGAGTTGAATCTGCTAGGATGTCTAGTGGGCACACATCATTGGTTGCTTGTCACTGTCTCATGTGCAGCAGGCTGTCCCTGCCTGGTCTCTGCCGAGTCTACCCTGGTGGCACTGGTCACAGATCCATGATTTTCTGCCATTTCTTGGCAAAAATGGCAACAAGTGATGCTGTTCTGCAGAGACTGGAACAGAAATATGCAGAGACAGATCAAATTATTGAGTATCTTAAGTAGCAAGTTGCTTTTCTTAAGGAGAAAGCAGTTTTGCAGGCAACTTTGAGAGAAGAGAAGAAACTTTGAGTTGAAAATACTAACTTGAAGAAAGAAATTGAAGAATTGAAGGAAGAACTAATTCAGGCAGAAACTGAAAATGGAGTGAAACAAATAATACCATTCCTGTCTGGTACTCCACTCAAGCTAACCAGGCTAACTACGATTTCTGAAAATGTGATTCAGTCTATACCAAAAACAACCATGTCTACTGGTGCTAAAAAAACAGATAAAAGGAGGAGGAGAAGAAGAAAAGAAGGTGAAAGAGAAAACTGAAAAGGAAGGAGAGGAAAAGAAGAAAACAGCAATCCACAGCAAGAAGTGCTGACTCTAAGCTAGTAGATGCATCCAGTCTGGATCTTTAAATTGGTTGTATCATTTCTGCTATAAAACATCTCTGCCTGATGCAAATTCTTCATAAGTAGAAGTCGATGTTGGAGAAACAGTCCCAAGAAAGTTGTCAGTTGCCCTTGAACAGATGCAAAATAGGATGGTGATTTTGCTTTGTAACCAGACACCTGCAACGATGAGGGGAGTAGGATCTCCAGCAATGGTGCTAGTTCCCCAGAGAAAGGTGCTCAGTTACTTTTGATCCTTTTCCTGGAGAGCCTGACAAGGAGCTGAATCCTAAGATCTGGGAGCAGATCCAGCCTGATCTTTATACCAGTGATTAGTGTATGACTATATACAAAGGAGCTCCCTTTGAAGTGAAAGGGAAGGAGTGTGTAGGGCTCAAACTGTGACCGGCAGTGGAATAAAATGAAACAAAATTCTCCAGTTACTGAAATACAATGGAGAAAACTTTAAAACGAATAAAAATAAATATATCTGTCACTTGTACAGAAAAAAAAAAGCAGGCACAGGTGTTGCATTCTTTCAGCTTAGTGATTGCTTATTCTCATCTTCAGAGGCTGTGCAATTTTCTGTCCTGGAATGTCTTTGGTTCTTTCCCTTGCCTTCCTAAGTTCTCCATTCAAGAAACAGTATGAGCCCCTGTACACTGAGTGCAGTACCTTCTGACAGGTATTCTGTACCAGGTCCATATAATCTGCTTAGAAAGACATGATCCATGTGATTTATGATCTGGCTTGTTCAAAGCAGAGGTATAGTCAGGAAACCAGGGTAGCAATAAAAGTCATTTCAAAATAACTCAAGTTATTGATGTGTGTTTGCCAAACATTGCAGTAGGAATTCCTAGACCACCATCATATGACTTTAAAGGTCTCCACCTTTCCATCCATTTCCCACACATGTGTCAGCTGTTTCTGTGTGATTTTCAACTTGAAGTTGCCTTCATAACTCCTTTCCTTACCTTTTAGCCTCTAAGATGAACTGTTGGGGGCATTGTGTGGGTTGGATGGTGACAAATTAAAAAATATGTTAGGCTTTTCTTCTTGTAAAGGGTGAGGTGGAAAGGAGAGGTGAGTGAACACTTAACCTTCAGAAGGATCTTAGTCATTTCTTCAACTATTTGCTCATTTATTTACACCTGTGCATTGCTTTGAAAGTCAGGTTTTAACAGTATTAAATATATTAAGATAATGAACTAAGAGTAAGTAAGAAGGAAAAAACAGAGCAAGGAGGAGGACATGAAGTTAGGATTTAAAATAAAAGTTACAAATGCATAAACAGATGAACCATAAATTTGTCTAAATGATTGCTAGAGAAAGCCTATGAAGTGCATAAATTGGTAAAAATAAAATTTCTCATGTTCTCCTAGAACCCCTAGAATAGGGTTTAGAAGAGTTTGCTTTAGGGAAAATAAATTTATTTTCAAAGCACTAAGTAAAAAATACTGTATTTATTATTGCTAGCAGTGATATAGGCTAACAATGTGAGTTGGTTTAGAAAGGGTAATCAGTTTCATGCTAGATTAAACTAAGGCATTTGGAGAATATCTTAATTTCAAGGTTAATACCATGATGCCATACTGTGCTTGCATATAAGTGTTCAAGAAAGAATACTATCTTAGTCAATTATAATGTTGCATTATAGTGCTTTTTATTATTTTCCAAACTTTCATCTTTTTGTGGTTCTTTAACTATCTCCAAATATTTTTCAGGTCCTCCTTAGCTAAGCAGGTCATAACTACACACTGAATCCAAAGGCATAATCCATATGCGTAAAGAGCCCATTCATTTTACACTGCTTGTTTTCTTTAATGATGACAACATGATATTTTGATTCGTGGCCAGTCCATTCTGAGCTGTGGACACTTCTTTCTACTATCTTTTGTTCCTATTGTGCTTTTACTCAATATAGTCCTGTTTTAGATTTTATACTTTTTGTCTCCCTAAATATATTAAGATATCTTTGGCTTCATTATATTATAGGCTATATGGTCTTTCCTTTTATCCAGTTCACCAAGATGTGTTCATTCATTCTTTCAATAAATGCATTTACATTTTTTTCACCAAGTGAGGCACTGTGCTAGGTGTTAAAGGTGCAGGAAGAGATAGACAATGAAGTTTGAGACCAAGTCCCTATCCTCAACAGTTACATATTGGTAAGGAATTCAATCTTAGTGACCTACTTGGCAACAGAATGCAGCACCATGTCCACTTCCTCTATCATGAGAACACAGGATCCTGATTTCCTCCTGAGGTAGTCCCCCAATTTCTTTCTTCCTTTCTTGTTGCTATTTCTCTGTCTCCTTTGCAGGTTCATCTACTTTGATCTAGCCATTAAATATTGAATGTGTTTAGCATTCTATCTTACAACCCTTTGTAGGTGAAGTTATACATGTCTATGGCTTCATGTATTCCCTACGTGCTCCCAAATTTTATCTCTAATTTTAACTATTCCGAGGACTATGAACCTATATATCCATGGGTGCCAGCCATACATGCATACCTTTTTGAGGTTTCCACCTGGAGATCACAAAGATACCTCAAAGTACCCATGACCCAAACTGGACTTACAATATTTCCCTGCAAACTGATCTTCTTCAGTTATTCCCTATTTTAACTATGGTAACTCCATGCAATTGTAAAAGTAGGAGGCAACCTGAGTACCTCCCCTCTTTCTCTCCTACCATTTCCAACCAATTACTAAGTATCATTAATTTTAACTCCTAATATCTCCTGCCCTTAACACCACCTTTGCCTTAGTCCAAACCATCATCTCTCTCCTGACTAGTGTTATGACCCCTTCATATTCTTCACATATATTATTGATTCTGATGTCCAATATTCTCCAAACTGCAGCCAGAGATTTCTCAAACCTAAATCTATGTTCAAAACTGAATTTTATCATTTCAGACTTAAAAACCATCCATGAATTCCCTTTTGTCCTTGAATACACACACACAAATTAGCATGGCCTAGACTTACCCATCCCTGTAACCTCTTCTGATAACACCCTACACTGTAATTCTGCTCTCCATATAATCCTTTTACATTTCCTTGCCTTGCCATGCTACTTTCTGCCACAGGATCTTTACACATGCTTTTCCCTTTTCCTGGAATATCTTCTTAGTTTTTTACCTAATTCATGTCAACTTATCTTCATATCTCAGTTCCAGTGTGACTTCTGTAGGTAAGATTTTTATCAATCCTACTTCTTCTTACTACATCTTTTAATGGCATCTTTTGCTATGCCTTCATTGAATTTTCATAATTGTAATTTTACCTGTATTTGTATGATCATTTAAGTTATGTAGGTATCTTCCATTTGATTCTGTAAAAACAGTGACTGTTTTTGGCTTACTTTTGTGTCTGCATGTCCTAGCACATAGAAATCAACCAACAAATACTGGTTGGCTGAATGAGTGAGTGAAAGAACAAATGAGTTACGGTAGTATTATTTCAGATATTGCCATATTAAATGGTACATTTAACTCTTTTCAAACATTTGATCTGGGTGGTAAAGCTCAGGCATGGGAAGCTTGGTTTCATTGAGGAAGTGGGCTTCTAGTATCCTCAGGAGAGAATATCTCAGTAGGAGGACAAGAAAGAGCTTTAGCCTCCCAGCTGGGGCTGACATGCTGTCCCTCAGGACTGAGCTTACAGAGCTCAGAGAGCTGTCCTCCGACGAGGTGCCGAACTCTGACGTGGAGCCAACAACACGGGGGGAAGTAATGAGAGCTTTTTTTCACACCCAAGCTCTTCAGTGGCTGTTGCAGAGTGTGGATGGACAAGCAGCTGGATCGTTGAAAAGATTTTCAGAGAAAAAGCCATGTGTTTTTAAAAGAAATGAACATGTCAGAAGAACTAGGTACTTGATATGCTGAGATATCTATTCATATTTTTCCTTTTCTATAATAGTTTAAAGGTATTATATAAATAAGAGTCTAGCAATGGAGCCAGCAATGAGATAATCGAAAACAACTATAGGTTTTCACATTAGATAGACAGAGTTTGTAGACCTGTGTGGTTCTGTGATCTTGAAGTTAGTTGACCTATGTAAGCTTTAGTTTTCCCCAATACGAAATAATTTATATTTTAGTGAGGAAGTTGAGATGTAAATACAGTGCAGTCTTACTGATCTACTTGAAAACAGCATGTAATACCATTGTCTACTTCTTCCATCTTAAACATCCTCTTTCCTTAACTTCTGAGAAACTCTTATGGCAGAGTCATGAATAGTAGATTAGATTAGCTAAAATGAGTATGTGGCACTCATCCCATAAGTACTTACTAAATAATCATTCAATACTGCTATGTTAGGAAAGTCCTATATATTTCAGAAAGTGGCAGATTTTAATCAATTATCCAAACATGTTAAAAGGACCTACAAAAAGTGTGATGAAGTGGAAAGAGTATTGAACTACTTTCTCATTGGGTCTCTGTACTTATCAGAAGTGTGACACCAGGGAACCCTTTCTTGAACTCCTTGTAACAGGATATTTATTATATGGTAGACAGAGACCAATAATAAAGTCTGCAAAGAGATAACTTCTTCTCAAAAGGGATTGTTGGGTGATTCTGTAGAGTCCAGTGGCTCATATAGTAGGTAAGCACTTTAGGGGGAGTACAAAAATGATTATTGACATGTAATATTATCTTAAAAATTTAAATCCTTATGTATTTTTACAAATAGGATATGATAACCTGTGTAACATTAAAGTATGGAGTTAGGGCTATGGGTTTGGGGTACTGATTTCTTTGGGCAATTTGGGGGAAATGGTATCATCCCAAGTGAAAAAGTTTTATTTGCTAAAATCAGGAAATCATACAGGTCTTCATAAATTGGACACCTACTCTTTAGGTTGTATGCTAGATAATGTAGGTATGACCAACTCTGAAAAAATAAGACTATTAATCTACCTTAGTGGACAAAGTTATTTAAATTAAGGCAAATCCTATATACATAAATGTACAGGTAAACCATGTCTGATTTCTGTTTACTGAATCATCCTTAATTATAAAGCTCATAGAGACTTAGCTACAGACATATAGAGATTATAATATATGGAAACATTTTCAGTGCTAAAACTGCATATCACCTATATATTCTTGGTAAAGTGATGAAGAAAATATTTTGGGTTCCTGCCCCTCCACCAACCTTTTTCTCAGGTACTAAAGTTATGTTCCTGGAGAAAGATGACAAAACTGATTTAAGTAATTGTCTTTACTTGTTTTCCTAAAAACATTTTGAAGGGTGAGTTTTGGAAAGCCGAGTAGTATAGTAATATGGGGGCTTCTCTGATCTCGTTTTCCCACTTAAGGGCTTTTACTTTCAGTATCTCTTTAGTTATGTCCTTGCCTTTGCTCTGTGAATCATGGAACTTACGGTCTCTGTTATAAATTTGGCCCAGTAATCCATGACAGGAACCATCTGGTTGAAATCAGTCCCTAGATACCTTGAATAACATGGCTCCAGTTTGGGAATCGCCTTAAGACCACAAACGATTTTGGATCAAAAACATTGTTTCCTCAATCAAGAGGTTGAATAGAACCAAATTATCCTCAATGCTGTAAATACAACGTACCCACCAAGTATCAACTAGGTTGACTGGAGAGTACATGGGGCAGTGGAGTGAATATGGGTTTTGAAGTCAGAAAGACCTGGGTTCAAAGTCCAATAGCCATATTATTGGCTAAATGACCGTAGACTCATTCCTCAATATTCCTGAAACAAAGATCGAGATGAACCCTACATGTCTCCATGCATATCTAAGAAGCAGACCCTGAGGCAAGGCTTCAAGTGAAAGTAGTTTATTTTCTAAGTGGAGGAAATCCTGGAAGGGAAGTGAGTGAGTGAGACAAAGAAAGACAGACAGCACAGAAAGATTGGTGTCAACTACCACAGAAGTAACCTTACTAGGAGAACTTAAGCCTTCTGGGGAAATTCTTTGAGCCAGTGTGAAAGATACATCTCAGAGTTATCCCACCAAAAGAGTAAGGATGCAGAGATATTGATAAAGCAACTTCCATCAGTCCATGATTGAAGACTGCTTCAGGAGGTGTTAATTTCCAGCCTGTCTTGCTGGAAGTTAAAGAAATGCAGGTTCCGACAGCAAAAGGCAGGCCAGTGTCAACTGAATGCTAAGGGCCGGAGGATATCGGAATGTTGACAAGATCTGCTGTGGCCTGCCCATTTGCACCACTGAAATCCGCTCATTATTCATGTTAAGTTCTCTGAGTCTTGTCATTGATTCTTCAAGGTGATGGCTGGTCAAAATTTCTTTAAAAGAAAAAAGTAGAGCGAGTGAGAAAGCTAGAGTATCCCTTGCTGCAGTTATTCCCGAGTCTGCAAGTGATAATCGTTATCACATTCCTCTACCACTTATTCCAGCATCCGCTCACCCTCAGCCATCACACCTCTCATTGATTTGCTCGCCCAGTTGAGTTATGAACGCTTCATCCCCAAGGGGCTAACCCCCTGGCTTCCATTCCCTTATCTGAATGTGGTTACTTCAGTTGCCTCTTTAGGGTTATTACCAGTCATGAGAGCATCTAGAGATGTCTTGGTGAATCTCCTGACATACTTCTCCCTGCTTCTCTTATGCAGTAGCAACTCTAGCTTCTCATTGATAATTAGGGCTAATTTCCCTTGCCAGTGTAATGACTCTTGTTTTGCCCAATATGCTGCTGGCATGGGGAGCCAAAAATGACCAGATGGCAGCTGTAACATTAGATTGAGTGAAACTCTTAATGTTGGTCCCTGTAGAGGTGTGCACACCCCAACTCACGCCACCACAGAAATTTGAACCTCCACTCCACAGATCCTATGGGGAGTTGTAGGAATGAAAAACACAAATTCTCCAAATGGATAATCAAGAACAGCAGGGAGAGGGGCCCCTTCTACTTTCATTCTTGGCTCCTGGACTCATGTAGTTTATCTCTTAGGGACGTAGTACCATCTAATGGCTGTTTGTTCCAAATAAATATCAAATCTTGAAGGACAGTGCCCTACGTCGCTGGGCATTATCCCCAAGCTGTGCATTGCAGAGTCCATTCCAATGTCCTACTAGTCTGACAGCATCTGCAAAATACATATATGGTAGGATCAATGCATCCTGTGGTCATGTGGCCTGAGCAGATGGCTGCTCATACTGCAGTCTGAACTGATGGCAGACTTTCTCTTGCCCTGTAGCTCAAGCACAACCATGGTTGGGAATCAGGCTGCTGTGCACTGATACGGCTAACATTTAAAAAAAAATTCTACTTCAGTATGAATACATACTAAAAAATGGCAGAAATTACAAGAAACTACTTGATGAGTTTTCACAAAGTAAATGCACTGAAGTACTGCTAAGATTTTGCCCAATGACTCCATTAAAATAATCTGTTTCATAAACCAATAATGATTGAACTCTAGTATGGTGTCACTCCTTACTACCTGGATTTGAAAAAAATCTTTAGGCCCATTCATGTCCCAGAAATGTAGCACTTATTGGAGTATAAGCCTAATACAGTTCAGCCATAAATTCATCCTGTCTCCCAATATAAGATTTATGAGTTCCAGTGGATTTACAAATTTTCATTCCTCTCTTTGTATTGTACTATAGTAGAATTCAACATGTACATATTTGATGCACTTGTGTGTGTGTGTGTGTGTATGTGTTTGTATAATTTCCCTTTCTGTCATTTTTTTGTAAGGCTAATCTCACTTTCACAGCTCCACCAGCTCAAAGGATGAGGGAACATATGCTTCTCCATATGCCCAGCACAGACTCCTCAATGCATTTATTACTCAGACCTTGGTGTTTGAGGAATGTTTGCAATATTTTATTTTTCTTCATAATGAGTCATTCTACTGTACATTTCAAAATCTGTAATAAGTTTAAAGATCCAAGAATTGAGGTACATTTCAACAAACAGCTTCCCATCTGGTAAATGAGAGGTTTTATTTATAACCAGTTATTCAGATACAGTGGTATGAAATGACATTCAAATTATTTTGTTTTATTACATGTTCTAAGGGCTGAGCAAAAACCATTCTCCAATCCATTCTGCAGCCAAATCAGAAAACTCCTCTGCCTTAATTTTCCAGTGGGTCCAAAATCCCCACCTTGGCTAATGAGGCCCTCCATGATCTGGCTCCTGTCTCCTTCTTCAGATTGTCACTTACAATCCCCCCTCCTTTTCTACACTCCATCAAACTGGATCTTTCAGTTCTTCAAATGTATCCTTACATCAGCTCTCAGTTCATGCAAAATATGTATAGGTAGGAAATGTTCAAAAACGAAGTCAATTTTAACACACAACTTACTACACAACTAGCTGCTTTTCATCTACTGAATGCCAAGCAAGTTTCTAGAATTCAACACTTAGGGTTTAAGATGGAAATAGGGACAGCCAATATAGGGATATGCTTTAGTGTTTCCTTCCACAGGGCTCCCTTAGTGGATTCTTCCTCTGGTCCCATACTTAGAACTACTGCAGGACCCAGATCAACCTAGGGATACCCAAAGTAATTCAGAGCTTGTGAACTAATGGGCTCAGTTCCTCTAGCCTGAGAGTTAACTCCCACTTCCCTCTTCATCAACAACCCAGGGCAGTTTTCCTAGCTAACATTGCACCAACAATTGCCCAAAGAGTTTCTCTATTTCAAGTTATGTTTACAGAATCTTACACGGGAAGCCTGAGTTGGTCCAAAGTTCAGGTGAGGCTGAAGGATTCTGTGAACCATAAGGTTGTGAAGTGTTCCAAATGTCAAGGCAAGCCAAAGGGTGGGGGTGCTTTGAAATTTCATTTTGCATCTTCAGATCCTCTCACTTTTGCTTAAACTGCCTTTTGGCAAAGACTCCTCTTTTTCAAAAAGTTTGCCTACCCATTTACGAGCATGTGAGTCATCCGCTAACATTTGCAGAGCCCTTAAATGTTCTCGGTTCACTGGGGAGACCTTTGGGGATGTGAAACGAGTGTCCTCCTGAGGCTTGAGCCTGAGTGGAGAGATAAGCTTTACTTGACGAAATACTAAAGTGCTAAAATGTGTATATTTGCTGTAAGTGCTTTAACTCAGAGTGAGAGAAATCACTATGGAGAGACATTTTTCGTGAAGACTCCACAGAGAAGGTGATGTTTTCGCTGCAATTTGAAGGATGGGTAGGACGAAGACGTGTAAAAGGTTATGGGGAGTTCATCGCATGTGTGGCAGCCAAGGTGGACCTGCATGGACATAAAGGCACAGGGACGGGAAAGACGACGCCAGCTGGGTCAGTCCCTACTAGCTGTGCTCCAGAGAGCACGCCTTCCGCAGTGGTTCTCAAACCTTAGCGGGCATCAGAATCTCCTGCAGAGGGATTGTTAAAACACAGGTTTCTGGGGCCCACTTCCAGAATTTCTGATGGGCTGAAGCCCAGAAATGTACATTTCTGACAAGTTCTCCGATGCTGCTGGAGCTGCTGGTGGAGACCCAAGCCATGCCAAGCACTTGTCTAGACTCTGTTCACTGGATGGTTCATCCCTCAGTAAATTTCATCTGGAAATGATGCTGCAGATCGTCTCTCTCAGTAATACTCTTTGTTCTGCCTTTTCTTCCACTCCCATTCACACCTTTGCATTGCTCAGTCGTCTTCCCTGCCCAGTGCCACCCTAGTCACAATGCTTATGGAGGCAACCCAATTGAGTTTGATCGTTTCCTGCCTTTTTGTTGTGGTGGTTGTAAGCTGATTTCAGGTGTTTTGATCTTTAGCCAGTCGAAACTTGGAGATTTCAGAAGGAAAAAGTGAATCATGTTACTAGTTTTCAGTTTCTACTTTACTTCCTTATCTCTTGCCAATTCATTGGTAAATTACTGTGGTAATGTGGGAGACCTGAATTTGATTTTCAGCTCAACACTGGTGATAACTTCCCAGGTAGAAGCTTATTTGCCTTGGTATTATTTCTCTTTGATGAAATGATTACCCAGTTAGGCAGCAGTGTGACTATTAAGAGTGGTTCTAATAATTGCTTGTTGATTTAAGGCTTTACATATTAAGTAATTAGATTATAGTTGACCCTTGACAGAAGCTTTGAATTCCTTTAGTTTTATCTGCAGTTATACAGTGTTCATGGCATATTACAAAGTAGTCAAAACTCATTAACTTCTTTCCATGAATAATGAAAGGAGTTAATAGCACATAGTAGGCACTCATATTTTGTGAATGAACAAATAAATGCAGTCAAAGTAAATGCATAAGTAATTTTTATTTACTCCATGAAACATAGTTCCATGAACTATAGGCATGGTTATTTTGTATCAGTTTTAAATTTGGCAGGCTACCAAATGTTAATTTGCTTTTAGCTAGTTGAGATTAAATGTAATTCCTTCTGTGAGCAACCCCAAAGTAAACAAGCATGAAAGCATTGTCAGAGTAATCTGGGAGGAACTGACATTTAGAGGAGTTAGCATTACATCTGTACTTTAAGGCTATTAATTTCATAGATAAATTAACTTCATTACCCCATTTTTATCTTGCATTTTGAAAGGACTCCATCAGCTGGACAGCTTACAGTGGAGGGTCAGTTGAAACTGCTCTTATCCCAGCCAGGTTGTAATTGGAACCTGCTTCTGGAAACCCTTCTGCGTCAGGATGGTCTTTTACTGAGAATATTGCTGAAGAGCTCAAGTGAGTATTTCTAGTTATGAGAATGTCCTTAAAAAACCCAGCCATTGGTCAAGTTGAGTGACTTTGTTTTCCTACTTTTGTGTTGGGAGAGTCGTGCAAACCAACTGCACCGTGTCAGGATCGGCGGGGTGAGCAGCAGGCAAAGTAGTGAATCATTATATAAACCTGTTGGAAAGATTGTTTTTCAGGGACTCTGAATTAGAGAAGACAATATTTTTACATGATACCGTCCTGTCGTAACTACCATTATATAGAAATGTGTCAATATCCAAGGACTTGAAATGCCAAAGAAAATTATAGGAACACAGTTGTAAGTCCAAAACAGGAGTCTCAGTTAGACCTGAGAGAGAGAGAGATTGCATTAGAGCCACACGAGAAATTTCAGTGGACCACGAACAGTGTTTTTGTAACTTATAAACAAGCAAGCTGTGGCTTACATCTATGTCCATTGGTATATGGAGAAGTAATCCTGAGAAAATTATGAATGAAAATTGAGGAGTTATAGGAAACTGTACTTCTCTTAATTAGACTTTCCTTTTTTCCCTGTGTTATAGAAAATGGTAAGTAATGCTATTCAATCTAATATTGTATTCCCACTGCTCTTCTGATACATTTATGAAGAGTTTTCTAACCATTTTCACATACCCCTACACATTTCTCCTTCTATGCTATGCTACATGTGAAGCCAGATTAATTTTACCAATCACTGATTTCACTGTAGATTTCCTGATTCAAAATCTTTTTTTCTACTTCCACATCACCTTCAGAATTAAATCTCTGTCCTTCGGCCATTCAAATATGATCCCTGACTAGTTTTCTATTCTTTATTCCCACTATTCCCTTGTGTGCATGCACACACACACACTACCCCATTTCAGCCGTTATACGGGGTATAATGAGCTTTACAGCATCTTGGCTGCTTGTTTGCACTTAGCATATTCTGCCTTGTATTGTTATTATAGTTGTATGTGTCTGAGGCAGTGTCACCTGGCTCTACCAGCCTGTTAGTATACAAATGAGGTTAACACTATAACCCTGTCCAAATTGCTCTCGTCATTTCTGGGAATTTTTGGTTTCTCAGATGTGCTCACAGCCAGTCCCCCATATTCTTGTTCCCCATCCACCCTGATGTTTGCTTCCAAAAAGCCACTTAGGGGAGGGGACCTCACTGCTGAGCCACTTGTATGAATATTGTTTCTCCTCTGGTGCTCTCAAATCCATAAAATCTTGGGTCGAAGGTCACTACAGCTCCTCAGGTCTCACCGTGTTCCACGCAGAAGTCTGGAGGTTTGCCCTCTCCCCAACCCAGAATCTGACTTTATTCCCTTAGCCCCCAAACAGTATCGTTGGGACCTCAAATCTCACAAAATTCACCCACAAGCAATTTCTTCAGCTGCAGATTGTAACTCCAGTCCTACAGAAAGAACTGGAGCTAGGGAAACTACTTCCTCAAAGTAGCCAACATTTATTGTTTACTGATGAGGTGCCAGGCACTCTGCTAAACACTTTACATTTGTTATCTAATCTGATTCTCATCACCTTATAAATTAATACTATGTTTTCCTCATGTTAAAAATAATAACATTAGAGTAGATGTTACTTTCCCAGAGACACACATAGCTGATAAATGTTGGATAAACCTGGATTCTGAACCCTGCAGGTTTTTGTGCCCTGCCCTTTCTATACAAATACTCATGCAAATCAAATCCTGGAGTGGGTGAGAGATACCTGGAAGAACTGTGCTCTATCCACTGTCCAGTCGTATTAACCATGACACCCCGGTGAACATTCATTCAACTGTCCTTCCAGCTAGGATGTTAGGGCTGATCATAGATTATTGTATTCCTCCTCAAGCTAGTCCAGTGCTTTTGACAGTAAAAGCACAGTGATTGATCAGTTAGGAGATAAAATACGGAGCTCACCTTAAACTTTATAATCTGAGCTTTCAGGCAAGGTGGCTATGTGACATGGATACTATCTGACATGGCTGGAGTGTTACTCCTATGTAATCATTGAAACTCTCAAGCATGGTCCCTGAAGAGAAATGGTCCCTTGTTGATAAAGTTATGTAGAACAGCCTGGAAAATCACTTGCTATCAAACCTTTCCACTGTATTGATATAGCTACTAAGTACAGGAATAGCAATTAGCAGTGTTTTCTTACAGATGAATCCATATGTACCTACCAATAATGTTACATCCACCTTCTGGTATGTGTAACACCATATAGTTTATTAGAGCCTTACAGTAACCAAAGGTACTACATTGTGTCACCTTCAGTTGTGGTTCTTTCTGAGTGCAGAAGTACATTTACCCCATCTTCTCAACTATCTGTCATTTTTTGCAAAGGCTGTTAACAGTTTGATCAGGGTTATATAGCAGGTTATATACTCTGGTATTGTCATATATTGAATTTTATTAGCTACTTCAAATTCTTCAAAGGATGAAGTGACAGTATTTACTAATCAATTAACTGACCAACTTATTAAGCTCCAGTAGAAGTCTTGTTAAGTTAGAAACAATATACTCAGGGAATCTAATGAATTAGACTAAGATGGAAATTATTATGTACACAAAAATAAACTTGTAGTATTTTTGCATATTTTCTTTTCATTTGATTAGTCTCAGAATATTTCAAAATACCACTTTGTAATTTAGAAGTTAGGTCATATTTTTTGGGAAGCAAAATTTTAAAGTAGTGTATGCTAGTGTATGCTGAATTAGGTGTTTCAAGTAAATAACTATCTGTTTTTTAATGGGAGGTTTTTCTTCATAACTAGTGTCTTTTTCATCTAATTGATGAAATTTAACTTTGTGTTAAATTGGCTCAAGAATAAAAATAAAGAGATTTTAAGTATGTATTTTTGGGGGAATTTTGTTTGTTTTTACTTTTTATTTATTTACTTATTTATTTATTTTTATTTGGTATCATTAATATACAATTACATGAGCAACATTGCGGTTACTAGATTCCCCCCATTATCAAGTCCTTACCACATACCCCATTACAGTCACTGTCCATGTCCATCAGCGTAGTAAGATGCCACAGTCACTAGTTGTCTTCTCTGTACTACACTGTCTTCCCCGTGATCCCCACACACACCATGTGTGCCAATCATACTACCCCTCAATCCCCTTCTCCCTCCCTTCCCGCCCTTTAGTAACCAGTAGCCCCTTCTTGAAGTCTGTGAGTCTGCAGCTGTTTTGTTCCTTAAGTTTTGCTTTGTTGTTACACTCCACAAATGAGGGAAATCATTTGACACTTCTCTTTCTCCACCTGACTTATTTCACTGAGCATAATACCCTCTAGCTCCATCCATGTTGTGTATGTTTTATTATACATATTCTAAAACAAGAGTTTCTTGATCAATAAACAATTATTTAATTTAGTTAGCTACATTTTTCTGTATAAACAGTCATAAAAAGGTAAAAATGTGGAATGTATCTCTTTTATGTCTGTAGCTTTTGGTTTTGCTCTATGAAAATGATTTATAAGAATGTCTATTTAGAGTTCCGGGAAGATGGCGCTGTGACCAGGGTGGCGGAAATCTCCCAAAACCATATATATTTATGAAAATACAACAAATACAACTGTTCCCAAAAGAGAGACCAGAAGATACAGGACGACACCCAGCCTGCAGCGACACCTGAGAGGACTTGGCGCCTCCCAAGTGGAGTCACAAAGGGCCTGGCAGAGCGGCCGGAGCTGCGGAATAGTGGAGCAGCAGGACCACCTATAGCATCCTCACAGAAACTATACCCAGTGGGCTTTTTTTTTTCTTTTTTTCTCTTTTTTCTGTGTCTTTTTTTTTTCTTTTTCTGACCACTTCTATCACTATGAAAAGACAGAGGAATATGGTACAAACAAAGCTTACCCAGACAACCCCAGAGAGGGAGCCTGATGGGATGGACATGCACAATCTTCCTGAAAAAGAATTCAGAATAAAAGTCATAACCATACAGATGGATCCACAGAGAAATATGCAAGAGCTGTGGGAGGAAGTGAGGGAAGTGAGGAAAGACAATGCAGAAATGAGACAAGTGATCGACGGGCTTAGCAGCACACTGGACAAGATGCAAGAGACTGTTAATGGAATAGAAAGCAGAGAACAGGAATACAGAGAAGCTGAGGCAGAGAGAGATAAAAGGATCTCTAGGAATGAAAGAAAATTAAGAGAATTGTATGACCAATCCAAACGGAACAATATTCGCATTATACGAGTACCAGAGGAATAAGAGAGAGAAAAAGGGATAGAAAGTGTCTTTGAAGAAATAATTGCTAAAAACTTCCCCAAGCTATGGAAGGAAATAGTGTCGCAAACCATGGAAGCCTACAGATCTCCCAACACAAGGGACCCAAGGAAGACAACACCAAGACACATAATAATTAAAATGGCAAAGATCAAATATAAGGACAGAGTTTTAGGGCAGCTAGAGAGAGAAAAAACATCACCTACAAAGGAAAATTCATCAGACTATCATCAGACTTCTAACAGAAACCTTATGGGCCAAAAGAGAATGGCATGATATATGTAACGTAATGAAACAGAAGGGCCTCGAACCAAGAATATTCTATCCAGCATGATTATCATTTAAATATGACAGAGGGATTAAACAATTTCCAGACAAGTGAAAGCTGAGGGAGTTTGCCTCCCATAAACCACCTCTACAGGATATCTTTAAGGGACTGCTCTAGATGGAAGCACTCTTAGGGCTAAAAAGAGGTCACCAGAGAAAATAAAATCATAGCAAAGAAAGCAGACCATCCAAATACTAACTGAAGGCAAAGAATAAAACACCTAGTACATAAAGAAAAGAGGAGGAAGAATAAGAAGGGAGAGAAATAAAGAATCATCAGACTGTGTTTACAAAAACTTAACAAGAAAGTTAACTTAAGTTAGACTTTAGGTAGTAGAGAAGCTACCCTTGAACCTTTGGTAACCATGAATCTAAAGCCATCAATGGCAATAAGTACATGTCTATCAATAATCACCCTAAATGTAAATGGACTCAATGCACCAATCAAAAGACACAGAGTAACTGAATGGATAAAAAAGCAAGACCCATCTATATGCTGTATACAGGAAACTCAGCTCAAACTCAAAGATATATACAGACTAAACGTGAAAGGATGGAAAAAGATATTTCATGCAAACAAGGAGAAAAAGCAGGTGTTGCAGTACTTGTATCAGACAAAATAGACTTCAAAAAAAAGAAAGTAGCAAGAGATAAAGAAGGACATTACATAATGATAAAGGGGTCACGCCAACAAGAGGATATAACAATTATAAATATATATGCACCCAGCACAGGAGCGCCAGCCTATGTGAAACAAATACTAACAGAATTAAAGGAGGAAATACAAAGCAAAGCAGTCATTTTAGGAGACTTCAACACAACACTTACCCCAAAGGACAGATCACCCAGACAGAAAATAAGTAAAGACACAGAGGCACTGAACAACACACTAGAACAGATGGACCTAACAGACATCTACAGAACTCTACACGCAAAAGCAACAGGATACACATTCTTCTCAAGTGCACATGGAACATTTTCCAGAATAGACAATATACTAGGCAACAAAAAGAATCTCAGTAAATTTAAAAATATTGAAATTCTACCAACCAACTTCTCAGATCACAAAGGTATAAAACTAGAAATAAATTTTAGAAAGAAAACAAAAAGACTCACAAATACATGGATACTTAACAACATTCTCCTAATGAATCAATGGGTCAATGACCAATTCAAAGCATATAGGAGGACTAATGACAAAAACAACACAAAGCCACAACTTCTGTGGTATGCAGCAAAGGCAGTTCTAAGAGGAAAGTATATTGCAATCCAGGCCTACTTAAAGAATGAAGAACAATCCCAAATGAATAGTCTAAAGACACAATTACTGAAATTGGAAAAAGAAGAACAAATGAGGTCCAAAGTCACCAGAAGGAGGGACATAATAAAGACCAGAGAAGAAATAAATAAAATTGAGAAGAATAAAACAATAGAAAAAGTCAATGAAACCAAGAGCTGGTTCTTTAAAAAAATAAACAAAATAGATAAACCCCTAGCCAGACTTATTAAGAGAAAAAGAGAATTTACACATATAAACAGAATCAGAAATGAGAAAGGAAAATAACGACGGACCCCACAGAAATACAAAGAATTATAAGAGAATACTATGAGAATCTATATGCTAACAAGCTGCAAAACCTAGAAGAAATGGACAACTTCTTAGAAAAATACAACCTTCCAAGACTGACCAAGCAAGAAACAGAAAAACTAAACAGACTAATCACCAGCAACGAAATTGAATCGGTAATCAAAAAACTACCCAAGAACAAAACCCCCAGGCCGGATGGATTCACCCCTGAATTCTACCAGACATATAGAGAAGAAATAACACCCATTCTCCTTAAAGTTTTCCAAAAAATAGAAGAAGAGGGAATACTTTCAAATTCATTCTATGAAGCCAGCATCACTCTAATACCCAAACTGGGCAAAGACCTCACCAAAAAAGAAAATTACAGACCAATATCCCTGATGAACGTAGATGCAAAAATACTCGACAAAATATTAGCAAACCGAATTCAAAAATACATCAAGAGGGTCATACACTATGATCAAGTGGGATTCATCCCAGGGATGCAAGGATGGTACAACATTCAAAAATCTATCAACATCATCCACCACATCAACAAAAAGAAGAACAAAAGCCACATGATCATCTCCATGGATGCTGAAAAAGCATTTGACAAAATTCAACATCCATTCATGATTAAAACTCTCAACAAAATGGGTATAGACGGCAAGTACCTCAACATCATAAAGGCTATATATGACAAACCCACAGCTAACATCATACTTAACAGCAAGAAGCTGAAAGCTTTTCCTCTAAGATCGGGAACAAGACAGGGCTGCCCACTCTCTCCACTGTTATTCAACATAGTACTGGAGGTCCTAGCCATGGCAATCAGACAAAACAAAGAAATACAAGGCATCCAGATTGGTAAAGAAGAAGTCAAATTGTCACTATTTGCAGATGACATGATAGTGTACATAAAAAACCCTAAAGATTCCTCTCCAAAACTATTAGAGCTAATATCTGAATTCAGCAAAGTGGCAGGATACAAAATTAACACACAGAAATCTCTTCCTTTCCTATACACTAACGATTAACTAACAGAAAGAGAAATCAGAAAAAGAATTCCATTCACAATTGCATAAAAAAGAATGAAATACCTAGGAATAAACGTAACGAAGGAAGTGAAAGACCTATACTCCCAAAACTACAAGACACTTCTAAGAGAAATTAAAGAGGACACTAACAAATGGAAATGCATCCCATGCTCTTGGCTAGGAAGAATCAATATTGTCAAAATGGCAATACTACCTAAAGCAATTTATAGATTCAACGCAATCCCTATCAAAATACCAACAGCTTTCTTCAATGAACTGGAACAAATAATTCTAAAATTCATATGGAACCAGAGAAGACCCCGAATAGCCAAAGCAATCCTGACAAGGAGGAATCAAACAGGGGGAATTACGCTCCCTGACTTCAAGCTCTACTACAAAACCACAGTAATCAAGATAGTTTGGTATTGGCACAAGAATAGACCCACAGACCAGTGGAACAGAATAGAAAACCCAAACATTAACCCAAACATATACAGTCAATTAATATTTGATAAAGGAGCCTTGCCTATACAATGGGGAGATGAAAGCCTCATCAGCAGCTGGTGTTGGAAAAAGTGGACAGCTACATGTAAGAGAATGAAACTGGACTAATTTCTAACCCCATATACAAAAATAAACTCAAAATGGATCAAAGACCTGAATGTTTGTCATGAAAGCATAAAACTTAGAAAAAAACAGGGAAAAATCTCTTGGACATAAACATGAGCGACTTCTTCATGAACATATCTCCCTGGGCAAGGGAAACAAAAGCAAAAATGAACAAGTGGGACTATATCAAGCTGAAAAACTTCTGTACAGCAAAGCAAACCATCAGTAGAACAAAAAGACATCCTACAGTATGGGAGAATATATTCATAAATGATGTATCCGATAAGGGGTTGACATCCAAAATATATAAAGAACTCACGCACCTCAACAAACAAAAAGCAAATAATCCAATTAAGAAATGGGCAGAGGACATGAATAGTTACTTCTCCAAAGATGAAATTCAGATGGCGAACAGGCACATGAAAAGATGCTTCACATTGCTAGTCATCAGAGAAATGCAAATTAAAACCACAATGAGATATCATCTCACACCAGTGAGGATGGCCAACATCCAAAACACAAACAACAACAAATGTTGGCGAGGATGTGGAGAAAAGGGAACCCTCCTACACTGCTAGTGGGAATGCAAATTAGTTCAACCATGTGGAAAGGAGTATGGAGGTTCCTCAAAAAACTAAAAATAGAAATACCATTTGACCCAGGAATCCCAGTCCTAGGAATTTACCCTAAGATTGCAGCAGCCTAGTTTCAAAAAGAGAGATACATACCTATGTTTATTGCAGCACTATATACAATAGCCAAGAAATGGAAGCAACCTAAGTGTCCATCAGTAGATGAATGGATAAAGAAGATGTGGTACATATACACAATGGAATATTATTCAGCCGTAAGAAGAAAACAAATCCTATCATTTGCAACAACATGGATGGAGCTAGAGGGTATTATGCTCAGTGAAATAAGCCAAGCCAAAAAAGACAAGTATCAAATGATATCACTCATATGTGGAGTATAAGAACAAAGAAAAAAAAATGAAGGAAAAAAACAGCAGCCAACTCACAGAACCCAAGAACAGGCTAATAGTTACCGAAGGGAAAGGGACTGAGGAGGATGGTTGGGAAGGGAAGGACAAGGGGGAAAAAGGGGCATTACGATTAGCAGACATAATCTTGGTGGGACGCGGGGAGGGCTGTATAACTCAGAGAAGACAAGTAGTGAATCTATAGTATCTCACTATGCTGATGGACAGTGACTGTAATGGGGTTGGTGGGGGGGACCTGATGAAGGGGGTAGTTTAATGACCATAATATTGCACATGTAATTGTAGATTAATGATACCAAAATAAATTATGAATAAAAAAAGAATTTCTATTTATTTTAAGAAGAGTCAGCAGATCATATGTGGGAATGACTTTCTTATAGTATGAAATGCAGCTTCACCAATCGTCAGAAAATATCAAATTTTAATAAATGAATGGTAAAATTTTAATTCGTAGTATATGCTTAAAGGAATTCTTCAGCTACCCGATTCACTCATTCAGGAAGAGAGGACAGGAGAACTCCAGCAGCAAAGTGTATTGCCTGAAGGACAGAACGGCTGTCTCTAAAGGAGAGAGCCGCAGTGGCAGCAAGGGGGAAGCTGCTTATAAAGGAAATTGAGCGGGAAGTTGTTCCCGTGACTTCTTTGCATTACAGGGTTCAGGAAGAGGGGATGCTGATTGGATGGTTTAAAACAAGTATGTCTTGTACATTTTCTATAGGTTGAGCTCAGCTGGCGCCAGGTTGCTGGCTGATGTAACATGTAGGGTATGTTGGTAAAGGTATGTAGGTACTTTTGAATCTCCTTTTATGGTAAAGGTATGTAGGTATGTTACCTTTGCCCCTTGTGGCCGGTCGTTGCTAGGGGAACTACCTAGGGTGGGGGGCACTGGAACAATGGGTGGTTTTCCAGTAACTGGAACACAGTTTTCTTAGAACTAGGCCAGGGGTGAGGCCTTGGGGCAGTTCAAGGCTGGGGTGCAACTTCTGCAGGTGATGTGGGGGCGCCCACTATGCCCGGAGGCAGTTCAAGGTTCTAGCATATGCTTTATTGGGTGCAAGCTTCTAGGAAGTGGAATCATGTCTTTGCCATGGATGATAATTTTTCTGGATAAAAATACGTAGCATTTTGAGGGACTGATTACATTGTTAAAACTTGATAAAAGCAAACAAATTTTACATGGTAGGTAGTTTATAACATTCTCTGGGTGCAGTTTAGTTGGCTTGACGTTAATTTAGTTGGTTTTTAATTTTTCAGGTAAGCCATCTTAAGTTGAAGAGAAAAATCCTCAGACAAAAAAGTCCACATGATGACACATTATGGGGAGGCTTGTTTTGAACCCCTTCAATTGGTAGTATAAATTTTGTTATGAAGCTTTACCTACAGAAATCAGATCTAATCTGGCTTGACAGTGGCTGGAATATTTTATATTCTCTCTCTCCGTGGCACCTAGAAAAGTCCAATATAACTATAGGAACATGTGTCTTCTTTGTCAGTTAATGTGCTTCTAGTGCTAGCATGTAAAATGATGGGGTGTTATATTACAAGTGATACTGTTATCCTGAATTCATGTAGCATCTTTTTCCCAACAACTCAAAGTGATTCAACATATTATTTCCTTTATGACCCTTGGATTATAAGAGCCATTTTGCAAATGAGGAAACTTAGATATAGAGGAATTGAGTAAATTGCCCACTCAATATTTAAGTGGTCCTTGTTAAAAGAAAGAAGAGCCATTATTTTGTGAGAGTATCTATTGTTTTTAAATGAATTCTAACATGAAAACTTGAGACTGTGGAGATAGTTATTCCTAGATATAAGAAATCATATTCTTCTGAATTAACTTCTAAAAGTGTTTGGTTACTTGATTTTATAAAAACATTCTCTATTCAACTAATATTTAGTGGCGATCAAACGAGGTAGAAGACATCACTTTCAGCTAGAGATACAGTGGTAGACATGCCAGACTATATTGCCTTCATATTCAGGAGGATTAATTGCTGGGGAAAAGTAGGGAGGACAGGCCTTATAAACTAAAAACATATAAAAATTAGATAAGTTCAACTGTTAATAAGTTGCATGAAGCATTTTTCTAAAACAGAGTGCCTGATAAAATATTGACAGCTTGTGTGATAAGGAGAGACTGCTCTGAAGAGCTGACCTCTACTGTTACTTATGAGGTATTTGGGAGTACACAGAGGATGTCCTTCTGTAGTATTAGATATTTGGAGTGTATGTACACTTCCTTCCAGTAGTCTAGAAGGGGAGCCAGCAAACTTTTTCTATAGAGGGCCAGGTAGTAAATATTTTAGTCTTCATTGACCAGTCTCTATCACAACCACTGAACTGGACCACCGCAGCGTGACAGCAGCTGCAACCCAGGCCTGCGGGAATGAGCCATGGCTGTGGAGGGGGGACAAGAGGTCCTGTGACCGTCTTGGCATCCCTGGCTGGGTCTGAAAATAGTTAAATTGAGAAATAAAGATTAACAGGAGAAAAAGCATACAAATTTATATGTTTTTCATGACATGGGAGCCCTCATAAGGAAATAAAAACCTGAAGAAATAGTTAAATCTGAGTCTTTTTATGCTAGGTTCAACGAAGAGTGGATAGTCGTGGGGAAGTCTGATAGGTCAGGGAGTATCCGGTAAGTAGTAAATTGGAGGGAGCTTAGCAAGGCCTGTTTGTTAGGATTCTTTTCAGCATCCTTATGACTTTGAAAGTAAGGATGTTCCTTTCCTCCTGTTATAAGGAGGGCACCTCTCACAGGAGGGTTTTATCACTGGTTTCAGGGGAAGGAGTGGTAAAGTCAGAAAGACCTTCCTGCTTCTGCTGTTTTCTCAAACTCCTTCAATTTAAAATATACAATATGCCAAGGGGTCATATCTGGGTAACATGGCCTAAGCCCCATCAGCTGTAATTGTACCGAAACTTTATTTATAGGCACTGAAAGTTGAATTTCACACAATTTTGTGTATCACAAAGCATATTCTATTTCCGATTTTTTTTCACCACTTAAAAATGCAAAAACCGTTCTTAGCTTGTGGGCCATACACAAGCAAGAATCAGGCTTGAATTGTCCCCTTGGCTGTAGGTGCCAATGCTTGTTCTAGAATATTTTGTGGCATCCAAGCTCTCTCATGGTGGGTTTATTACTTCTCTGCAATGTGGTCATCTGGAGAGGAGACCTGCACATAGCCCTAGAACGACCCTTTTGGCTTCTGTCCCAAGGTCTGAGGAGACATACCTGCCAGACAGCTAGGCTTATTAGTATCTGCCAACAGAAGGAATTTCCCCTTGAAACAGCTTTCACTCAGTTCCGCATTATATGGACATCTAGGCACTTTGTATTTATTGGGAGCACAGGTGGAGCTCGACACTTTTTGCTTACTCTCTAGGGCTGCCAGCTGCAGTTTGGACCAATTAAACCACCTTGTTTCATGGTCATCAGACCTTGTCTACATCATGACTTCTCTTGGCACAACCTGGTTGAAGAGAGAGTGCCCAGTTAAGAGTGAAAAATGTTAAGGTGTTAAGTAGAAACCAGGCCATACTTGCTTAAATAAACTGGGTATATATAATTTGGAGAAGAAAAGAAGAGAGGAGGCCAGACGGCTATCTTCAAATATTTTAAGGCTTCATGTAAAAAAGAACAAAAATAGGCTGTCCAACTCAGCAAGTGGAGATGCCTGGGAATAAGTTAGGAGATGGATTTTGGCTGTCAGTCAGTCAGAAAACCTGAATTCTCAACCTAATGTTAACTGAAGAAGTCACAGCTCTTTGCTTCTTTTGTTTATCTACTGAAGAGACTAGCTTCTATCTCTGTAGTCCTTTCTGTTACCAGTGTTCTATTTTTTTTTTTAATGCAAAACTGTTTGGTAACTTGAGCTGTCCATCCAGCAGAGGGACGATTGCTTTAAATGGTAGTGGATGTTTTCCTGCACTGAAAAGGGTTCAACAGAAACTAGGTCACCATTTTCACAGATGCTACAGGACTTTTTATTCATTCATTCATTCAACAAATATTTACTCATTTATTAACCAAATATTTGCTGATATCCCTGTAGGGTGCCTGCCAGCCATATAATCTCATGTGTTTTAATCAGATAGTTAGAACTTGGTATAAATCTGTGGGTTAGGAATCAAAGTTTTTTAAGACCTTTTTGGACTGTGCTTTGTTATTCTTTCCCATGTCTACTACTAAAGCAAAAACCCCTCTTTGCTCCAAAAATGACTCAGTTAAATTAAAATTAAATCCAACTTTGGTGACCCAATTAGCAGGCATTTCTTTTCAAATTGATAATCTCCTTATGCAGAACAGCCCTGTGCTTCTACCTTGCTTCCTATTCCATTTTTTGAGCTGCTCACTTTCATTTGCAACCCTATAGGGTTTGAAGTTAATTTAAGAGTCTGTTTGCAAATGTTAGAGCCCTGATTCCTATATTCAGTTTTATAGAATAATAGCCTTGCTGGATGTAAAACTAGGAAAAGGTTTCTTGGACAAAAATGCTTATAAACACAAATACTAAAATCCCTTCTTGGAGAGTTACAGGGCTCATGAATAAGTAAAGGTGCTGAGAAATCCTATAGAAAACAAAAAGTGTTTAATATTGTTGAAAACAGAACATATGTGCTACCCATTAACATCCATGAAATGCACTTTGGAAAATCTTACTTTATAAAAAGCATGGGGAAGAACCATTGTAGATACAGCCAAAACTGTTTCAGAGAGGATTACCTGTCTACATTTACAAATATGTAGATAATACAAAATAATTTTTAAACATAGAATTGCCTGTGCATGCCATATGCAGATGAACAGTTTTCAAGGAATTGGAACCAACTGTCCAATTATAAATCTCTGTTGAGTGTAGCTATTTTCTTGATGACTTATTCAGTACTTCTCTACTGTATTCATTGTCAGCTTCATTATTTGTTTAAAAATATAGATAATATCCACTTAACAGTTTTTGTGTGGCTCAAGGTAAATGGAAAAATCTATGTAAAACACTTAACAGAGTGCTTACCCAATTGTGGACATTCAGTAAAGCCTGTATCCCATCTCACCGTAATCACAGTCCTGAATTGGGGATTGTGGGTATTCAAAAGAGGCTGATGATTCGTGTTTATTTGGGGAAAAGAGCACAGAATAAGTTGAAAACGTTGAACTTCAATTTTTATACAAGCATTTTAGAACATAAAGCAAGATAATAATTCCCAGGAGAACAAACTTCGGAAAGAGGAGCCCTGAAAAATATTTCTTTATATGTTTAAGACCCATTTCATGAGACTTCTTTTTTAAAATTTAAATTTTTGCCAAAATAATAATTTGAGGGAAAATAGTAATAATAAGTCATATTTAATGAAAGCCTTTAGAGAAATGACAGGTCTTTATATCTACTGTTAGCAGTGTATACAACAAACTGCAAACTAATTTTGAAATCATATGTCAATGTTATTTTTGTTAATTTTCCTAGTAAACTAGGTTGTGACATTTGTTTAGTGCTTCCTTAAAATATTTTTCATGTGCTTTCCATCTCCCCCCCACCTTTTTCTTGGGTATTAAGTTATTGGCCTGGTGTTTTTGGTTTGAGTCCTGGTTTTATATGCTGCATTTTCTATTGCACGTTCTGTCTAATGCCTCTGTGTAATGAGTCTTCAGCGTCTTTCCTTTGGTTAGGGATGCTCGTTAGTGCCTGCTTAATCCAGCGTCCCTGGGCTCATGGCACGCTCTTCTATAGCATTGCCGCCAAATCCGTTTTAGTGACTCAGCAGGAGCTTGTCATTAACATCCTTGTAGAAAGTAAAGATTAAGCAGTCTTGGAAAGCAGCTAGTGTGCCACATATGTGTAAATCTTTGGTAGCAATAAACACAGTCTCCTGGTGGGCTAGTGGTCACTTCCTCACCTGACACCCACCTTCCTTTGAAGCACTAACAAGTTCACTTCTCAAAAGGGGTTTAAAATAAGGTCTGCAGTGAAAAGGAGTCTTCAGTGTTATTGAAATGCCAATCTGTTTCCAAATCGTGTTTGTTTATATAATGTATAAAACATTTGATAGATAAAGGAGAGGCAGATGGAATTCAAAATAGAAGCTTTATTATCAGTAAAATCTGGATCTGAGAATGTGGTTTGAAATATGTGGCTTGCCCACATTGCTCTCCAAAATTAACTGATCCCTCCATCTCCCCAACCACCCTAGCTCCCCTCTGACTGCCCACCAACAGAGCTGAAGCCCACGGAACCCCTTGCAGGGGCAGAGCGCGCTCTAGTAGACCGCACAGAGTGAAGAGCAGGCCAGAAGGCAACGCCCTGCAGTCAGGCAGGCTCCACCCCAAACCCACCACGGAGAAGAGTCCCTTTTCGTTTCTAACAGTGAGGACTGAGGAAATATAAGGCTGCGACTTATATTAAAGGGGAGGACAATACGAGAGTCCAAGCTAAGTTAGACAAAAATCTGATAGGAAAATTTTTCTTAGATACAATTCTTGATTGAGGGAGGTGAGGCTAAGTGGGTGACATTTGTTTGAACAATGGATACTTTAGGCAGATTTAGAACTCATTGATCTTTATCTCTTTCACAGCTGAAGATCCCATAGACACATCTGGAAGATTATACATTAAATATACAAATGTCTGGCCCAGAGGCAGAGAGAAAGGAAAAGGAAAGGAATGACCTGCATGTGGAGGAGAGGGGTAGGAACTAACTTTAAAGCAGGTTAAAGTAATAGAACACTAGTGGAATCTTCTTTCAAGAGATAGGTGATATCAGAATGAAAGAGAAAAAGAAGAATATCCCAGTAGTGTAGGTGATTCAAACGCTAAAAAAAAAAAAATGTTTGTGGATGAACCTCACACAGGTATTGGCTTTCACTGGCTTTCTAGGGTACAAACCTTAGAAATCTGGGATCTGCTGAAGATCACTCTCTGGCCAGGTCATTTTTAGATGGTGGGTGAGGTTCAGTTTAGAAATTACCTTGGAATATTGAGATTAATAGGAAAGACTCCATCCTGATATGTAAGGCATAGGTAATATAGGACTTTCAAGGGCACCCAGAGGAGTTTAGATTTAATATGTATTCTGGGAAGAGTTTTGTTTAAAACAAGAAGTAGAGAAAACCTAAACTATATTAAAAGTGTTAGGAACGGAGTTCCAGGAAGATGGCGGTGTGAGCAGGGCGGTGGAAATCTCCTCCCCAAACCATATATATTTATGAAAATACAACAAATACAACTATTCCTAAAAGAGAGACCAGGAGATACAGGGCAGCACCCAGCCTGCATCTACATCTGAGAGGATTCGGCAACCGGCAAGTTGGGTAAGATACAGAGCCGTGTCCCGGTGGGACCCGAGCACTCCCCCACCCCAGCGCACCGGTGGGAGGAGAGGATTCAGAGCCAGGAGAGAGTGGAAGTTCAGGCCCGCAAAATAACCAGCCCTGGTGATCTGCGCCGGGAGCACTGACACACATCGCATGGTGTATCGGACATTGGAGAGTCAGAGGGTGGAGGATCTGAGCCGGGGAACACATCAGGTCCTCACAGCCGGCTCCCGGGACAAAAGAAAAGCGTGTGCTTTTCTTTTTAGCGGTCTTAAAGAGATAGGGGCCCAGTGGAGGAGCAGGATTGTTCCAGCACACTCAGCCCAGCAGGCTTGGAGTCCTGGGGAATTTCGGACCCCTTGGCTGGCGACAGGGAAAAAGTAGCCGCAATCAGACTTCCCACAGAGATCAGCAGCCTCCCATTCGTTCCCGCCCCGGGCAGAGCTACAAAGGGCCCTGCGGAGCTGGGCAGCCGCGGCTGCAGAATAGTGGACAACAGCGCACCTACAGCATCCTCACAGAATCTACTCCCGGCAGGCGTCTTTTTATTTGTTTGTTTGTTTTTGCTGTTTTCTTTTTCTTTTCTTTTCTTTTCTTCTCTCTTTTTTTTTTAACTCTTAAAGAGCCCAGCTGACATACATGGCACCTACCAGTGACCACTTCTATCGCCATGAAAAGACACAGGAATATGGGGCAAACAAAGCTTATCCAGACCCAGACACCAGAGAGGGAGTCTGAAGGGATGGAAATGCACGATCTTCCTGAAAAAGACTTCAGAATAAAAGTCATAACCATACTGATGGATCTACAGAGAAATATGCAAGAGCTGAGGGAGGAAGTGATGGATGTGAGGAAAGACAATGCAGAAATGAGACATGCGATTGACGGGCTTAGCAGCAGACTGGACAAGATGCAAGAGACTGTTAATGGAATAGAAATCAGAGAACAGGAATACAAAGAAGCTGAGGCAGAGAGAGATAAAAGAATCTCTAGGAATGAAAGAATATTAAGAGAACTGTGTGACCAATCCAAACGGAACAATATTCGCATTATAGGAGTACCAGAGGAAGAAGAGAGAGAAAAAGGGATAGAAAGTGTCTTTGAGGAAACAATTGCTGAAAACTTCCCCAAGCTGGGGAAGGAAATAGTTTCTCAGACCATGGAAGTGCACAGATCTCCCATCACAAGGGACCCAAGGAAGACAACACCAAGACACATAATAATTAAGATGGCAAAGATCAAAAATAAGGACAGAGTATTAAAAGCAGCTAGAGAGAGAAAAAAGATCACCTACAAAGGAAAACCCATCAGACTATCATCAGACTTCTCAACAGAAACCTTAGAGGCCAGATATATTTAACGTAATGAAACAGAAGGGCCTCGAACCAAGAATATTGTATCCAGCACGATTATCATTTAAATATGACGGAGGGATTAAACAATTTCCAGACAAGCGAAAGCTGAGAGAGTTTGCCTCCCATAAACCACCTCTACAGGATATCTTAAACGAACTTCTCTAGATGGAAGCACTCCTAAGGCTAAAAAGATGTCACCAGAGAAAATAAAATCATAGCAAAGAAAGCAGACCACCCAAATACTAACTAAAAGCAAAGAATAAAACACCTAGTATATAAAGAATGGAGGAGGAAGAATAAGAAGGGAGAGAAATAAAGAACCATCAGACTGTGTTTTCAATAACTTAACAAGAAAGTTAAGTTAGACTGTTAGATAGTAGAGAAGCTAACCTTGAACCTCTGGTAACCACGAATCTAAAGCCAGCAATGGCAATAAGTATGTACCTATCGATAATCACCCTAAATGTAAATGGACTGAATGCACCAATCAAAAGACACAGAGTAATAGAATAGGTAAAAAAGCAAGTCCCATCTATATGCTACTTACAAGAGACTCACCTCAAACCCAAAGATATACACAGACTAAAAGTAAAGGGATGGAAAAAGATATTTCATGCAAACAACAAGGAGGAAAAAGCAGGTGTTCCAGTACTTGTATCAGATAAAATAGACTTCAAAACGAAGAAAGTAGCAAGAGATAAAGAAGGACGTTACATAATGATAAAGGGGTCAGTCCAACAAGAGGATATAACCATTATAAATATATATGCACCCAAAACAGGAGCGCTGGCATATGTGACACAAATACTTACAGAATTAAAGGAGGAAAAAGAAAGCAATTCAGTCATTTTAGGAAACTTCAACACACCACTCACTCCAAAGGGTAGATGAACCAGACAGAAAATAAGTAAAGACACAAAGGCACTGAACAACACACTAGAACAGATGGACCTAACAGACATCTACAGAACTCTACACCCAAAAGCAACAGGATACACATTCTTCTCAAGTGCACATGGAACATTTTACAGAATAGACCACATACTAGGCCACAAAAAGAACCTCAGGAACTTCAAAATATTGAAATTCTACCAACCAACTTCTCAGATCACAAAGGTATAAAACTAGAGATAAATTTTAGAAGGAAAGCAAAAAGGCTCACAAATACATGCAGACTTAACAACATTCTCCTAATTAATCAATGGGTTAATGACCAAATCAAAACAGAAATCAAAGAACATATGAAGACTAATGACAACAATAACATAAAGCCACAACTTCTGTGGGATGCAGCAAAGGCAGTTCTAAGAGGAAAGTGTATTGCAATCCAGCCCTATTTAAAGAAGGGAGAACATTCCCAAATGAATAGTCTAAAAACACAATTACTGAAATTGGAAAAAGAAGAACAAAAGAACAAATGAGGCCCAAAGTCACTGAAGGAGGGATATAATAAGGATCAGAGAAGAATAAAACAATAGGAAAAATCAATGAAACCAAGAGCCGGTTCTTTAAAAAAATAAACAAAATAGATAAACCCCTAGCCAGACTCATTAAGAGAAAAAGAGAATCTACACACATAAACAGAATCAGAAATGAGAAAGCAAAAATAACGACAGACCCCACAGAAATACAAAGAATTATAAGAGATATAAAATTATGAGAATCTATATGTTAATAAGCTGGAAAACCTAGAAGATATGGACAACTTCTTAGAAAAATACAACCTTCCAAGATTGACAAGAAACAGAGAAACTAAACAGACCAATCACCAGCAACGAAATTGAATCGGTAATCAAAAAACTACCCAAGAACAAAACCCCCGGACCAGATGGATTCACCTCTGAATTCTACCAGACATATAGAGAAGAAATAACACCCACTCTCCTTAAAGTTTTCCAAGAAATAGAAGAGGAGGGAATACTTCCAAACTCTTTCTATGAAGCCAACATCATTCTAATACCAAAACCGGGCAAAGACTTCACCAAAAAAGAAAATTACAGACCAATATCCCTGATGAACGTAGATGCAAAAATACTCAACAAAATATTAGCAAACCGAATTCAAAAATACATCAAGAGGATCATACACCATGGTCAAGTGGGATTCATCCCAGGGATGCAAGGATGGAACAACATTCAAAAAATCCATCAATATCATCCACCACATCAACAAAAAGAAAAACAAAAACCACATGATCATCTCCATAGATGCTGAAAAAGCATTTGACAAAATTCAGCATCCATTCATGATTAAAACTCTCAACAAAATGGGTATAGAGGGCACATACCTCAACATCATAAAGGCTATATATGACAAACCCACAGCTAACATCATACTTAAAAGCGAGAAGCTGAAAGCTTTTCATCTAAGATTAGGAACAAGACAGGGATGCCCACTCTCTCCACTGTTATTCAACATAGTACTGGAGGTCCTAGCCACGGCAATCAGACAAAACAAAGAAATACAAGGCATCCAGATTGGTAAAGAAGAAGTCAAATTGTCACTATTTGCAGATGACATGATATTGTACATAAAAAACCCTAAAGACTCCACTCCAAAACTATTAGAGCTAATATCTGAATTCAGCAAAGTTGCAGGATACAAAATTAACACACAGAAATCTGTTGCTTTCCTATACACTAATGATGAACTAACAGAAAGAGAAATCAGAATAACAATTCCATTCACAATTGCATCAAAAAGAATAAAATACCTAGAAATAAACCTAATGAAGGAAGTGAAAGACCTATTCTTTGAAAACTACAAGACACTCCTAAGAGAAATTAAAGAAGACACTAACAAATGGAAATTCATCCCATGATCTTGGCTAGGTAGAATAAATATTGTCAAAATGGCTATACTACCTAAAGCAATCTATAGATTCAACGCAATACCTATCAAAATACGAACAGCTTTCTTCAATGAACTGGAACAAATAATTCTAAAATTCATATGGAACCTCAGAAGACCCTGAATAGCCAAAGCAATCCTGAGAAGGAGGAATAAAACAGGGGGAATTATACTCCCTGAGTTCAAGCTCTACTACAAAGCCACAGTAATTAAGACAATTTGGTATTGGCACAAGAACAGATCCACAGACCAGTGGAACAGAATAGAAAATCCAAACATTAACCCAAACATATACAGTCAATTAATATTTGATAAAGGAGCCTTTCCTATACAATGGAGCGATGACAGCCTCTTCAGCAGCTGGTGTTGGAAAAACTGGACAGCTACATGTAAGAGAATGATACTGGACTACTGTCTAATCCCATACGCAAAAGTAAACTGAAAATGGATCAAAGACCTGAATGTAAGTCATGAAAGCATAAAACTCTTAGAAAAAAACATAGGCAAAAGTTTCTTGGACATAAACATGAGCAACTTCTTCATGTACATATCTCCCTGGGCAAGGGAAACAAAAGCAAAAATGAACAAGTGGGACTATATCAAGCTGAAAAGCTTCTGTACAGCAAAGGACACCATCAGGAGAACAAAAAGACATCCTACAGTATGGGAAAATATATTCATAAATGATGTATCCGATAAGGGGTTAACATCCAAAATATATAAAGAACTCATGCACCTCAACAAACAAAAAGCAAATAATCCAATTAAGAAATGGGCAGAGGACATGAATAGAAACTTCTCCAAAGAAGAAATTCAGATGGCCAACAGGCACATGAAAAAATGCTCCACATCGCTAATGATCAGAGAAATGCAAATTAAAACCACAATGAGATGTCATCTCACACCAGTGAGGAGGGCCAACATCCAAAAC